>VZRZ01004652.1:537155-624146 GCA_013398175.1 Climacteris rufus
CTCGGACTCGCTGCCCGTCTGCGAGTCCCTCGTGTAGCGCCCGCCCCGCCGCAGCCGCCCCGGGCACAGCGGGCACAGCGGGCACAGCGGGCTGGGGGGCTCGGCGCGGTGCGGGGCTGCGGGCGGGCGAGGGGCAGCCGAGGAAACTCCCGGCGCGGGAGGCAGGCACACAGAGGAAACATTTTAATTTGAGCTCTGGAGTTTGAACTTGTTCTGACTAGTCATCCGCGGGCAGCGTTTAGGCCGGCTCGCCGGTGCTTTTATCTAAGGAAGAGAAACCCACAGCGTGTTTGTGCTTCATTCACGTCTGGGGTTGCTCGCTCCTTAAGTCCTGCCGCTTGCTTCCCTCCGAAGCTTTTCTTGCCGGGCCTTTTAATCCTCCGGCTCCCCACGATGTCCCACTGTAGCAGAGGCTGCTCCGGGCAAGCTCTTGGCGAGCAAAGGGCCGGGACGTGCTCCGGAGCGGGGATCGGTACCTCCCGAACGGGTTCTCGGCATTGCGGAGTCAGGGGGTGGCTTAGGCTGGGTTATACTGGGTTATACTGGCTGTCACTTACACATGCACCCGGCAACTTTGCAGGCAAAAAGTTTCACGACCCTAAAGCTGCTGATCATTTAAACACTACGGAGGAAAAGAGGCGTCAGTACTACTGACACTGGGATCTCCCAGGCAAGCTTTTGGACGGTACTGCAGTTCCTTTTGACAACAAAAAGGGGTGATAAATCACTTCCTTTTTTCTTTTTCTAAGGAACAAACTAAATCGAAATGTAGGTTAACATGTATTAACTCTGCTCTGCGTAGTGCTTTTTCTTATGCATAGGTAAGAGTGCTTTGTTTAAAGGTATACTAAGAAATCTGTTTGTATCTATATTCATTTGACAGTCGTGGAAGGTAATTAGCAGTGCCTGTATGTACACAGCCTTCAACTACATTTTTTCACTAGGCTAGCTGATCTTTGGCTGAGCTTGGTTGTAGATAAACAAAGTACAGAATCAGCTTGAGCTACCATTTTTAATAACATAGTTCATATCAGGCCAAGAGATGCAATGATAAAAGCATGACTCAAGCCCTACCTGCACTACAGCTTAATCTTTTCAGTTATTCCAAGGAAAAAAAAAAAAAAAAAGCAGCCATCAGCTGTAACATGCATTTCACTTAACTGCCAAATCTTCCTCTGCAGCTTAACTCTTGCCCAAAATATATGATCTGCCCTTGCAATCAGAGACATTAAGGATTCATGTATTCCAGAATAATTGCAGAAATAGTTTAAGCAGTGAGAGACCAGAGAATGTTGAGTCAGGTCTGACTGATGGTGTGAACTTTTTAAAACTTCTGAGATTATTATTTATGTAAGGTTATTTATAAAAGCTTTCATTTAACAATAAGAAACTATAAAAAGGGGGTATACCAATAGACCAGTTCTTTATTTTCATGGAAAACCTTGCAGCCTTCTCACCCAAAGACTGTGTTCCACTCTTGCAGTGTTCTTGCTGGTAGGAATTCTGATGGACATCAGGAAATTAGACTCAGCAACTGCTCAGTTTGAAAGCAAGCAGAGAAACACTGTCTGTGGATTTGCAGAGGCTGTACAATTTTCTATATGCTATGATTCTTGATAAATGTCATTCCACTGAATGGGTCTCAGTTATAACAAACTGTGGCTTATTTTAAACACTAATTATATAATTGTTTTTCATATTTTAGTCAACCTTGGAAAATATTTAAGAACCTATTTTTAGAGCTAATAAAACTCTTAATATGGCTAAACAAGCGTTCCCAATTGAGTGTTATTTTTTAAAAAAAATCTACTAGGACTGGGATTCTGTTGTGTTATCTCGTGTGCAAAGCAGGTAGAATGATACACCAAGTCCAGCATGTTCCATGGCAGCACTGTCCCTTCACTTTCTGATGGAAGGGGGCACAAGCAGCAGTGCAGCCCCCAGCCCTGGTCACTGCAGGGGCAGTTCAGTGGCATTGGGAAGCACCAGCACGTACCCAGAGTGAGGAATTTAGATTTTCATGGAAGGAGAGCTGAAGAATAAGCTGGGGGGTGTGGGAGTGACAGTGTTGGCCTGCATGAAGCAGGGAGGATGTAACGGGTGGCTGATGCAAGTCCCTGGTGGGAGCTTCCCCAGGGACTGATGTAAGCAGTCAACCTGAGTTTGCTTTGCGTCAGTTCTCCCATTACCACAGCAAGCAAATAAAAAGTAAGCACGTTACAGAAATGAGCTGCAACAGGCCACACACACATCATTATACTGCTGATAGAGGCATCAGGCAGTCTGGGAAGCATGAGGTGAAGGAAGGCAGCAAATTCAAACTTGCAAAGCAGAGTCTGCCTGCTCATCCTCAGCTAGGAAAATCCCTCAAACCAGGACAAACCCATTTTTGCTCTGGGCTGCTGAGGGCCATTCTTGTGGGGCACCATGTGGTGCTTGCTCTTGGTGTCTCGGTAGCCCAAACAAGATGCAGTAGATCCTGACCCCGCTGAGCTGCTGGCCCTTGTCCCATGAGGGCAGGGCTGAGAACGCTGCAGGTGGCACTGCAGTCTCAAGGGTTTGGTGGGAGCTACAGCAAATTCCTAGGAGCACATAGTTGACTGTGTTCCTATATGGTGCAGGTGAAATTTGGTAAATTCATTTGATAAATAGAGACTTCAAATTACAAGAGGCTCGCAGCCTGAACTCAATCATCTTCACAAATCCCTATTGCTCCCATACCATTGTTAAAACATTGGTATAGGAGAGGAAATCACTGTTTGCATTGGACCAGGCGCTTCTCCCTTCCCTTCTTCTGGGCTTGTGTATCCTCACGCAGATAATAGAGACAAGCCACAAGATGCTTGTCAAGGAATTTGGCTCTGGGCTTTTGCCAGGCACATAGCCAAGGGTTAGGAGAGCTGATTCAGGATCGCAGGTAGAAGGGTAGGATTTTTATCTCCTTTGCACTTTGGACAGAATGGGAGAGGGAGATAGCAGAAGGAAAAACCCCTGCCCAACACCATGACGGAAGTCTACCTCCCGGCACCGCCAAGAGAGAGATGAAAGCTCCAACAAACACAGGCTTGGGGTCTTTTGTAATACCATTCCCTGCTGTCTTTCAGAGTAAACTCCAGTCTAATCTTGTCCTAAGACCAAAGAGATACAGATAGCCGTGAATTAAATAAAAATCAACAGCAAGCTATTTTTATAAACTGGTATATAGTGTCACATTGCCCTATTTATTCAATACCCTAAATGCTTCTCCAAGGAATCATCATGGACTGAGGCCACCAGGCTTTTCTCAGACAATACCTGCAGAAATCAAAGAGTTTTGTCCAGGAGATGTAATCAGAGCAGCATCAGGCCTTAGTTTCAGGCACCCTTTAAACAAGCACTATGAAGCACTCCTACACAGGTCCTGTGTGTTTGCTGCCCTTGGCCACATTTTTTTTCTGACCCTACATGGCACTTTCTTTTGTGCCTATACAGGAGTCTGTGGGACCAGGTAGTGAAAAAAAAAAAGGATGAACTTTAATTCAGGTGAGGCCCTGATGTGGCTCAATGTATGGTCACATAAATGCTGCTGGCAATGACAAGGTACAGTGGTAAAAATGAGAAATTGAAGGCCCTTGGAAAGGTGGAACTGATCCTTTCAGCAATGGGCACTGTTTTATGCTGACTTGCGTGTTGGCAAAAGCTTCCTTCAGGCTGTAAATATCCCCTACTCACAGTCTGAGTGAAGGTTGGAGAGTGGAAAACTAAGGCTGGAGCTGAAACTTCCTTGACATCAATTACACTCACCTATATTAAACCCAAAATAAGCCAGATAATGCAGCTTTTAGCCTTGACCTTGTTTCAGAAACCCACTATCAAGCAATATTATCAGAATGAAAACTCTGTGTCAAATTTGATGTATTTGTAGTTCTTAGCCTGTACAAGAGATCTGTCAGTTTGAATAAGCACTTTGTAGGGATCTCGTTTGATGCCTTAAGCAGGGAGGGAAGAGGGGAGGCAAATACATTTGCTGTAATGAACACCACTGACATGCAAAATGAATGACCTATTAATTATTGCCATAGATTCTAAACCAGCGTGTAGCCAGCCAAATCAGAGTCTGGCTGTTGATTCTTTTCCAAAGAACCTACAAGTCTGGGTTTCAGACAAGATATAGTCAAAGGAGGGAAGCAGGGAAGTGGGTGTGAAAAAAGCAAACCATGTCATTAAGCTTTATTATTGACTCCTTGCATGAAACATGTGTTCCAGGTTTACTTTAAAAACAGTTTGTGTTCCTATGTCTGGAGACACATGTGCAGAAATCGACCTCCCTCCAAAGTTCGACACAACTTTGGGCTTTTCCCCCCCCCGCCTTTCATTTGCACTGAGCTGGGAATGTAGCTCAATACATGAAAAGAGCAGCAGAGGCCTTGAAATAAAATAACAGGTCTGGTGAGCTGTGCTGGTTAACGAGTTGAAATAGAAGCCATTGTGGATTGTTGGGAGCAGTTGTCCTTTGAAGTCACTTGATATTATTGCTCCTGAGCTGGCACACAAAGTTTAAAGAACTGAGCATCGCAAGGTGCAGGGAGCCTACGTGGATGTTACTCCTTTTCTACAAACCCTCTTTACTATATGAACTTGGAAGTTTAACAGAAAGGGTAAAAACTAATAAACTCAAAGCGAATTTTGGCTCTGTATGCAAATTAGCCAACTATCTTCAAATAGAATTGTCAAATAGTATTTTGAAAAATACTGCTTACTTAATTTACTAAATGGATAAATGCATCAGAGCAGAACCTTCCATGCAGGGTGGATTGTCACACCTTTTTCCATGCTGAATAACACAATTGAGCTGGCCACTGATTATTTAGAGTGGTACAGCACTAACTCTACCAGAGCATTAGAGTGTACCCTCAAAACAGAACTTCTGCAGGCTTTACCCACTACCTACATATCAGCTTGTTTACACTTCCAGCTTTATTTGGAAAGTTTTATTACAGTCCCTTTCCCTCAGTTTCAAAAATGTTCCAGAAACTCATTGATGTTCCATGAAAAAACAGTTTCCACTACCAGTAACTTTTTTCCTCCTTCCTGCCAACCTGCTCCTCCCCTATTCATCAGCACCTGCTCTGAATTTCATGAATACCTTTGTTCAGATTTCTGGGGCTCCACAGGTTCAGAATTGGAATCCTACTTAGTAAAAAACCTGAAGAAAGAAAGAGTCTTTCTGTGTCTTGGCAAAACCTCCGTATTTGTGTAGTACCTGGCAACCTCAGCAGTAGTTCTGTAGTTCTTAATGTAATAAAATGCCATATGGATTAAGGACATACTCTCACCAGCTGTTCAGTGCTGCTGTTGCTCAAGTCCCTTGCCCCCTCTCCCCTCCTTTGCTTTTCTTTTAACATGTTCCCAAGCTACCTCCTGCATTTTCCCCTTCTCCTCCTTGGAGGCAAGCACTTCTCACACAAGAAGGGAGCACATGTCCTCAGATGACATTCTAGGGTGACATTGCTGTGGAGCATTGGGGTGGGAAGGCACAGTTTCTATTGAAGAACAACTTGAGGAAGGAGTGGTGTTTTATTTCCCTTGCAGAATAAGCTTTTGATGAAGATATTTACTCTGTGATTGTGCACCATCTGGCAGCAGGAGGCCTGATCTCCTCAAGGCTTCCAAAGTACTGCTGTAATTAAAACATTAAACAATTTCAGTGTTCTCTGCCTCAGTCCCAAATGCTGGAATGCGTGTGCTCCCCTTTTTTGAATGGTTACAAATAGTCTTTCCCATTTGCTATCTCAAGGAAACCACTGCAGAGTGTTCTCAGAACACAACCCTGCTAAGTCAGTTTTGGGATTTTATAGAGTTTACTGGGGAAAAAAGAAACAAAACAACAAAAAAACTGAACAAAAAATATCTGTGACTCACGGAAAGAGCTGTTACATATCTGAAACATACTATCATCATCTTACTAGCACTGCACTTCACATGGCTTAATTATGTGATTATTTGGTCTATTATCTCCAAAAGAAATTCTTTTCATCAGTCAAATTGTGCTCATGAGCAGGTCTTTGAAAAATGTGTTAAAAGCCTTTAGGAGAAATATTTAATCCTTGTTTCAATTTAATGTAATCTCCTTGTTTTGATCTCTTACAGTGTATTTTTTTACATATAATCAGGCTATTAGTTTATGCATTCAATTATCAGTGTAGCCTCGTATGTTGTTTTTCTCCTTTCCACTGAATCTCCACTTGATAGACACATCTTAAGAACAGATGAAAAGTGACTTTGGAAATTAAGAGAGACGTGGATCACCTTTTGAGAATACAGGTGCTTGTTCTTCCTACCACAAGCATAGAAGCAAATTATTTGCTTATAACTGCAGATGTCTGACATTTTTGTTTCTCTTTCTTTCCCAGTTGCTCTTCACTTTCTCACTGAAAGGTCTCTCCATAATTCTATTACAGGTTTCCTTTTCAGAATCACCAATGACTCACGAATCACCAGTAGGTTAAAAGTTTAAAGCCAGATTGTCATCCTTTTTTGTAATTCTGTTACTGCACATTTTCTGTGTCCCCTACTTTCCTTGGTTTCAAAAAGTATTACCCTGGCCAGATAACAGAGAGTCAGGCACTCAAATTTTGCCATCCTTCCAAGGAAGATAGAGCACAGAGGGCTCCAGGTGTCCTGCCCCTGTACCACATGGAATGGCACATACAACTGTGCCCATCCACAGCAAGGAGCTCATTAGAAATGCCTTTCCTGAGCTCATACAGGACAAGACAGGTTTGAAGTCTCTAGATTGTAAATTACTTATACTTAGCCCTGGCATGATCTTCAGCAGGTGATTCCAATGTGAAATAAAATAACCCAATCATCTGAATATTTTGAATTAATTTTGATGTATTCCCTGATTTTGGGGTGTGCATTTTTAACAACAGCATCTCCTGCTCCCTACCTGTCAGGTGTACAGTTAGAAAAGGAAATGCCATTTTGGCTTAGAGGGATTTATAAACCAGCCAGGGCAGTTATGAGCATGGACCTTGCTGCTTTCTGTTCTGGTGGGGAATGAATTCTTTCCTGCCTATGCACTGCCTAAGTGAAGTGGGGATGGACAGGCAAGGGTATGAAGAATGAGACTGTGTCAGAAGAGAAGTGAATTGAGCCCAAACTACACAAACTGGAGAGGAGGTGGCTGAAAGGAACAAACAAGAATGATCATAAAGCCCACAAGAGGCCTGGGCAATAGGAAAGTATCAGGGAGCAGGAATCATGTCCTACACAGTAACAAAGAGTCTGTGATAGCCAGCACACCTTTTGGCTATCAAACTGTTCCACTACAACCATTTAGCAAGGAGCTGCCTGGGAGGGACAGATCTCACTGCAGTATCTTCACAGCATATCAACACTGCAGCCAGGTGGACAGAAGGACAGAGAGATCAGTGAAAAGCTTGTGTTTTCCTGAGGTTTTGTTAATCCAGCTGTAAATGCCAGTCACTGCAGAATTTGCAACGGGCAAGTGTGCTGAGAATTTGAGGATGAAATGTCATTCTCAAGTAGATACATTTTTTTCCCTTTTCCTTCCAGTTATACTTGGTAAATATGGAGGAATGAGTGTTTCTCTAGATGATACATAGTTTATAGCATCAGTTTCTCTGCAATACACCCCTTTCCTAGAGCTGCTGTTTTTATAATCTGTAATGTTGTCATGTTGCCTGTTTACCTACATGATTTGTCAAAAAGCAGTGGCACAAAGTAAACGGGGTATTCCAGCTTAAATTAATAGGCAAGCTTAAGGAAAAAGCAAATCCAGGCCTATTACTCCAGTTTATACTAGCCAGACTAGAAAGACCATTCCACATGCTTTGCAAGTATGTTAACCAAACTAGTAAACTAGTTTGTGTAAAACAAGCCAGCTGAGTGAGATTTAAATTTCAGTTGTTTAGAGTCTCTCATCATGTGTCACCAAAGTGATTCACATGTAGATCACTTAATCTAGTTAATGAACACAATTACCATTTTTGACAATATTAATTGGACCTCTATTTATACTCCTTTCTGCATTTTACCTTTGTAACCACCTCCATAATTATCAACTCCTATGGCTTTAGTACGCCTAAAGGAGTAGTTTACTTTTATAGAATATATATTTCCTTATTAACTTCTCTTTCATTTATCCTCCTTCCAATGCTTTTCCCCACAGAATTTCCAAGCCTTTTTCTTCTCCTCCAGTCATTAGCAATTGGGCTTCATCTTTGCAATTAACAAGGGTGAGAGATACCTGTCTGTTCAGAAATCGTCTGCCACACAATTTCAACTCGAGGCTTGTAACTGCTAAGTCACAGTTGTTCCAACTGTCACACCACTATTCTGGTTTTTCTTTTGCTTATAAAACGAAAGAATGGAAAGTATGGATGGTTTCCTGATTCAAAGATGGGTAAGACAATCAGTATATGCAAAAGAACACAAGCTCCACTGTTTTGTCCATGGTATCAGAGCCCGCTTGTAAAAGAAGGCAAGTCAGAAACCCTGAAGATGTACCCACTTAACCCAGTAATTTGTACATTTTCAGCTAGGGCTAAGTAATATTTTAATTATCATTGGTACAGCAATAGGACCACACAAGAGAGAAAGCTATACTGTGTATTTTTAAAAGACAGAGGACAAGACAGCCCTGGCTCTGATGAGCTCACAGTCAAGGCAGACAAGCCAGACAGCAATTGGGATGCCAGGCACAGGAACTGCAGTGACTCCACTTGTGTGTGCAGCAGGTTAGTATCCAAGGTGGGAACAGAACCCATCTCTTCCACTTCCCAATCCATTTTCCTCCCTGCTGGGCCCACCCTTGCTGCCTGTGGTGTGGTACAGTGGAGGAGGTGTTCATTTACCTCCCCTCCTCACTGCCACAGGAGCTGTACCACTGTAATGCATGGAGACTTGTTCAAGCTGTTGAAGAAGAGGACATCAAAGAGTATTAGGAAGGCTTTGCACTACACTGCTGCATTTCATATCCACATGTTTTAGTAGTCTCCAGTCCATAATTGTATAGCCTGAGAATTTATGGTTTCAGGAAGATTTTTGATTCATGCACATGTTAGGGGCATAAATCGCTGCTATGTCTATAAACAGGTTCCATTCTCCATTTCCTGGATATCTGCTTTTTTTTTTTTTTCCTGCAACAAAGAGAACACACATACTGTAAAGATCTGCAAATGAGTAAAATTTTCCAATAACTTTTTTCCTAATATCATTAGGTGTATTTTAATTTTCCTATTTAGCAAAAGCAAAACACTTTGTGAAGACTGGCTCTGACAAAGGTGGTTCCCCCAGAGGGCAGGTATTGCTCCAAAAACTGCCTGGCTTCCTCTCAGGTGAGCTCTCCAACCATTGCTGTCTGCCTGGGACATGACTGCCAACATGAAACTTTCTCCTTTTCCATCTGTGGCAATTTCAGGTGAGGGGGACTCTCAGAATCAGTAGCAGTGGCTCTGGAACTTAAGACAAGAATATTTCTTTCAGGCAGTCTATTGCCCGTATAGCATATTGAACGGAGCTCAGAACTGAGGTTCCCATCTTTACTTCAAAAAACCCATATAAACAGAGTATTTTAGATTGCTGAAGGGCAGTGCTATGGAGATCTGTATTGCCACAAAAGGCTTTGTTACACAAATATTCAATGCTAAGAAAGAATGCAGCTTTCATTAGGGCTCAAAAGGCACAGCTCCAAACACATTTTATCATCAATTTTTTGATCTGCCTAGATGAAAGCTCTGGCTGTTATGGAGTACAAGTGAGCTTTAGGGCAGGTTCTGTTGTCTAGAAACTCACTGTGATCAGTGCTCTACAAGTTCCAAACAGTTTGGTCCCTCACCAAAAGCTTGTATGTGGGAAGGTAGCTGTGATACATAGTATATAATTAACCTGACAAATTTACATTTTATTCAAATTGCTAATGAACAGAATAATACCAGACAGAAGAATGGAAAGTACCAATCTTAGTGTCTAAGTCTGAAAGTATTCTGGATATTGAATTATGAGCTCTAAAGTGAGCAGGCCGTGTGTAGTTACTGACTAGATGGAAAAACACAAATCATGGAAGTCAGGTGGAAATGGTGCAATTGGAACTTTCTTTCAACATTTCACATGGCTTTATTAATATTTAGTATATGATATGCATGTGCCCTTTTCCTACTGCTTTATGTTTCCTCTTATGGCAGTCAGAGACACCGCCTAAAACAGATTAGAGTCTTGGAAAATCTTTATTAGCAATTAACCTCAAATATAATAAATGTATTCGGATGTTGGTTAATTGAACATGATCATTCATATAACTATTCATATTAATCATGATGTATTCAATTATTGAGCAAAATAACTACAATCCTGCTCAATCGTGAGATGCATTTAAAAAAAGAGCTTATTTCTAACCTTTTCTTTAAATTTGACAGGTAGTCAAAGACTTCTTGAGAAGAAAATAATTTTCTTTGCACGTTAACACGCACTTCATATTGCAGAAAGAGGCTTCGAAAGTACCTCACAATTCTCTACAAATTCTTTCAATAGCGTAATTTTTGCAAAAATTCAGAACTCATGTTCATAAGCTACTCACTTAAACACGAGATGATTAAGGTTAATTTGATTTTTCTTCCTGATGTCATCATTAAAGTATGAATATCATTTAGACATCAGTAGATAAAAAGTATGTCAATGAAGGACAAGCGAAAATTCAAATTACTAAGGAGCAAAATTAAGTTAATTTCAGAATGGAATGTTTGTAAGCAGTGTGTAATCAGTCCTCAGTTTAAATGACTCTTAATTAAATAATCTATTATTACATTCACTGGCAAATCGAGCCTAAACATGTACAAGTGCAAAAGTTAAAAGATCCAGCTACAGTCAGCATTCAAATATAAAGAACTTTTAACACAGTAACGTTGGCCAAAAATGTATTTTTGTTTGTGTGAGTTTTTGGGGGCGTTGTTTTGTATTTTTAAAAACCCCTAATGACATGAAATGCAGCTGAACAATCCACTGCATGTTTCACCAGGAGCAACAAGGGTCAAATTCCAGCCCAAGGTACAAACCTGAACATTTTCATGACATTCATGAGTGTCATACATTGACATCTGAGTGCAGTCTATCCATAAACAAACACAAGCCTACAAGGAGACATTCTCTGCTGCTGTTTGAGAAGTCTGTTGCTCACTTGTCACTGGGGCACACCCATGCCTAATTTTCTTTTCAGCAAAGAGCATTATGCCCTGTACCCCCACTCTGAAGCAATTACTCATTGCAAAAAACAATAGAGCAGTAGTCCCAGAGCGAGTGCATTCAAGCATCCTTGGTGGTGCTGAGCAAACACCCTCACTGGGGGTATCATGCCTAAGCTTGGCCCTGCTCCTGCAGCAGGAGCAGCACAAGCCAACCAGTCTGGCAGGGCTGACAGTCCCTGATTCAAAGCAAACACCACCTCCACCCCAGAACGTGCCTGCAGGGCCTTCCTTTGCAGGAATTGCTCAGGGGAGACAGGGTGTGGATAAGGCACCGAGAGCAACCTCTCCACTTGGGAACCCGAGTCCTGCTTTCAGAAGAGGTACAGTTTAAGTGTCTGTGACTTCCAGAGAGACCTGTCCTCCAAAAGGCTGTTGCTTTTAAAAATCACACATGAACACAGGCCAAAAAAAAATCACTTAGACTCTTCTTGAAAATTGTAGCCCTGCTACATAATTCAAATGCTATGCCTATAATACTTAAAGCTGTAAACTAATTATTGCTTTAGACCTGGAGAATACTTTTGCAATTCATACATTGAAATCTGTCTAGAGTTACCACTGGTGAGTTTCTTACAATTCTGAAGAATTGTATCCAGTTCTTATTAAAACGCAGACTGAGGTTAAACATGGAAATATTTAGGCTCTTTCCTTAGGCCCAGCTTTTCTAGGTCATAGTAACATACGGGTAGTAAGCAAATTAACTCAGCCAATGAGCTGTATTTTAGAGGCTCACATTCATAACACTCTAGCTCCTTGCTGAGCATCTGTGTCTCAGTGCCAGATCTGAGCTGCTCCACTCAGTGACTAAGCAAGGCAATCATAAAGACTTCTTGTGAAATCCTAAATTTCCACAAATCCAGCTACATGACCCAGCTGATGCTCAGCTGATGTCAAATTTGCAGAAAGGAAAAAAACTCAGCAATCGTCACAGCTCCTGACTTCTTTCTAGGAAGTGCTCCCACATACAATTTACTTTCACAGAATGACACCCAAGTCAAGAGCTGTCACTACTAAGGGCATAGGCTTATCTCTGCTACTCCACCAGGATGCTAGGCACATGAGACACATCCAAAGGCAGCTGGAAGAAGCAGCACTGCACATGAACCCTCACTTGCTGGTTCCCTAGCTTTGGAAACCTATCGCTGTCTTTGATCAAGGAAAAAACCTCAGCCCTGCAATCAAGCATTCAGGCTTGCTATGGTTTTAACCTGCTGCAATTAGCATCACTGAATGCTGGTGCTGATAACAGAATTGCTTCTGCAGCGTGGGCAGATGCATCCTCCTTGGAGGATTGAGATGAGGAGCAGATCCCTGTCACTGACACGACAGCAGGGCTCTCACTCTGCTGACACTGCCCCACAGATCCACTGCTGCTGGGCCCAAGCACACTGACCGCACAGGCTAACACAGGCTGTGAGCAGAGATGCATGCACACCAAGAGTGGACTCAGCAATCCCACCTTGGAGAATCGTGCTGTGTACTGGGTGTCATCATTTTTGTACTGACTTTGCTACACTGAATAAAACTGGGACGTAGACATGCACACACAGGTCCCTAAGATGTGCTCACCGATAGTTTTGAGATGCTTGTGGTGTTAAACTGCATGAAAACAGATGTTTATAGTAAGCCTTGACATTAATCATATTCTGGTAAATTATCCTAGAGGGAAGAAATCAACATGCACTCAGATGTAAGGCATTGATATCAATCTTTCCCCCCCCCCTTTTTTTTTTCCCTCTATCATTTGGCAAAAGGAAGATAAGAATCTTAGTCATTACTGTTGGGTGGACTTCTAGCCAAAACTGATTGCTAGAAACATTAAAAAATCTCTCTTAGCTCAGAAAAAATTTCACAAAAGAAAAAGTATGGCCAAAAGTTTGTCAGTTAAAAGAGGCAAGACCGAAATATACCAAAAATTCAAATATCCTAATCTTCAGCATGAGCAGCAAACATTTATAGCCTGAAACCAAACATTCAGGCAGCTTCCAGCCTGGCCTTTCTAAACAGCAAACAATTAACTCAAGGTGAAACTGCACTGCAGACATGCCCAGATCCAGGCTGTGCTTCATCTCCTTTGGCTGAGAGGAGAACCAAGGCTGAGCACAGAAAATCTGGGAAGCCAGCAGAAGATGTATTGCCCTGAAGAAAAGCCATGAGGGAATAAATGAGTCTTAATAGCAGCAAAGCAAAGAATAGCCAACAGGTGACTGTGGCATTTGCTGCTCTCTTTCTGTGCAACTGCACGACAGCACTCAAGGAAAGAAATGTGGAAAAGGAGCATTACAGAGTAGTTTGCAGCAGCAGTTTTTATACGTTTCAAAATATTCCTTCCTTATTAGGAACCTTGCCAGCTAATTGTTCCAGTGCCTGAATAAAGCCCTGGCTTTTCTGACAAAAGAGAGCTGCTGCTAACTAGCATCCAATACAGTGTGTCCAAGGACTTTTCCTCCTCCTTCCCAGCACGGAGCAGCTCAATGGGCCAACCATTTCATCACAAGCATGTTGCAGTGACAGCTGCCCTCCTCCTCATCTTGCTTCAGTAGGGAAGCCAAGGCAGGACATGAAGGAGTTGCAGCATCTTGGCAAGGGCCCTTACTAGGCAAACAAAGTGCATTAATCTTTTATATAAAACATCCACTGCGTTGCAGGCAACTTTGACATGTTTTAGAAGTTGTGATAATTTCCTACAAGATACAATCTCTACTTAACAATGGAATCTGCTCATCCAGTACCCTGCCAGCAGGGATAGCATCTGCTGTCCTCACAGGGCTGCATCT
This sequence comes from Climacteris rufus, assembly GCA_013398175.1. Classification (NCBI taxonomy): domain Eukaryota; kingdom Metazoa; phylum Chordata; class Aves; order Passeriformes; family Climacteridae; genus Climacteris; species Climacteris rufus. Next base: position 551,179 of record VZRZ01004652.1, read on the forward strand.
TCCCCTCATGGGTGCATTCCTCTGCATGGTCTCTCCCTGCTATGTATATTCTCTTTCTGCCTTTGGCCACTGCTTTTCCAGGCCTTTTCCAGCTCCAGTTCCCTCAGCATGTCTCTTGCTCAAGCTGGGTTGGGTGCCAGTGACCTCAGGACCCTGGGAGCAGAGAGAAGGAGGTAGGCAACCTGGGGGAAGGTGAGCAGTAGGAGGGGGAACTCCTTCCACCAAAACATTGGGTTTCTTCAGGAATTTAAGGCCTTGGAAAGGCACCGTGCAAGTGCCATAGCAATATTTCTTCTTGTGAATAGAGATTGTCCCCCTAGGAGATTCCACGTTTATGGGAACATGTTAATTATTCATTCAGATGCTTTTTAGCTCCACTTTGTTGCTGATAAACCAGGAAGAGAACCACATAACTGAGCAATTTACCAGGCACTTAACTGAGCTCCAGACCTGGAGCAGTGCTGTCTGCAACTCAGTCTCACGACTTCATTCCTAAAAGGGTTGAAAAAAAACCACAGGAAACTACAAGGATGATGCATTGTGCCTTAGTGAACATTTTTCAAATACACCACCTTGGGAAAAGCAAGGCTTAGGAGTATTATTGAATGCCCTAATGATTCAGCTTATGGTATTAGTCAAAATTTCTTTTTTTTCACTCCACTGAAAAATTATGAACCTTTCTTTCACATGATGAACAACAGTTGCTAAATATAACATGATACAAAAGTGCCAGCTCTAAAACCAATCATGAAGATTCCCCTAAAAAAGGAACTCAGCAGCAAAGTGCTGGCACTGGCACTGCTCCCAATCCATCTCTAGGATATATCCGAGGTAGAATTTATGGCCCATAAAACCAATCTATAATTCTAACTGGTTTATTTTTTTTTTTTTTCCCAACACAGTAGCTTAAATATTTATGCAGCTTAAACAAAAGTGGCTAGTGGCTGGATATATCCTGGACTCTGGGACTGCCTTCCTTCCTTCCCCTAACACAGCTGGAATTGGTATCTTTGGGGTGTGCTATTTTGCAACACATGAAAAGCAGAGAGTTAAAAAGAAAACAGGTGGACATGCAAGCCAGTTTTATTGGTTACAATTGTCTCACAGTAGACCAAGCTAATATATTTTTATCAATTCATGTCAAGAAATCTTTGCATCTCTTTTTCACACTATAGAGTGTCAATAAAATCATCTCCAATGAGAAAAATAAGAAGCAACCTCTCCCTTCCCTACAGTTTTCTATAAAAACAAGCCCTGCCTTTCCCCTCCCTGAGCACAGGCAGGGAATCAGTCCTTGGCCATTAAGTGAGATCTTTGTGACAGTGAGTTTGCATACCAGCTACTTTAGTTGCTCTACACTAGACACACTTTGATCTTATGATCAAAACATATTTTCATTTTGAGCATTTGCATCCCTGCTCTGCACAGATGAGCTCTAGCCATGCAAACAGGCTGTGCTCACAGGACTATGCAAAACATCACTGAGGGTTATACCCGAGTTTGTAGGAGCTGAGAAAAGTAACAGCGAGAAAAGCTCAAGAAGGCACAACTTAAATAAGCAATTTATTGTGTTCCTCTGTGCTCCCACCTGGGGGAAAAGGCTGAGATTCATGTTCAGAGGCCGAGTAGTGGATTAGATGCAACTCACATGAAAAAGACCTGGCTCTTGCCAATACAAATCAGACAGAACGTTCCACAATTAACTTATGATTTTAAGAGGATAGTTGTGAAGGAAATGAATCCCTTTTCCTAACTAGTTATTTCTTTTGTATATTTAATTCTTTCAATATGAACAAAAATAGAACTTTGCTATGGTGTCATTAAGGTTACATGTTTGAACTACTTGCTAGAGAAAAATATACCTTACTGCTTTTATTTTTTAAAAAGCTGCAATTTGAATTTTGTCAGGACATAGAAAAGTTCAAATAAATTACTTTATGTATAGCACTCTTAGGTCTTCAGATGAAAAGCCTAATAGGTGTATAATATCTGCCAGAACAGCTACAACATGACTTAGATGTCATAGGGTTTTTTTTACATAGTTAATTTTATTGTCATAAGTTTTCACTCAGCGTCCCATCCAAAGCATTCAGTATTCAAATCTATTTTAACTTTATGATCTGAACAAAGTTCTAGATGTATTTTCTTTCCCATACTAGCATTCATAACCTTAGATTGCAGGGTTCCACCTGAAAAACGAGGCACACACAGTAATCAAAGCCACATCCATCTACGTATCAAATATGCCAAAAAGTGAAAGGCTTTCTTTGCGTAGGTGCTTCCCAACAAATGCTTCATCTTCTGAGACCTTGGGAAGGGGGGACTTCCAGTAGTTTCACATCCTTTTCAGTGCAAAAAAGGTGCTTGAAGGACCCCTCCAATACCGTGCTGACAGTAAATTGTTTTTTTTTTTCCCGGCGTGTCCGTGCCCAGCTGCTGTGGGTACAACTCCTCACAGGCTGGGACCCTGCTTGCTCAGGCCAGCTCCAAGAATCACCTCCAGGGCTATGGTCAGCCTGTCACAAGGAACAGAAGCCCAGGGCAGCTTCTGGTACCTGCTGAAGGTCTGGGAGAAGGGAAAGGTCAGGGTGCTTCCTGAAGGATTGTGTGTGGGCACAGCCTCAGCAGGAAGGGTGGAGGCCACTGCCACCCAAGAGCAGCCTATAGCACAAAGATGAAGGAGCTCCAAAAGGAGGTGGGAGCAGTGGGTTTGGATCCCTTTAGGCAAAGGAGGGACCTAAACCTGGGTAACCTGCTTTCTGGATGAGACTTCAAAGCTGGGACGGCTCCTGCTCTCCCACTCGCACGCCCTGAGGTGTGGTTTTACACACGCCCCTCACGCAGCGCTTCCCAAGGGCTCTTCCTGAGGGCTGAGTGCAGGGACTGAGCACTGAGGTGGGCTCTCTCCTCAGGCTCCAGGTCCTCTCACACCCTCTACCCCCTGTCCTCTGGAATCTGCAACCCACCTCATGGGCCCTTTCTGTGTGCCTCCATCCCCTTCTGTTAAAAGGAGGTGAAACTTCACTAAACCAGCAAGGTTTTCTGAAGACAGAATGTCTCAAAGACTGAACTGTCAGGGCATGAAAACAGACAATATTTGTAAGGCTGATGGACTGAAAGACACAAGTGCCCACAGTGCCTCGTATGGCACCTCCAAACCACACTCTGGCTCTGAGCAGAGATGCCAGAAGAGATTTGCCCACATGCTAAAGAAGCCTTGGAGCTCCCATCCTTGGAGCGATCTGAGCCTACGGAATTAATTGCGTTAAGTCTTATATAAGTCCTGTAGGGGGAAGAGAAAAAGCATCTCTCAGGTTACTGAGAGGTTGCTGGGGGCACCTGTGAGGGCATCGAATTGCACAGGCTGATTATTCTCTGTGCCAATATGCTTTGCTGAATGCAAAATTAAGGCAGCTAATTAGTATAAGTTCAGTTTACATCACCTATAATCTATTAAAGTGATATGACTGCAATGAGGCAGGAAACCCACAAAATGTTTGGGACAAGTGTTCTGCTTACAACAGAAAAGCTTTCCTTTGGATATATTGCATTTCTATGCTCCAATTTGTTTTGAAAAAGTCTGGCTAAGGATTAAGTACTAATGGACTCGGTGTTTATCCTTTAGCTCTGCTTAGCAGTCATAATAAAATATGGGTATTATGAGATATTTCTTCCTGTTTTTTTAATCTTTTGAAAACTTCAGAAGTATATTTCACTTACTGAACTTCTCTTAGTTTAGTAACACCATCAAATCTACTTAACTGCTCTAGTAGTTAATGGTACTAATCTGTTTCCACTGAAATCAATAGCAAAATTTGTTACTGAGTACAGGTTCAGGCCTATAAAAATACAAAAAGCTACCACAAAAAAAATTACTTTTTGAATAAGAGAAATCTCAATCTCAATATAACCCAATTTCTTGCAGTAGCTTCTGTACTTTTCCTCTCAAGAATTTGTACACAGGAAATTAAAAGGGGGGGTTTATTCCTTTGTAGTACTCTTTTTTTGAATGCCTGTAAACAAATATATTAACAGGCTCAAAAGATTTATTACTCAGTCAGAATGACAGAGTCAGTAGATGAACTCTCTAGCAAGCTTCTTTCTTGCTATACTTAAAAGATTAGTAACAAAGAAGAAAACAGAAAATTTGAATTGCAAGAGCTTAGTGCGTTCCACCAGTTGACAAAGGAAGGAGGATGAATCCCTTTGCTCCCACCCAGGGAACAGATATTTCATTGTTCCTCTGCTTGGTAACTGTCCACAACTTGCCTGAATACCTTTCATTTGGTAATGGCCAGGAACTGAAATCTTACCATCTGACATGGCAGGAGGACAAGATGATTCTGAATAGAGAAGCAAGGGAAAGGATTTTAAACAGACAACCGTCCTTTCAACTACTACAATGAAGCAGGTACAGAGACAGAAGTGTCTTGCACAGGACACTGAGCTGATATTCAAATCCTAGAACAATCTGTATAATAAAGGAGCAGTGTAATGAAGATCAGCTTCCAGCAGTTAGAATTCAAAAGCAGAGTAGTTCAGGCCTGCTTGAAAAAATTACTTCTAGAAGAGGTCCAAAGCACTGACAATTTATTGCCTCCCCATCTCCGGTTTAAAACCTTACAAAACTGAGAGCTTGAAATAACTCTCATCTAGAGATCAATGTTTTGTCATAGTGTGCCTGATTTTATCTCACTTTCAAATTGCTTTGATTGGTTATAACATTGAGCATTAATTACAAACAGTTTGGATATTACACACCCAGATTTAATGTACTGACTTTTCTGGAACAGAGCAAATTTCACGTGTTTCCAAAATATAGAACAAATCTTCCAAATGACACACAAGGATGACTGAAGCATTCTACACAGAAGCTCTCCTCTGAACCTGGAGGATATATTTATTTGCATTTACATTACTGTCACAAAAATGCTTTTTTGCAGTGCTTCAGAAGACACTGACACAAACACACTGATGCGCAGGATTTTAAGTCCATTTGTATCAGACTATTTTCAAACAGTATCTCCTGCTTATAATCATATTTTTCATCTATTTAAGATGCTTGCAGGGAAAGGACAAACCTTGTAAAAAGAAGCAGAGGATACAAGAAGTGGAAGTAATGCAATATAATATAGTTGCTTGTAGTCAACAGGAAAAAACAGAATGAAGAACAGAGATGAGTGGCTGCTGAGATAATTTGAGACCAGCAGACAGTGTCCCAGATTCCTTACTGGATCCATAGGTTTTTCCTCAGTGCTCACTCTTTGTACAGCTGTTACAAAATACAAAACCAGAAATGCCTTCCTTGTATTGAATGACCCCCTTCACACCCCATAAATGGATATCTTTCCACAAAATCATTTCCAAGCCAGGTAAAAAATTTCCTTCTTTTAAGTGTTTACATTTGCTGCACTAGCAGGTATGTGAAAACAGTGTTCTCCCAATTAAAGCACTCTGCATTAAGGAAGTTTCATAATTTAAGGGAAAATATCAGACATGTGGTACAGTCTTGGAAAAAAAAGGGCCACTCCTAAGGTGTGTTACCTGTCAGCCCCCCAGAAAAGGAAAAAGAAAAAAAATGCTGATCAGAAACCAGAAAAAACATTTTTCAAGAGCAAGCCCAGATTTCAGGGCAAGGCTCCTAAGACCTCCCAACATGAATTCATTCAGTGCTGCACAGAACATTCAACCCCTGATACCTTCAACTGCAGCACTTGAACTCTTCAGCATCCTGCAAAAACCTCCTTTTCATCATGAGTGTAAAAAAAAATACATACTGGAATCAATTCTTGTACACTGATGTTAGGAAAAAAGTGATTGATAATATTTTGGCCTAGAATATCTGCAGATTCTGGAAATAAACAGATAACAAATGGCCATAGTGAAAGAAACTGGGAAAAACAAAAGGAATGAATAAGCGAGAATGCCAAGTTATGTGCAAAAGAAAAAAAAAAAAGGCCTGTCATATGCACAGAACAAATGCAAATTCTGAAACATTTTGCTGATTTTGCCAATTCTGATAAAAATATTCTATTTGAAAAACAAAACAAAAAACCCCCCAATTTGACCAAGTGTTTAGGATTTTTTGGACAGTGGTTTTTTGGGTTTTTTTCCTCACTAAAATGAGTTTGTAATAATTTTTGAACACGAAATTCCTCATTTATTTTTTAGCTAGAAAACAGCTACTTTTAACTCTTCCAGCATGGTGAAATGTGCAATATTACAGTCTGATGAAAGAGATCTTTGTCAGACCACAGTATGTATATTGTTCTTCTGCTGCCCTAATTATTACAAAAGATCCACTTTACACCAAGTAAAGGAACGTGACACTGGTGGACTTGGTGGTGACAAGAATCACGTAGATAAAGTCTGCTTTAGCTATTCCATTCTGACAAATCCTTGGCTGAGATTAAATGGAAATAGCGATGGAGATGTCACAGTCAGAGATGTTATGAGGGTCATGACTGTGTGAAATGAAGTAGGAAATCAATTAATTAGGCCATGATTCATTTCAATTGTTGTGAGATGTTTTCACAGACTGGTCCCAAACATTTTGCTTAAATATTGAAAGAATGAATATTTTCTGTAAGTGTTAATATTCTTTGGATTTCAACAACTGTAAAGAAGATTGATACTCTTTTATTCGTTTATTGATCAGCTCAGGAGACACAGTGACAAAGTTAGAAATAGTGGCTTATTTTGATATTTTGATCCTGCTGGTACTGTATGAAATAAAGCCTGTGAACCTGGAGGAACATGAAAAAGGGCAATAAGCAAGAACACCAAGAAACACATGCAAACACCTCAAGAACTGAAAATGTGATAATGAAAGCAGTCTTTCCTACTATTGTTCTGAAATTTTTCATCCCCATTTTCTAAATTTGGTGTTCCCTTAGGTATCACTCAAATACAAATAGCAATAGGTGCAATCTAGAAGTTGAAAGCACCACAAAAAACTGGCAACAAACAAGCTGGGAAATGCTTGGTTTCAGTGAAACATGAATAGGGTCTGGATGCCTCTGCTGAATGATTTGTGTTATTGGATGGTTCTGGCATTTTAATATTGCTCAATAGAGCATGAAATGGCACACATGAATACAAAGATGCAACAAAAGCTCAGCGTGAAACAGGAAATTTTGAATTATAGACACAACTTTAACTGTATAATTCATACATCATTTTTGCACATTAAAGAACCTTTTTTAATGTAAGTAAGAGAAATTCCAGAAAAGAATGGTGTTAGCAGCAACTTCACTAACAGGTTAAGAGTTCATTAGCACACTGAATGGCATTTTCAATGTAATATGTGCTAAAATTGATAGAGTTGTTAGTGACTGAGTCTATAAACTGATCCCACCATTTCCTGCAGTTGGTACCCCATTGTTTGGCAGCTGTATGGAAGGGATGGCCAGACAGAGAGCAGTGAAAGGCCTCCACTGTCAGGAAAACACAACTAATCAAAGAGAATGAATGTCACATTTGTTGTAGACCAGTGAGGATTTAATAAACAGCAGTATGAAGTTGTTTTGACTACCTCAGCAAGGTCACTACGTGTCACAATTGATCACACACAAGCAAAGATTAGTCTGAAAACATATTTCAGACTGCAAGCAATGCTTCTCCAGCAAAATAGTACATTCTCTTCACCTCTACAGGTAACTGGGCAGTGGGTTTCACATTGTGTAATTTAGGCAATAAAGCAGGGAAGGAAAGTTGTTGCACATCTTTGTATGCTGATCAGCACAGAACTGGCACAGAAATTCTGTCCATTGTAACAAAGGATTACTGGCAGCAGCCTTCATCACTCAGCAGCAGGGATTGGAAGAGAGAGAGAAAAAAAACCTCTGCCACAAATACTTCAAAATCAGACAAAAAATATGAACCAATACTAAGATAAAGCAATAGCTGTTATGGGATTCATCTTTTCCTAGTGTAGTCTATGGAAGAGACCAGTGTTAAACCCAGCCATTATAGATGACAGAATGATGATAAACTGATTAAATTTCATGCAGGTCTTCTAAGCCTTGCACATTTTAGAGTATTTTCTTGGTAACACTGCAAAGTAACTCGACTCTTGGTAACTACATAATGCCCTACCTATGGCTCTGCAGTAGGCAAGGGCCTGCAGCCCTATCACTGAGGAAGAGCCGGGGAAACGAACTTAAGACCAGAATTTTATAATGGAAAAAATAGATCTGTATTTTTTCCGGTGTCTCTACTTGCAACCTGCCTTTTTCCAACATGGCTAACCTGTTAAGGCTTTTCCCCAGCACTGCCTGCACTTGCTTGTGGAGGGGGCAAGTGCAGCATCGCCTGCTTCCCACTTCATGTGGGAAAAAAACACCAAGCACACAGCCTGCTGGAAGAAAGAGAGCTAATTTTCAGTTTATCCCTCTGTGTGCTCATGTACCTAGAGGATAATAGTTACTTTACAGCAGCACCATACTCCTCAGTACACCTTGGGTGCTGCTCACAGATGAATATCAAATGCATTCCTGCCCAAAGCTCACTAAAATAATGACCAATAATTCTTCTCAGTTCCTCTCAGCACAGCACAGCAGATTCTGTCAGTGTCAGATTCTTCCTCTCCTTTTTATTACTGGAAGCAGTGGCACAGAGAGGTGCCTGGGGTTACTCTTGCCAGTCCTTTGCCCAGCACCTCAGGCTGCCCTGACTGCAGGAGCTCCAGAAGGGACAGATCCCATTTTCCTCCTGCACAGACAGTGACTTCCTGAGCCCCAGCTGAGAAACTGAAAATGCCAAAGATGGGTTTCCTTTGGTGGGCCCTCCCCCAGATGCATCTACTTACAATAACTCTTAAGGATCTGCAAAACAAAACACTCTGAAGGCAGCACGTAGGAGTGGGGATGGGTGAAGCTTTTATCATTCTAGCAGTACATGAATACCATGGTGGTGATGAACCAACAACCTACTCGAGGAGATTGCTTTAGAGATATAGCCAGGCTCTGTGTGACACTCCTCGTGCAATGAACACCACCCAGCCAACAGGCTCTGCACCTTCCTGTAAAGGAGAAACAAGAAATGCAGGCATATTTCTTTGTTGGGTTGCCATAACCATGCCAGTTTCTGCTGATTCTTCTTGATGCTACTTTGCACTCATAATGTCAGGCAAAAAAAACCAGTCCCAAGCCAAGCTCTATGGTGGGATATTGAACCTATTAAAGCCACCAAATTTAAACCTACAGTAAGAGCCAAGGTTTAAAAGAAGAAGTGAACTATGTTAAAATTTACTCATCTCTTAGAATGTGAAGGATATATTAATTTATATATTATTTTAACTCTACTGAAAGAGAGAAAGACTGTCTAATTTGCAAAGTTTTTCAGGTCATACTGTATTTCATCTACTATAATTTAAAAAAATTCTGAAGTGGTGACAGAGGTCACACATCGGATAAAACACACAGCATAATGATTTGAGCACTTAACTTGATTTAAAGCAGCAAGGAAAGGGAATGCTGTAGACAGAGATGACTTTTGGTATAAAGAGATAGAGTTTTCATACACACTCCATATTAAGTGTTCAGGTAAATTATACACATTAAATGCAGGTATTATATGCAGTTATATGTAGTTATAAACTACATGCTTATTCCTCTTTAGAGCTAAGGCCAGGATCTGGCTTCCATTCTTACTTTAAAAACACCCCCAAAATTATTTTATTATGATTTTATTATCTTCACTGGAATTAACTCAAAACACTTACTCAGAAAAATAACTATCCATTGAACACTAATTCCAAGAGTAAATATTTCATTTATACAACTCTTTTGTGCAAAAAGAGTTATAAATATGAAATATTTGCTCTTGGAGAAACATAATGAATAATATATTAAATACCAAAGCCCTCAATTTCTGGAAAGATATCTAAACAGATGAACTGCTTAGAACATAGACAATAAATCAATCATAAGCTTTGCATGCAAGCAGCACAACTTTTATATATATAGCCATGCTTTAAACACCAATCAAAATTCTACAGTCCTTATGCAGACAAGACTGCCTCCAAAATCTTGAATTGGAAACACAGCATCTGGCCAGAGACGTTTTCCACAGAACAATCACTACATTTATTTTTATGTGAGAAAAAATAAACCGAAGTTGGTAACTCTTTCCTAAAATTAATGGCAATTGTTTTCCAAGAGACAGAAGCAAACAAGGAGATGAAAATTTTGTTCCAAGTCTTCTCACTCTGAACATATTCTCTGAATACAATCAAATCCAAACCTTAGCAGTATAATAACATTTTCAGTATTTCCTAATATTATTAGCAAGGGTTTGTTAAAATCAAAATGCTGAAAAAGACCTCTCCATTTTCCATGCTCATTCCTTATTTTTATATTTCATTCAGTTAAGACAATGAGACAAATTATTTCCTTTTCCTGCTCCCATCTACCAGACCAAGGACACAAAGTGCCAACTTTTGGGAGATATTTCACAGGCACCAAAACTTTCCTGCCTTCATTAAAAACTTACGAAAAATGCTATCAGCACTAAGGGGGGAAATAACAAAATGCGCACCACCAACCCAAAAACGCAAAATAATTTCAATTCACAGTAGTATTTTTATCATTAGTTTTATTTAAGATTCTTTTGTATTGTTTAGCAGTATCTTTTATATTTAAAGTTAATGGAAATGGATACAGTTATGCCAAAGCCTGGCTTGCAGCAGGTAGGTGCACACGAGCGCGTCGCGCACTCTCAGCAGAGCTGAGAGCGGTGAATTTTGCAGGCCGACATTCCTGCTTTTCCCTCTCCATCCTGCTGGAACTCTCAGGTCCCTCTCTGAGGGCGGCCAGGGGTCCCTATCAGAGGGAGGGGACCCCCTCTGGGTCTCGGGGCAGGGCGGCCTTTGTCCCCCTGGCCCCGAGAAGCGCGGGAGCTGCCCCACACATCAGGGGCGCGCCGAGGAGCTGGCGCGCGCGTTCCTTCGCCTTTTGTTCCCTCACAGGCCGTGTAAGGAGGGCACAAAGCCTGGGCACCGGCAGGGCCAGAAGGCCGCTGACATTACTCTGTAAGTGGCCACCTAAGGCGCTTACAGAGAGGCCCAGAGCAACACCCCACTGTGAGCCAGCTGCAAAGGCCTCCCGCTCGCTGAGTCAGGCCTTCTCAGGGCCACACTTCTGCTTTTACAGGCTCAAAGGCCACAACAGTCAGTCCCTGATAATCCCCTTCTTTCAATATACATTCAAACAAAAGTAAACTTTGAGCAAACATCACTTCCTACCTCATCCTAACTACTCCGTAGTAATTCAGGCGTTGAAAGAATTCCTATCCCTAAACATGCAATGATGGCTGGGTAAGTTGCAGTTCTGTGCAAGTGGCACCCTCCAACCTTATTCTCAAATTATTAAGAGATACAACTCATCTGTAATAAGTGAGGCGTAAAAAAAAATGCCTTCAGCCATTCAGAAATAAAATACAGGCTTTGCTCTTAAGCTCCAACTGCGGAGACCCACAATTTTTAAGAGTAATGAAGTTAGAAAGAACCTACATTTGTAACCAGATTTGTCAAAGCAATCCATCCAGAGAGTTCGACCACAATATATTTTTCCTTTTTTCCCTTTGAAGAGTGATCTTCACAGCCTTCCAAGTCAATCCAGTCAGACTTCAAGGATTGACAGCTCTTCTTCCAGGCCTTCTACGGAGCAAATTCAACTTGTCAGATTTAAGGGCCTCTGAAATCAGCTCTTGCAACATCTCCGGGTGTTTCTGAGACACTTCAACAATACCAGATACCACTTCATAATCTGGACTTTCGAGCAGCTATTCAAAAGAAAAGTTGTTTTGATGCACTTTGGTTCTGCAAACCCGGCTTTAACAGCAGAAACCAGAATCACGACAACAATAATTTATTTCTTTTTCATAAAGTCAAAATCTCACTGTAAAAGCATGTGTAAAAGCACAGTTTCAGTCAGCTGGAAAACACCAGCTGCTTAATTCCTTCTAAATAGAAAGAGAATGCAAAGAAACTAGGACTTCTGCCAAGTTTTCTCCACAGTCCTATAGCAGCTTCTTGATTCACAGCAATACAGTTCAACATCTTTGATTGGGTACATCACTCACTCAAGGAAAGGATGCGGAGGAAACGTCATTTTAACTTTCAGATGTTTCTGATAACAAGGAAAGGGCAGCAAACCACACCATTTTGTCTCTTGGATGCAAAGCACCCTCTTCTTGAAGCTTATGAAAGATCTTCCACAGCTTCAGTTTGAAGCATTTCAACCATATTGTCATGCAAGAGGGTTCCCTGTATATGGTGGAAATACAGAAGATGAAAGCAATATGATTTTGCCTAACACCAGAGCACCTGCCATCCAACAGCCTTTGAAGATCAAGTGCCAGATGCTGTGGAAACACAGTGAACAAAAATACAGACCATTAGTAACCTGCAATTTTTCAGGCTGCTTCAGAAATATCAGACAACTAAAGCAGCAGTGGGGCTGAACAAGTGCAGTTTGCTATTGTATTTTTTTTTTCAGAACACTGACATCCCTTATAGATTTCAATATTCCTGGCTTGGTCCAGACAGTTATGTTCCTGAAGTCTGAAAACTGTAAGTGCCCATTATGGCTCCTAGCACATAAAGCATTATTCCAGACCACTTAAGGAAATGTAAACCTTGCCACTTGTGTCTGCAAACATTTAGCTCCTTTCAGACAGGAATGTCACATACATCTCGGCTGCAGTAATAATTATAATGTCACTAGGCTTGATATCAGATGTAAGGAAACACTTCAAACCTTTAGAATTCTCAGTTTTCATTCTTAGCTATACAAGACGAGGACCAGAGGTCTGCTAAGTGCCTTTTTAAAAGGTTTAAAGGGACCATATTAATATAGAAGCATTACATCTGGAATAGCTTCACACAAAAGGATATTAGTAATTTATATCTTTTTCTGTAGTTTTTCTGTAGCACTTGAGGTTGTCCTTTCCTTCACTGGAAACACGCACTGACAAAGATATGACACAGTGAAAACCACTTCTATTAGGAGCATAGCTGCTGTGTTTCACCAATCTACTCACAAAGCCTGTAAATATTTAATTTTCTTTCAGATAGCTTTTTACCAAGTGATAGACTTTTCCAGATATTTTACCTTCATCAGTGTTGAAACAAAACATCTTGATAAGAAGGGATGTCGAAATCTGGAGATGTCAACACTGTAAAGTACCAAATAAAACACCCTAGGGCTCCAAGAACAGTAAAACTCCTTCCCACTTAGAAGAAAACAAGTTTTGCATCTGCCTTGCCTCCCTCCTTCCCCCATTCCCACTGCACTAATGACAAAGCATATAAATTATTTACATGTAAACAGTTGGAGCAAGAACAACTTCAGCTTCAGGCAACACGGGATTACTCAACTGGCAGCACTGGCCAGGAGAAGAAAGGGAAGGGTGGAGCTCCACTACCCCTGCCCAAGGAGGCACAGGGGGCTGTACCTGCTGCCCCTGCAAGGGCTGCTCCACAAATCACCAGTTTAGAGGCACTTGGAACACACCCCATTACAGAAAGCAGTGGAATACAGATGGGCAAGAACGCTCAGAGACGGACTTTTAGTAAAGGAAACTGTCACTAACTCGTGACATGCTGTGGGAGAAGTTGCCTCCAATTCCCTTTGGACAGGATATCTCAGGAAAGAAGGGACTCATACTATGGATAACTGACCTACCAAAGTACTGTGGAAGGGTAGAAGTGGTGCTTTGCCTTATATCATAAGAGACACAGTAGATTGAGAGTTTAGGAAAGTTTGCTCAAAGTAAATAATCAACTACTGGTTTTCTGCTCTTCAAAACAAAGCCATGACTATTGTGGTCGTGTATTAGCTGAACAAGAAAACCATCAGTCCTTGCTTAGTTAAAAAGCAAAGTAAGCTCCAACCCACATGTTCATCCACTCGTTCTGTGCCTCAATACAATAACTGGTTTTTATCTTCTAAGTAGTATTCAATACCTCTGTTATAAAATAATTGTATGTGTAATAATTTGCTACATGTACTGAGTACCTGTTCTCTGTACTCACAGCAGCTTCACATAGTCCAGCTAAGCAGCAACAATGAAACCCACCAACATCTTGCAGTTGTGGTGTCCTCTAAGACATGATAACTAGATGAAAGTAAGAATTTGATTCCTATACACTTTTATTAAAGTCTGAGGACAAATGACTTGGCTTTGAAAGGCTGCTGCCTCCCCAGGCTGCAGAAAACAATATTAATCACCAAATAAGCACAGAATCAGCCTTCATTTACGGGTTAAATTTTGCTTTTAAATACAGCCTCAGCAAGGAGTGGATTTCCTTGTGGGGAAGACAGTGAGTCAGGCACAGAAGGCAATCCTGACACTGCTGGCTGAGCAGTGAGAGCATTCCAGCTTTGCTCCTCTGTCCCAGTTTGCTCAGGGACTGGGGGAAGCACATACCAGTGGGTCTGATGCACTTATGCAAGAACCAGAGAAGCTCTATTCATCTTTTTCCCTGTGCTTCTCTGCCCCACTCAAAGACAACAGCCTGTCTGCACAAGTTCAGTCCTGTTGCTTTTTTACAGCAAGCTGGAAATCTGAAAGAGGTGGTAGGGGAAATCAAATTTAGGATGCTGTTTCTCAGTTCTTTTATACTACCAGTTCTGCAGGTCATTCAACTAAAGTGGAGGCGATTTCTGTGGTGGGTGCTTTTATCTGGCCACAGGGATTTTGAAAATCTTGAAATAAATTGGATGCATTACTGTGATGACTTGTGAAAGGTCAAAATGCATACTTTACAGGAATATTCCTGACAGAAAAGGTGTTGCATTTCCAGCCTAACAAACAGTCATAAAACACCCTTAAAGCTACAGAGTCAGCAAATGGAAAAACCATGAAGTAGTAAAACTTGGTCTGAAAACCAAAATTTGATTGTTTTAATTTTGACCAGGTCTCAAAGCCTTTTCTACAAGGTATTTAATTGGAATAATTGTCAGACATTGTTTGAGTAGGCAGTACAGTCAAATTGATGATTTTGTAAAACAAGTGGAAGGTTGGTTGGCTTGGTTGGGTTTTTTTTTTTTTGTGGCATGTGTTTGTTTTTTGTCTGTTTGTTGTGATGTGTCTTGGTGGTGGTGTTTTGCTTTGTTATTTTAAAAATTTTTTTAAATAGGTATCAAATCAGGGCTAGTGGTTTTACTACCAGAAGAGAAACCGTGGGAACCCAACCTTCAATTTTGTTTATAGAGTAAATGCTGCACATGGCCATCAGCAAACCACCTGAACTGTCTACTTCAGTTTCCCTGTATTTAAAAGAGAAATAATTATAACATTACTGAATGATACTGCAAGAATCAGTTAATGAAGCTTAATTTAGCTGATGAATTCATCAAGAATCACTTAATGAAGCATAACTGATAGTTAAGTAAGTTTTTGATATTAGAAAATGTCTTTGCTAGCACGAAGTATAGTTTATTTAATTGTTAGTGACAATTTCTCTGGGGCAGTTTGGTAAAAACTATTAATCTAAATTAACTACTACTTGTTAAAAAAAATCATTTCTGCAGTGTGGACTTGCTGGTGTGCTACCCCTGCTTTGACCTGTGCAGAGGTGCACTCTGCAAAAGATATTCTAGGGTGGTTTAATATTACATTTGAATTAGGCTTGCCTGGAATCTCGAGGTAGCTTTTAGCATTGAAAAATACTAATAATGGTAAAAAACCCCTTTGGCTAGGTTCATTTACTGCTGGGTGGATGTTGGGAAGAGACTAAATGGTGATGGCTTTTGTTTTTGTCATGCTGTCCTTCCTCAGCCCAACAAGAATACCTGTCCACTCCCATAGTTTTATGTTACTTAAAATACTAGGAAGGGAAGGGGAGCTCTGTTTGTGTCATAGAAAACTATTGGGCATATTCCCCACCACCACCAGTGTCCCTTTGGCAGGAAAGAACCACATTCCAATGCTTCAAGCATCACAGCCATAGAGGTGCATGCAACATCCAAATCCCACCAGCAATGCCAGGGCTCTGAGCAGGGGGAAGCAAACCCCACCAGAAACACGGAGCAAATGGTGCAACAGATGTCCCAACATCACAGGTTTTGCACCAGAGCTGTGCCAAACCCCACCTCTCATAAAGGATATTCCTCTTCCAGCAGTCATTAGCAGCACACAATCCTCTCTCAGTGTAAGGCAATGTCCTCAGGGGGTTAAGCTATTACTTCACCAGTGTAGCTATAACTTCTGTGGCTTCAGACTTGCTTATTCTCAAAACTGTGTCTTTTAATCCAGCTCCTCACTGCTGGTCTCCATGTACATATTCATAAAACTGTGCTTATTCACTTGTCCAAAGTGTGGCTTGGATAGGCCACCTCTAAAACCCGTGACCAGAACCATCACACTGTGTATATTAAAAAAAATAATTAAAAAAATAAACCAGTAAAATACTTGCTTTGAAAATTACATTGCTTGATCTAGAAGTTTTTGCTGGACAAATGAAAAAAATAAAAAAACCCAAACCAAAGAAACTCAGATCCCATGTCTCTCAGCTCCCTTTGGGTTTTTTCCCACTCGAAATTAACCACAGAGGACATAAGCCTCGATAAACTACGAGAAGTTTCTTCATTAATTTTCCCTGATTGGCTTTCCTTTGGCTTTCCATACTGGAAGTTGAGGCCACCTCTGACCACCCCAGGATCCCACAGCCCTCCCAGCTCTGTGGTGTCCTGTAATCTAGTGAGAGAACACACTAAACTCAACCACAAGCAACAACACTGCCAGGCCTAGAGTTCTGGTCCCACACAAGTGTCAATAAAAACCAGGAATCACAGCTATCAATACCTTGGGTCAAAAGGCAGCTTTGTTCACAGTATGCTCCTTTACTCCGTTCTACCAAAGTTTCTATGGTGATAAAGATGATGAAATTTGACATTTTAAATACGTATCAGATATTACAAAAGTAAAGGGATAAGAGGAACAAAAAACCCACTCAAAAGACCTTTGAATTTTGCAGCAAAAATGAAAAGGGACACAGTCCTGTGGTTTAGAATTTGCAAATATAACTTAAGCAATTAGGTTTTGTTTAATCTCCTGCCAAGGAGCTGCATACCAGTTGAATTTCCACTTTTGCTAGAGGAAATGTCTGGCCTCACACAGCAGTTCATTACAGTTTCAGTGCGCAACAAGTAAAGCTGATTGTACTGGTACAAGTATTTAATTTTACATCTCAACCCAAGCTTCTAATTAATCATTTAAACCCGAGGAAATGGTGTCATCCTCAGCTTCCTAACAATTGACATAATGCAGCAAAATATTACCTCATGTAACCTGAATGAAAGCAGTCAAAAGGTCTGCTTTCTGCAGGTCATATCTACGTGCTGGTTTTTTTTAAGAACTCGATATGTATCAGCATGTCTGCAGGTAATTATGAGGGGATAAGGAGTTCTTTGAAACAATGGCTATAAAATAATCTATAATTCATGGCCTGGATTATAGAGAAGGTTGGGAGAATGGCGTAGGGACACAATGACAAACTAGTTCGTGCAACTCCACCTAAAAACCTGACGCACAGCTAGGGAAGAGTTTTGGCTCCTTGTTAAACACAGTCTCTCAGCAGTTACCCTTCCCTGGCACAAGACAGAGCTCTAGAGACACCTCTGGCAGGTCAACTATCATCCAACCAGTTTTTCACATTTTGGCCTTCCCTGTATTCTTTCTTTACTAGGGTCTTTGCTTGAGTTTCTTGGTTGATCTTAGAGATATTGCGTGAAAATGTCTCAAAACCTTCCCACTGTTTAATCAGCTCTTTGAAATGGCATATCTTTCCCAGGCCATGAGGCATGAAATTACTGTTTAAAGCTACTAGTGATTTGATGGTATTTCACAGAATCATCAATGCTGGAAGAGGCTTTCAATCATAGAATAGCCTGAGCTGGAAGGGACACACAAGGATGACTGAAGTTTAACTCCTGGCCTGCACAGGACACCCCAAGAGTAACACTCTGTACCTGAGAGTGTTGTCCAAATGCTTCTTGAACTCTGTCAGGCTTGGTGTTGTGAACATGTCCTTGGGGAGCCTGTGCCAGTGCCCAACCACTCTCTGGGTGAAGAACTTTTTCCTGATATCCAACCTAAACCTCCCCTGACACAACTTCAGTGCTGCTCTGTTCAAATACCTGAAAAATTACACTCGAGATCACAAAAAATGTAGGAAAGCCTCCTTTCCCTTTCCACAGGAATTAGACACAAAACTATGCTGTCCTCAAATGTAGTGAATCTTAGTGATCTGGAGTATATTTCACTCTATTAAGAAAATCCCAACTTTAGACTTGATTTTGGTTTACTTCCAACTTCTCCCAAACAAACACCACACTTCAGCAAAGCTGTGATTGTCAGGGGACTGGAGCCATGGAGAAGCCCTTAGCAAGTTCTTAGATGTCACAGAACCTATAAAAGCACTTTGTGTACCACAACGAACTGAGCCACGTTCTAAATACATCCAGCAGACTCAGTAAATGTATGTGCAATCCAAGGTGTGCAGTTTATGTGCAATCCAAGGTGTGCAGTTTGTGTGCAATCCAAAGTGTGCAGTTATTTCATTCCTCAGAAGGTTTCTCAGGCAATGCTACTGAATGGAAGTGTCAAAATATCAGTGCCTTCTGGCAATGCAGGCAGGATTCTCACTTTACATCCCACTAAAAGTATAAATCAATGGGCTAAGCACACACAAAGGATAATAAGAGATCTCCATAGCAGGGTCTTCATAAATGTATATGAATGATATCACAGAAAACAGGGATGAAAGTGGTTCAAGATTTCTTAAACCTTCTTTTAAGATTTCTTAAACCCTTCTTTTCAGTTGCAATCAACTCAAACCTGACTAGTAAAGATCTAGCAAGTTCCTGGAGATCTCCAGTGGAAGCTCTAAAACCTGGCAGTCATTCCAGCACCACACTACTCTTAGTATTAAAAAAAAAACTTTCCTAATGTTTAACCTGCTCCTGTCTTAGCTACTTAAGGCTAATATCAGGAAACAGTAGTTCAGAAGAAACCACAAAAGCACTTCATGGAGGAGAGGATCACTCGACATCTGCTACAAATTATACACTTTATTAAACATCCTTACTTGTAATTTTTGTTTAAAAATCATGTTAACTACTATTTGCATCACAGTCCACCAGAAGCTCTAGCAATTCTTAATGCATTTTTTTCTTCAGAATATCCATCTAGCTGTTCCTAAGTGCATAATTCGATATTTTTTCTTATTAATTTTCTTTTATTTTTCTCAATTTTTTTTATCACAGTTTTCAAAGCTGTTCCTGTTTTTCCAACTGCTTGTAGCACAGTGTCACCTGCCAGTTCAACATGCACCCGTTCTGTTGCCATTCCTATCATCAAGGAAATCACAGAGTTGCACTCAACCCAAAAGGCAAATCCTGCCAAAACGCCATTAAAACAACTTTCTAATTTGACAGAGGATCACTGACAGCAATTCTTTTGAACATGCTTTGCCAGCCAATCAGTACATGCATGTCAGAATCATCTCAGCAAGTCCATGGAACGAATGAGATGCTGTTTGATAAGCATTCAAGATGGCATGAAAAACTTTCCCTGGTGTTGACCAGAGCCCTGTTCTCCATGCCACCCCTACATTTTCCCAGAGAAAAGCAAGCTGGTTTCAAATGATTCGTTTTGGACATATCTGTCTGGATAATCACAGATCTCCTTCCTACCCTGATGCTGCTGTCAGATCTCTTGAGGAACTGACATTGGTCTAACTATACAATGCAAAAGACCCTGCCCTCTAGGTCAGGACATCAGTGCCACCAGAGCTCACAAAATGCTCATCCCTCTCAAAATTTTTGTTGTCTGACATCCCCACTCTCATTTTCCTCTTCGTGTCCTGGTCTGAAACACCTGACTGTCAACAGAATGATTGCCCTCGAAAAGATAAAGCAAAAGCGAAAATAAAACAATTTTATTTTTGCAAAAATACCTGCATTTTGCATCAACCCACTGCCTGCAGCACTTTGCAGTCTTGCCTGTGGTCTGTCAGTCCATCTTTCAGCTTTAAGCTCCTCGAGGCAAAGGCAGGACACTTTATCCTTTACTCTCAATAATGCACTGTGCCTCCTACAGTGGCTTGAGCACTAATGGAAGCTGTAGGTTCCTGTTGTCACAGAGGGAATGCAGCGCAATCCTTCTAAATCCAAATTGCTCTCAATTGCTGCACGTGGTACAAACAGAGACATTACAAATGACAGCCCATACATAGAGGATAGACTTCCTGAGAATTAAAAACTTTAATGATTTAGAGCCCAGCTTTGTAAGGCAATCAGCAACACTCTTTTCTAATTAACTAGTAAACAGAGGCAGTCATGGAGAATACATATTTTACCATTCAGTTTTAATAATCTCTATCAGCAACCCTTTCCCCACACAAACAACATCTGTATCTAGCAAGGACCAAATAAATTCAATCCACTCTCTGCTGATGTAATGACTTCATCTCCCACTTATTTTATGCCTTGACCAAAGATACACCTTAGTGACCATTTGGTTAAATGTGTATTTTTTCATTTCAGCAGAATAATTAATGCAGAAAAAAAAAATTCCACCTGCTCTGACAAACCTTTTTTTTATTTTGGACACCCCCAAATCTTAGTTTCCTAGTAAGCCTTTTGCATTGTATTAAACCCTCCCTCCCTTAAGTTATGCCTCAAGCTTGATTCATTACTTCAGGAATGGTTTCAGGTGCAGAACTCAAATTGCTCTGCACAAAAAGCCTCAAATAACCCCATTTTCCACACCTACCCACCCACTGATGTTTTTCTGTCAGTTCATGCTCCTTCTGAAAAACATATGTCCCACTTTGTTTGTTAGTGCAAGAGGATGAGCAAAAAAGGTAGAAAATGACACATAATTAAGTAAAAATATTTTGCCTATGGGAAAAAATTAAGTAAAACCTATGCTCATTCAAGACCTTAAGCATGTGACAGCAATTAATTAGACTTATTTTGTAATGCACCAACTGTGAGCTGACAGAAAATACTCAATATTGCCCTAAATATTGTTTGTAATAGTAATAACACACTGTACAGATAGGTGACTTAGTATTTAAGTTCTTAAAACTGCAAATCAAACACTACTCTGGCCTTTGAAAGCCAAAACCACCTACTCTTGATACAGCAAGAAAATACAGTGTGGTTCAGTGCATAGCTCTGCTGGGATATCAGCAAAACTTTGTAGTCTAGGTGAATAATTGTGTGTGTTTTTAAATTTCCATAGCATCTGCTCTCCAAAAATCTCAAGTATACCAAATGTATGCTAAATAAGGTTCTTGGCCCACTCTGAACTCAGCATTTTATCCAGTCTGAATGAGCAGCAGAGGTTTTAGGGTTTGCCCAGAGCTGGTGCAGTCAGAGTTCCTGTGGTGCTTGCACTCTCCTGTTCTGACCCCAGGACCACACGGCCACATCACCCACACAACTGCTGCACTGAGAGCAGAGAGGCAGGATTGCAGTGAAAATGCATTTTCAGTACAAGCTTTTGTTACATCTCTCCTATACAACCAATACCACAGCCTGGATCTACTCTGTAACTCCAATTTTGCTCTCAGATCTACAGCGTTCACTGGAATTTTTAACCTCTTTGTATACCAGTTAAAGATGCCTTAATTGAAAACTGACATTTTCCCCTAGATTTTTCATGAACTATGTGAATATGCAATGACAGAGGCATGAAAGCAAGTGAGCTGGGGGGAAGGAGAATTCCTCAGTTTATCTTTTACACAAGTTACTTCATACAACTTTAAAAAACACCATAGGAGAAATTGCTGAAATCAATGTACTTTGCTTGTGTGGGTGTTTCACAAGCAGAAATAAAAACAACCAAAGAACAAGAAACCTCCCAAAACATTATTTTAAACCAAACTGAAACATTTTAAAATGAAATAAATGTTCAGGGAGCAATAGAGAGCAGTCCAATATTTGGAGCTGGCAATATCCATTGTTTAAGAGTCTAAGCTTGGTCATTAATCACTGGAATCCCTTTAGGTGTTTTGCTGAAGCAGAAATTATATATTTCCTCATAAAATATGCAGTTGGAATTTCAAAAAAGGTCAGTCCATAAATAGCCCTGAAATCCTGTTATATATGGCCTGACGAAATTGCAAAATATTATGTCTCTAATAACATTCAGGGTCACTTCTTTCCCCCTCTCTACAAAGGGCCTGTCCTAGACATCATTTAAATCCTACTTAAGACATTAAAACAGGATTTAAGTGGGATTTTAAAGATTAATAAACCTCATGTAGGTCTTTTAAACCAGGATGAATTTAATCTGCAATTCCCAGCAGCACATCAGGACAAGCCCACTGCAGTTTTTCTGTACTTGCCTTATGAGTACAGAATACAACATGCAGAGAGTGAAAACATCTGTGATTTCCACAACTATTAATTCCCTCACTGTTCAGACGACTAGGGAATCTAGTTATTTCCAGTCTGCTTCAGCACATTCATCAAATAAAGAAAAAAAACAATTGAAAGCACCAGGAAGCCTTCAACTGCAGTGCCCTAGCAGAACAAGCTGTAACACTGACAGGTATTTCAAAATAAATTATATTAGGAATTGGTTGTATTTATACATATTGAAATTGGGTTTGTGTCCAGAAAACCTGGGAGCACTCACAGTGTTGTGATTTTCATGTTCATTCACCCAAGCCCAGTGCTCCTGGTATCTGTCAATTATTTTCTGTAAAAAATAATCCTGCTGGGTGAGATTTGTACACAGGCAGTAGCAAGCACGTTCAATTATAACAGTGTTTTAATTAACTGCACAATGAAACATGGTCATTAAGTGAGTTTCCACCTTAAGGAAATACTTAGAGAAAAAGTACCCAGCTGCTCCATCTCCTAGTGTTGCTGTTCAGGCTTTAGTGAATGAAGTGCAAAAAGACAGATGCAACTGGCAGTAATTTTTGTTTCCTGGTGGCTCAGGAAATGTGGAGTCCAACTCTTACATAATGAATTGAGAATAAATTTAACTTCTCAATATAAAGTAATCTGTAGGTATTCTTGCACTGACTGAGGGTCAGGTTTGGTTTTTAATTTAACTATCCACCCTGGCTACATAAAAAATCTTACATAAACAAACCCAGACAGTAGGATTAAAGGATAAACATAACTAATGCTCAGATCCAGAGTCTGTGATGAATGAGAGGGAAAAAAGCCCAACAAAACCCAAAAGATGCACCATGCATGCATGCTGCCTTTAATTTTCCAACCTGTTCAAAATATATCTTTTTTTTTTCCTAAAAATTAACACATATTTAAACACACTTCAGATTATTGTTAACCCATTAGGTTTTTTCCCCTATTATCAACTAATTGGAAAGGGTTTTTTTTTTCACAATATAGCTGTATTAAAATAACAGTAAACGGCTATGAGAAATCAGGATTTTATAACTACAGGGAAAAACCATTCTGATGTTTGCTGAGAATAATGAAAGGAGGAACTTCATTGCAAGGAACTTGGAAAACATGTATATGTGGTTTTATATTATTCTAATAATTTCAATATAGAATATAATATTTCAGATTGCATTACAGCAGTCAGTTTGTGAAAAACCTTAGCTTAGTATTTGGAAATGCTAAATAGAGAAAACAATACGAAAATCTAAACCCAAAAAGGTACACAGAGGAAGAGTATGATGTGAGCAATGCATTCTTGATTCCTTTCAAACCATTGAGATTTGAATTATTATAAAAAAAAATTATTTCTCCTAAAGAACACATTAAGAATTCATTCATCTCACTTTCACAACTGAAATAACCTAAATATCAGAAAGTCCTTCTGTAATTTCACAAGCTATTCATAAATTTGAATAGAAATTATTGACTTAAGGTTATGCATTATGATGACTTGCTTTTGCAATTAATTGCATCTGACTGTCACATTGATTATTTTATTACCAGTTTGTTTATGCTGCTAGAAGGTGCTTTCATCATTGAAGTCCCAACTGAATCACCTTTCAAGTCCTTAATGGATTATAATCCTTCTTCTCAAAGTTGTATGAATAACTTAGGGAAAGCATTTACACCACAGAACTGACAAGTTTCACAAGGGAAATGAAATAATTCATTCTCCACTTTCCAAAATCAAAGATGCAGTAAATTTTCTCAATTATCAACTTAGGGACCCAATATTTTCCCATACAATGACAAACACTAGAAAGCATGATCTGAATGTCTATACAGATATAATTCACTGTCTGAGAAGAACTAAAACATGTAACCTCCAGGGAAAGAGATGGTGGTGAACCAACATAATTTAAAAACTATATAATAGAGTAGATTAAAATATTTCCATGTATGAGAAATAGAAAAACATTTCTGGAAACAAGCCAAAGTTTTAGCATGAGAAAAATCGCAGGGCTCTTCCAACCAGGACAGTACCAGCTTCCACATATTGCCTTCCAATATTTCACAAAAGCAAATCTGTACATTCAAATGAAATTTCATATTCCCTAAATCCCCAGAATATGTTTTGAAATATCAAATGACTTTTTACTGACGGAAAGAAAACTTATTGCCCATTTCAGATTTGATCTGATACATTAGCTCTGGAAAAGCTTTTTCTCAGGAGAGTGATAAATAGAGACAAGTTCCAGCAGTAGGACAGTGATTTTGGATAGGGAATCACCTGCAGACTCAAATTAGCATTCCCTTCCCTTTCCTCTCTGGTATTTCCTTCAGTGCAGAGAAATTGGGAGCAGGCTTTTTTACACCTTTTAGAGCAGCAGACCCACCTTCAGAACACAGTGAACAACAAAAGGGCTGCAGAGACCCTGTCCCACAATCCCACACCTTATGTCCAGTGGGAAGTCACCAGTTGGCCAGAAAAAAGTGAATTTATAGTCACACCACCCATATTGAAGACCAACCCATTGTTTGAATATAACTCATTCACCTGATGCAAGAAAAGAGCTTTGTGGCCAAAAAATTCACAGTGGCTTCAGACATGCAAGCCATGTGTTTGTTGGGGAATAACCATCCAAAGGCAGAGCATGAATACAGCTGGAAATACAACAAACAAAAAGGATTCAAAATCACTGTCATAAAAAAAAATTATATGTTGCAACAGTTACTACCATAGTAAAACACTTTCAGAGCTATAAAAACCTGTCTTCTATATCTGTGCTCAAGTGAGAGTGTCCAAGTTTGCTAGTACAAGGCTCAAATAGGAGTATCAGATGAAAGAGCACTCTTTTCTACTTGCTGTTAACTACTCTGTATCTCCTCAAAAGACAGGTTTTGGAAGCATTTGATAAACAGCAGATGTTTTTTGTTTAAATTCATTTTGTTCCTATAAATCAAATTACAGGATTCATTTTAACATAGAACTTTAGAAACATTTACATTGGAAAAGACCTCCAAGATGAGTGAGTTTAACCTTTAACAACAACAGATAGAAGTACTTTTGTCTGTGGAATATGAACAATAAGATAATGCTGAACAGTGCTTCATCTTGTTGCACTTGTATTTCTTTTTCAATAGCAATTGTAGCCAGTGATTTAATCTTTCTATACCTTGTATACACCATCCTGAAAGAAAACACTTACTTTTCACTAATGTAAGCATTGTGACATAAATACCTGACTCATGTAGCGTGAAGCTGTTGACATTTTTCTCGAGTGACTGGGTACAATCATGCTTCTGTGTACCTCCCTCTTTCCCCCTGTACTTTTAAGATAATTTTTGCTCTGGCCTTCAAGGCATTGCTGAAACCCAGCAAGAACTCCAGTGAATATGTTCTTTGAAAAGCGGGGATTTTTCCTGTGGTTCATGTTACATATAGTTTGAGTGATAACAAAACACAAACCCCCCAGGAGATTTCCTTGCATGGTTTCTTATACAGTATATTGCTCAAAAGTGCAAGAGCCCATATTGATTGCAGGACTAATGAAACGACATGCATTGAGATTCCTAAATACTGTACAGAGACAGGGTTATTCAGCTGAAACTGGAATTCTCAGGGAGTGCTATAGCTACTGCTCAGCACTGTTGCAGCTCCACATTGTGCAGCTCAACCCAAATCTAAGCAGGGTTATGTGTTTTAACTGTACTCATCTACCTGAAAAGGGTAATTTCTTTTAATTCAGTAGGTACTGAGCACACTTTAAGCTGTTCCTCCTTTTCCCCACCACCTGCCCTATGCAAAACATGCAAGATGAATGGGAGCAAAAAGTGAGACTAAGTAGGTAAACTCAAACCAGAGAGAGGTAACAGGTATTTACAGTCCACAGCTCCCTGAAGAAAAAGTCCACTCCACCATCCAAGAGGAAGGATATGTAAAAAAAGCAAAGCTACTTTGCTACTAAATGTCATAGACCAAACTCTGTTATCAGAATACTCAAAAAATTAACAAAGTAAGCATTCAGACATTCTCTCACTATTAGTTCACTATATGAAGCCAAAGTTAAGTCAACTTGTTAACACTTTTGAATATATTCAGAAATCCATAATAAAAATTATCTATTGTACCTTTTTTATTGGCATATGAATTTTTGTTCCCTCAAAATCAAATCAATGCAAAATTCACCAAAATTTCTTTTAGGAATGAAGACTTCTCATGTCTGAATTGTCCATATTGCAGGAAGGAAAATAATTGTCAACAACACGGAAGTAAGGAAAATTCTGAAATAATTTCATCTTTGTGACTGAGGCTGAAGGAATATAATCTTCTAACTCCAAGATTTTGGAAAGTAAAGTTTGATATTTTGCCTGAAGACTGATGTGGGTATTTGTGTGTGAGGTGACAAATCCTTGAATAGGCTGAAATAACATATTTTGCACAAAATGAAACTACAGCCATCCAGGTGGAAAAGAATCTCGCTGAAGGATGGAGTAGTTCTTAAGAAGAAAATAAAAATCTTCAAAAAGCAGTATCATCTTTCCAACAAATCCGAAAAAATGCAGTAATAAGAAAAGTTTCTTCAAAACATCTGATCAAAATGAAGTGGAAAGCTGCTCCAGTCAGCAGACAGTTAAAAATGGAAACCATTTCCCCATCAGTGATCACTTACATGTCCCCAGTGGCTTGGAGCACATTTGAAACATGGCATTTTTATTAATTTTACTAAAAGAATAAAAGGGAATAAAGCAAATGCTTTCTTTTTTACTCTAATGACAGTTTAACAGGCACACAAAGATACTAAGTGTTTGTGGGAGAAAGAGGAATAAATAACTTTAATTAAATTTATTCAGTCACAAGTGCGAAATTATCTCCCTGTTCAATTTCTCACAGACAACTCTCTCTATGTACACACAGCCTGGAACTGAGGACAAGCTAAAACATCTACTTACCCTCTTCTAACTTTCTCTTCCTTTAACAACCTTTCAGACAAGGTCTCCCCACATTTTCACAACAGCCACCTGGATCTGCTTTCCTTCCAACAAGTTTCCACTTGTGGAAGTTTTACCAGTAAGCAACTTCGCCAAGACCTGAAAAAAGCCTTTCTCAAAAGGTCTTGGAACTCCATGAAGGTCTTGTCCTGCATCTCTTGTGTAATCACTGTGCACACAAATAGGCCTGGTATCAACATATCCACCGGCACCACCATAAAAATCAACATTATTTGCAAAAAGACAACAACGAGGCTCTCATAACCACATCTGTCAGCATTTGGCTTGTAAATAGCAACCAATTCAAATGAAAAATGAACACTGGCACCTTTCTGAAACCAACAGGCTGTGAGCTTATGAGAAATGCAGAGCAAATTAAGGATGAGATCAAGCCCAGTAACACTTCCAAAGAGAAATGAATCACTGAAAAATCCCATAGTAGGAAAAAATAATTGGAGCAACACTTTTTCATGAGAGTGAGTAACCGAGGAAAGTTTTGATAGCGTTACAGACTTCTGCAGCAAGAAATGCAAGGTCACATTAGGAGAGCCCACTAAAGAAGCAACTGTGCCCTGAAGCAGCAAAGATATTTTTCTACAAAAAAGTAAAAATATCTGGAAGAGGCGGATGAGTACAATTTCCAAGAAAAATACTATGAGATTACTACCGAAAAAGAAGCAAATTTGGTTTATGTATCCCTGTCACATCCTTTCATGATATTCAGTAAAAATGGCAGCAGCAGTGTTTTACACCACACAAAATGTTGGGTTGTAGCTGTTTTATTGTAAGAGTGTGGAAGATTTTGTTTTTCCGTTCCTCATTGATTTGACTTCTTGTTCTCCTTACACATGAAGACTTATTTCCTGAAAAGTCTTCAGAAAGCAGGCTAATTGAAAAGAGCTTGCATAACTCCAAGGAAAACTACAGGCAACTACAGAAAGTTGTGGCTGGTCATTCAGTCCATAACAAAAATAGATACTAAAACCCTCAGCCCAAACCAATTATTATCCCTCTTATTGAAATATCCTGCAGCAAAGTCTATGAAGCAATACCACGTGGAGATATCCCCAGAGGTGCCAATCCTTTATGATGCCATCTGTACACCAAGGAGGTTGGATGTTGTGTTTCTTCACTGCCTGCTTGCTCTGGAGAGCAAAGTACCAGGCTGCTCACCCCAACAGCAGAGGGAAAGACAAAAAAAAACCTTGTTCCCACACTGTTGCTACATAGTCCTAGGCTGAACCTCAGGCTCTCTGAGTTTTCCTGCTCCCTCCCTCAGTTCCTAGAGCTCCCAGCTACATCATTGACACAGTTCATGCCAGCTGGAAAGTGGCCTCTGCCTTGAAGGACACGGAAAGGTCAGGAACTTGTTCCACACAAACCTCTGAGCCAGCACACAGCAGAAGCAGCTCAGTAGAAACAGGGGAATGACAAGTGAAAAGAAGAGTTGGGGGAGAAAGAACGAGGCAGAAAGATTTTGGGGGAAGACATTAAAAATGAAGACACGAGAGCAAAAAAGCAGGACAAAGAAAGAAAGAAAATCACAGTTCAAAGAACAGTATGAATTAGGAAATGCATTGTGCTGCAAACCCAGCTAGTCTGTGAAAATACAAGTTGTATGTGCTCACATCATCACAACGACAAGATTGACTGACTCTCAGCTGCTAAAGAAAATAAAACACCATTATTCTCATTTTCTTCCAGGTCTTGACCAGTTTCCCTCACTGTCAGATCTCTGCAGCAGCATCTTTACATCCTGTTTATAAATAGATGAAATTGTTCATGGAGCTCAGTATGTACATAAACTACATTGAACTGTTAGAGACCTACTAAAACTGTATTTTCACTTCTACTAACAATGTATTTACTGAGCTTAAATGTGGGTATTTCCAGCCTTTTGGGATTGTTAGATGAAGGAGATAGGATTGTACATACTTATGCTTATATATATTACCCCTACTTAAAAACAGTGTCCTAAGAACCTGATAGATTTATTAGTTGTTTCTTGAGGGTCTTACAACAGCCAAAGTGCTTCACAACAGATAGAGAGTCTACCTGAAGGCTGGGGATTTGCTTTGAGGACGGTGTTGAACAGGTAAAAAATGCTATCACTGGCTCCATACAAACAGAAGTAACCCTTGAAAGCAAAGACACTTCTCTTTTCCTCACAAGACCAGTATTTTAAGTAACAAATGCAACTATGGGACAAACCATGTAAGAGCTATCACCATCCAGATTGGTCCACAAAATAAAACTCATCACACAGCAGAAGAGTCCACGAAGTGGGAATTTACACAGGAGTTCACAAAACATCTATAATCCTCTGCCTGCCAACTACTAAAAGTTACTTTGAAAAACTTTTCCCTTCACTGTGCCTAAAAAAGAATAACCCCCCCCAAAACACCAAACCAAGAGCAAAATAAAGCCCACAACTCCAGCTCATTTTAAGCAGTATTAACATTTTTGTTTCCTACATGAGTGTGACTTGCCCAGTGATCAGTAGGCAGCAGCTACACCAGAATGTAACGGGAGCAAAGAGAGGCTGTACACAAAGCAAGATTAAGAAGAGTGACTAAAGCCTGTGAGCTGTGCAATTAAAACGTTGACAGAGACCTAAATCCCACTAGCACCTTTTTCTTTTCCCATATCGCTCTTTCTCAACAGCAGACATTTCATCTAATCATCAAAGAGATTTCAGTGTTAAGACTTCAGCTGTCATTTTAAAAGTTAAGCCTTTTCAACTTACTCCATGATGTCAGTGATATTCCAACAGAAATATGAAATGCAATAAATGCTAAGTGTAATCTCATCGCAAACCACACAAACTAATCCTTGTTCCTACAATTGGTTTGCGGCCAAATTAAGGATAAAACATTTACAGAGAGTACAAATGAACTAAATAATCTGAAAAGTCCTCATTGAAGTTAGGACTGAAATTCCAGATATCATCTATCCAGTTAAGAAAAATGGATTTTCAGCCTCAAAACTTGAAGTGTGTGAGACTCCTTCTCTCTTAGCCAGGCAGCTTAAAAACGAACATTTTATGTCACTGACATGTTTCCATTATCAAAAAGGCAGAGGAATGCTCCTGTTATGTACAACAAATATGCTTAATTTTCACACCTCTCCTTCAGGCTTAGTTTCCTCTGTGCAGATTCTTCTGCAAAGGCAGTTAGAGAGAAAAACTACAGGACACCTAATATTATTAGCTCTAAGTCTGGCTCATTGAGGAGCTCTGAAGTACTTCATGCTAGAACGTCCTTACTGATCTTGCATGATTAATTTTCAGTAGCTGGTGCTAAAATCCAGAACAATCAGATCTGCATTCCTTCAAACATTTCTGTCAAATACACACCAACCCAGTAAGCTCAGGCTTTCTAAAGCAGAACATTTCTAGAGATGCACTTCAGCATCAGGTTGTTCCTCACAGTACTGCAGCTTCCCAAAGCTTTAGAAGAAGCTTTATGGAATAATCCCCCTGTCCTACCAGACAAGCTGTACTTACTGCAGGAGTGGGTTCCTGTCACCCAAAGGTTCCAGTAGCTTTGTCATGATGAGAAGCAGAGCTCTGGGAGGTGAGTGAGACTGAGAAGCAAGTGTCCACTAACAAACTCCGAAATTGTACTTATACAGTAGAAAATTGTCTTGGTTTCAGGTAGGGTACATACAGGATAAAGGGGAGAAGATCAGATTTGAAATGGAATTGTTAGCTGCCACAGTGCACAACGAAAATTTCCCACTCGTATCTGAACTGCTTAGGAAGAAGGTGCTACTTAGCAGCACATTTGCAGCAGCACACTTTGGAGCACAGATAGCCCAAGAAATGCCATTTGCACAGACTCCTTTTCCTAAGGGGAGGGGTATTTCACAAACCCTGCAAGATGGTTCAGGGTTTCAGCTTTTTGTATTACAATCTCAGCACAAACTTGCAAAAATTATAATGGCCTCTGATTAGGGAATCAGAAACAGTGATTTTTCCAAATTATAGAAAATTGCATTTGCTGTCCACTGATCTTTTGAGGCCAAAAGACATCATTTATTTTGTTATTCCCAAGAGGTATCATACTTGGCACAGGACCATACCGGAGTGGAAATTTCCCGACATCCTAGATTGTATCAACACAATTTGTCATTGAGCAATAATTCTTTGCATGCAAATATCTGGAAGGACTCCAATCAAAACTGTGTAAAACGCTAAACTACAAACATTTTAATCTTGCAGACTGATGTGGAATGTTTGACTCCTGGCCCAGGCCTCCCTTGTCAGCATGTGCATTGCAGCCAGTTTGCCTGTTGGTGTGTCACATTCATCATTACTGTTGTGAAGAGAGGAAAAAAAAACCTCAAAAGTTTTTATTAAGATCTGCTTATCTTAAAGGAATAAAACAAAACCAACCACCAGCAACAAAAACCAAAACAGAAATACTACTTCAAGTTTTCATGGCCATAGCCCTAAATATATGGTAGATCCACAGCTGTTGAATTTATCCCAGCACTCTCTCCAGCTGAACATGTGTTTTCAATCTGAATTCTAAACATTTCCCTTTTCTTTACAGCTGTAAAACAATACTTTCTAATCAGGAGATGGTAGTAGACAAGATATTCTATTTTTATGACACTCTGGGAAAGTGAATTGGCTCAATCATCTGCGATGACTGCCAGTGGTGTAATCCAAGATGTCAACTTCAGTGTCAAAGTGTAAAAATGCTCACAACCACATTTAGCTAAGAATCCAGATTATACCATGATCTCAAATTTTTCCATCTTTTTTAGATGCTAGAACACCAATCATGATAACTTATTATTTAGAAAATGTTAAAGTTAAAAAACGTAAAACTCCATACATGTGGGAACATAATCAAGAAAAAATTTAAATAATATGGAATTACAGCATCAATTGCTTTATTTACCTCTGCATCTTCTCACTAAGATCCTTGATAGAAAACTACAACATAGTTGGCCTCATCCAAAGCCCTGCAAATCTGATTCCTTGCCTGCGATCTGGGGATTGGCTCCACTGCAGATTTTAAATAAGGATGTTAACATCACGGACAGGAGTTGCATCAATATCAAAGCAGAGCTGAGCTGCTTTCTGCTATACCTGGAGCTGACTGATGTTAACATAGCCAGAGCTGAAGTAGGGGGGGCAAAATTGGGTGCTGCTCCACCAGGAGAGCAGTGTCACGGGATGGAGGGAGGGATGTCATGAAGCAGAGGGAAAGGGCTCTCATGGGGCCTGTGGGAAAGAAGGGGTGGAAGCAGCAACCGAGCACTTCATGTGCATGAGAGCAAGGACAGGCTTGACTGAAGATCCAAGTATGTATGTGGGTGGGGAAGGCATCTGGGCGAGAGCAAGAAAGCATTTCTAACAGGAGTCAGGAAGAAGAGCTGGGATGCTGGTGGGAGAAGTGGTAGACAGGGAAGAAAGAAAATCTCTCTCCCTCTAGCCTGCTGATTCATGGGATACTATCATAACTAAAGCAAGGAGAGAAAGAAGAATACTGAAACTACTAAGTGCTTCCCCAAGTCATTCACTTTCTTATACCACTTAAATGTACATGTTCATTCACCAGCTGGAAGTTAAAAATCAGATTCTTTAATATGTAATGGACATTTACTGTATTCATTACTGAGAGGCTGAACATTTATTACAACCAATTTTTTAAAATACATAAAGTGTTTGTTTAAACTGTGGGGTTTTTCTTCTCTGATGTTCATCACATCATCTCATGTGGAAGCCCAAAGCCTGCCCAAGAAGAAGGCAAGAAAAACCCCACAAAGTTAATTCTTGTTCAACTGAGAACTGCCTGAGATAAAACACATATGACCTTTTCCCTTA
Organism: Climacteris rufus; assembly: GCA_013398175.1. Classification (NCBI taxonomy): domain Eukaryota; kingdom Metazoa; phylum Chordata; class Aves; order Passeriformes; family Climacteridae; genus Climacteris; species Climacteris rufus. The sequence goes on from VZRZ01004652.1 coordinate 584,392, forward strand.
ATACATACATACAAATTCCATTTTTCCCTCCCAGCAAAAAGCAAGTTTCAGGTAAGCATTATTGCATGGCAGCATTCAGGCAGCCCTTGCTGTACCCTGGGAGCTGTGCAGACACTGCTGGCAGTGCCATCACCCCAGGGCTGCGTGACAGACGGCATCTCTGGCAGTTCACATGTCCCCACGTCTGGCAGGCACAACTGTCTGATGGGGAGCAGCATTTTGTCTTTGGGACTATTTTTGTCCTGGGCTTCCAGGGGCTGGGGAGTTTCTGGAGGCTTCATTTTTTTGTGTTTGGGGGTTTGTTTGTTCGTTTTTCTTTTCCAAACCTATCAGTGTTTATTTAGTATAAGCTCTAAATTGCTGGCTTCACCCCCCTCTCCTCCCCTTTTCAGTATGCCTCTAGAGGCAACAAGCCAAAAAAGAATGATCGTTAGCTGTGCAACAATGTCATGCCTTAACATGCTTTTCTGTAATTTACAGTTTAACCAGCAGTCCTGTAGCCTATATTTTTAAATCAGCCTTTCCTGTGCCTGACAAAAAGAAAAAAAAAAATCTAAAGAAATCTAACATTTTCTTTTTTTTAATTGTCAAGTTTGAATTAGCTTTTAATATCTGCTCAGAAATTTTATTAGATTTAGCTTTATCAAAGAAAAAGAGTACAGGAACAAAGACGCTTATAAATATTTCCCTTACATAACTATGTAGGGCAAAATTTATAAAAATACTTTGCTCCGACTTTCAAGTGAACAGTCACAGGGTCAATAAAGAAAAAGAAATTCTGACTTCCTTGTCAGTTTAGCTTAAAAGACAGAAGAGCTATTCTGAACTCAACTCAGGGAGAACCTGAGCAGTAACACTCTATGTGTTATTATAGCCAGGTTCAGAATTAAATACTCCAGAATTCAGTTCACAATCATAACCTCTGTTAATTTCTATTTCTTGTATTAAAATAAACATAATTTCCTAGTAGGGAAATCTAACATCTTTCATGTGGAAACATCAGTATTTTTTCTGAGGATGGATCATTAAAGAGGAGATAATGTCTTATGGTATCATACCAATTAGTTGTACTCACCTAGTAAATTAATTCCCTGCACTCCTTCACAGGACATCAAGCAAGTTGTCCAAAGAGAATGCTAAATAAAAGCCAGTTTTCCTACACTGCAGCCTTGCAGGTCTCCAGGACTGGAAAGCTCCCAAAGTTTCCATGCTGACAAAATATGTCCTGGTAATTGAATGAAGGGAGCTGCCAGCCAACTGATGGCAAGGGAAGCTGCACTGCGTGACCCTCTCAGGCAAGCTTGGTGACAGCAGGAGTTGGCCAGAGATGGTCATGCAGCTTAGGAGGAAACACTCAATTTTGTTAAAATGCTAATGCAATGAAGTCCTCAAGGCACCAGAAATTTATTATTCCCCCACTGCCAAGGTTTATACATTATGATTACTTTAACTGGTTTCTGTTAGTCACAAATTTATTGAGTGACAGGACCCTCAAACTAAAAACCCGGAAAGACTGACCTCATGCAGAAAACCCCTACAAGACCAGACAAAGTTAAGCCCAAACAAAATAAACACCACGTTTTATCTCCCTATACTTCTCATGGAGAGATTTCATGTTTAGTCACTGAGAGTCACCCCAAGACAAGGTAATGGCTTTCTTCCTAAAATTGTTCCATGACAAGAAAATTGTATTTACACACATGATCAAGGAAGATGAAACAAGGTTTCAGATAGTCTTAATACCCAGAAAAAGAAGCTTCTAGCAGGGTGAGATACAAATTCTTCATAGGAAAGCAGCTATTTGAACTGCCCTCTCTTTATTGATACTTTTGAAACAAATACAAGGAAGCATCAGACCTAAACTATGCGAACCAAGAATAAAACTTTTTGTTACTTGCTTCTCCAAAAAGCATTTTGCTTGAAGCCTTGACTAGGAGGCTTCTCCTGGGTTTACGGGCATCACGTCATGATTTCACCAACACAGCCTGTTTCTGGTGATGTCAGTGTCTTTGCAAGTGCTTATTAAGCAGGTTTTATCAATGGATTAAGAAACAGCTCAGCTGCCAAGAAGAGCAAAATAAATTTTAGATCAAAGCATATAATCAACAGACATAACAGGTGACTAAGTACCATCTGTCAGCATGTTGTTCTATGACACAGAAGGGGTATGTATATAAAAACAGTGGTGCAGAGATTATGTACTTCCTCCCTCTTTTTTTTTTTCTTTTGAGTAGTATAATCAGCTAGTGTCAGAGTTGAGCTTGTGCCAGATAAATTAAGCCAGCCAGGGGCTAACATACAATACAGGCCAAGTTTAGCACAATTTTCTTTTAAAATATTTGCATTCCTGAACTGGTGTAGTTTCTCTCAGTACCTGGTGTTGCTGACTTTTCTGAAATCCCCTGGTTTAGGCTTGTGCTGAATGAATTGCTATTCCACCCAAAGTTAGTGGGTTTGATTATTACAAATGCCAAGTTGTTATCCTTGATTTAAACTACTGAGAGAAGAGCATTTTAGTATGTTTTCCAAAATAAACAGCATGAAAAAGAAGTGCAAATTTTCAGGCTTTAGTGGGTAATAAAGATAAATCACTCAGCATAGAGCTGACATAAAAAAAAATGCTATAGTTGCACAAAATCTTCTATATATCTTATCTTGCAGATTAGAAAAGAACATGGATTTAAAATGAGAAACAATAACAACTGTGTAAGTGTGAGTTTGGATGATGCCAGAAACATGAATAGTTTACTCATTCCCTTAGAGCAGGGCATTCACACACAGGAGATTTATGCTGTGACAGGTTTCTCACTAATGTCAGCCCTTAAACTGCAGACTGCACCATCAGCTCTCTGGACTGGGCAAGACTCCAATGCAGTTGCATTTCTGAAAGCCCTCAACATTATCCCAAAGGGGAGCACAGTGCTTGTCTTGCTCAAATATGCACTGAGTTACTCTTCCTGAGCAAAGCCCCATCCCTGCTCTCAAGGCCAAGCAGGACACCACTGAAAATCCTGCTCAGAAGACCTTGCCTTAAGGGATTCTAAAGCATGATATAGCAGAGATCTAATGGTAAGTCTAGACTCAGGACACAGTAGCAAAAATCCTCTTAACATCACCCAAGATTGTACTTTATGAGAGAGATGCTGGAACAGGAACATATAAGTCCAAGTTTTGCACAGCAAAATGTTAACCTCCAAAAGACAATGTACAAAATGGAAAATGAAACAAGAAAAAAAGCAAGATTTGCTTGTACTTTCCAGTAAGATCCTTTGCTCCCCCGGGATCTTGTTCAGCCTAAGCTCTTAGTGATCAGCTCCATCCATGAGGATTTTTCTGAGCCACCTCTGTCTTTTGTGCAAGATGAATCCCTTCTTCCTCACCTTCCTCTCCAGCTTGGCATTCAAAGCAGGAGTCCTGTTTTGTTGGTATTCCTGTTGCTGTATTTACTTGATGACACAGAGGTCTTCACTGGAAGAGGCTCTGATGATCACACCTCCATCTCCATACCCATCTCCCACACCCTTCCATTTCATCTGAAGCTAAATGCCTTCTCCTCCTTCCCTCTCCAATGTATCAAAGTTATCAGTGTCTACATCCCTGGCTGGCTGGTGAAGAGATGTTTCAAACAGTTTCTGCTCTGTTTTCTACCTGTCACACAGGCTGAGATGTATTCTTAGCAGAAACATGCTGTCCTGCCCCTTCATCTGAGATCACACAGCAAGGCTTAAAAAAAGACACAGAAGCTCAGGTGTCTTCTGCCCACTCCCAATTTCCTCAGTCTTCTGTTGTCATTAGAGGCTCTTGGCACTGCAGACAGCAGCGGGCAAAATTTCATCAAGGTGCACGAGAGTTTTACAAAAGAACATGTCCAGGTCCAAAAAGGACACCTGAGGTTTGTGTGGGAAGACCAAGACTGAGCTACTTTTGGTCTGCAGGGAGAAGCTGTCAGAGGATTCAGTTCCCTCTGCCTTAAGAGCTTCATTTTTGGCTTTTGAGGGGAGGAAGGGAGACAATGAAAAGACTGAAGATGGCAGTAGGCGTTTCATTGTTTTAAGAAAAAATCGTCATAGGAAAGTCAAAGAGCCTCTTACAAACGCTGGCAAAAATTGAGAACAGAGTATGCCCATAAAAATGCAAAGCCACAACAGGAGGACTGGAAGAAGTTTCCTACTCAAGTGTGAAAATCTTGCTATAATTTTTGTAGGTCAGACAAGTCAAATAAAAAAACTATAATCTTTTTCATATGGCTGGTCATTTACTGTGGCTGATATTATAAAACCCATTTTAATCTCAATTAACTTTTTTGGTTTTAATAAAACACCTTATTGCAGTTTTGCTTCCAGGAAAAAAAATTAATCTTCAGAAATTTGCAATAATTTTACCAACATATGCAGGTAAATTTTCAAGGTTGACTCTATAGTGAACAACACATTCTGCTCATTACAGATATTTCCCCACCTCCCAAGAGTTCCTTTCAAAAAAAAATTAACCTGTTTTTCAAGCTAAAATAGAGTGAAATTGTAAAAGAATACCAAAAGAATTTTAAGTTTTCAAGTTGACTGTTGGTCTGCTTAAGAAGTTTTGATTACCAGAGGTTGAAGAACTCAAACTTCTTGCTCTGGCAATAATTACATCAAGTCAAATAATTTACATTTCTTATGGTCTACACTAATCTAGGATGATCTATTAAAATCTTGTACACATATTCACTCAGGCTACTGATCTTCTACAGAAGATTAAGATGTAAAAGTCCAGCCTGCAAATTCAAAGACCAGATTTCATATCCATGAATTAACTCCAACTCTTACAAATCAACTCTCTACCCCATTCATGAGCATTTTGCATTGGTCCCTCCCTCAGGCATGGAATGTATTTTAAACTTCAAAGTTAATGCTCTCTTGCTGTAGGAGCTTACAAGTCTTTCTGAACACACTTGGCCAGTTGTTAAGACCCCAACAGTGTCCTTTATGTATTCCTTAAAATTAAAAAGGCATTCCTGTCATGAATTAACCCTTTCCCTACTAAATGAGTTTTCACTGTTGCCTTCATTCTTTTTGTACTCTTCATAGAGGTATTGCTAAGGGGAAAAGCAGATGTTTGCATATGTGATGGGGGGCACACTGCATCAAATCAACTGTAAAATGAGGTTTATGTGCATGCAACCTAGGAATTTTAGATGAAAAGAGGCCTTACTAACACATAGAAGAAGTGTAAAATCTAAGAAATAATCATATTGAAACTGGTTGAAGCAATAAAATCAGGATGTCTTCATGTTATCTGTCTTCCTTTGAATCCACATTGCATCATAGAAAAACTCAAAACTTCAGGTTCTGAAGTAGTTTTATGATTACTTGGGAATACTTAAGCTTAATATCTGAAGAGGCCTCATTTGCCCAGTTTATGAACAGTTAAAAATGTAGCCTGGCCTGTTGCCTTAGGCTCGTCCTCTCCAGTCTCCAGACCACTGCTGATGCTGGAAGGCTTTGCCTGTTAACTTTTCCCTCACCATTCCTCAGTGTTTTAATGGAGATTATGCCTTCTTCTCCCTCCCTCCAATCACTATAAATGACTTAATTAAAAAAAGCAGCATTAAATCCCCCCAGTTAAGTTAGATGGGTTCTCTTACATCACACTGAGGTTTCTTTTGGGAAAAGGAAGATTCAGTGATGTTAGGTGAAAGACAACTTGTTGTTCAATTAATATCTGTACTTGGTTCAGGTATTTTTGAAAATACCATTTCCATGACAGCAGAGGTGCCAGCAATTTGGGGAGCTGGCATAGACAGCTACAGAGCAGCTGTGCTGCTTGACTGCCGCTGCTCTCAGTGACAAAAGCCATCGGCCAAAAGTACACAAGAATTTCAAACCCAAAGCTGAACTCAGTTTCACATCATCACTACCACTCCCGAGAAGCAGTGAGGGAATATAAACAGTGGTAGAGAAAACCACAGCAAAGTTTTTTTGTGATACTGCAAAAGACCAAGTACCTACATTTCCACTGTTCTACAGGCTGCATGAAAACCCTTGCTTTATCAGAGACACACAAATGTATTAACTTCCCATCTGTTCTGAGGTTTCACCACCTTCTTGTCACAAGACAAGGATTGTGATTTGTTTGGTTTGGGTTTTTTCTTTTTTTTTAATATTTTAGTCAATTTCTAACCGTAGGTCTCAAGCAGTTATTTTACCTTTTTAGCTTTCTAATCTTACATTTTCTCTCTTTCAGAAATTATCCCAGTTAAACATCAACTGAAAGTGGACAGCAGGATGACCAGCTATCATCAGAGTATTACAAGATGCTTCTGCCAAGAGTTAGCACTTCCATCACCATGCAATTGAGAAATCACTCCTTTAAAATGAGCAGACTCTCTGAAGTGATGTTTTAATAGCCTTTTCTTCTCTTGTAATCATGTGTATTTCAACTGCCTACCTGTTGGCTCCTTGCCAATGTGTAGATAGCTATGAAATTTATCACTGTTTGATTTTATACCATTGTAATTGATTTTTAAAAGCACTCAAAAATGCAATCCTGTGCAATACAAGCCAAGAACAGCTACAAATAAAATTACAAAATTTCAAAGACCTGAACTTGCTTTTTTCATTCTAATCACAGAGAAAGCAGTAGCTACAAATAACTTTTTCACACCAAAGCCATAACTGTTCATAAAATCAAATAATCTTGCTATTATTTGAATTTTCTGGAGGCATTGTGGGCATCCCTCCACTCTCAAGCAATCCTTTTGTACCAGGTGCCGGCCACAAGAGAACATGCAGTTCTCAAGCTGGTTAGGGTGAAGACATACAAGTGCTCTTGTCACCACTTTCCCATTTTTCAGTCTTTTCTACAATGATAAAAGTATCACAAAAGTACTCAGAAGGTATAAAATTTTTCAGCGAAAATCCTATTTTAATTCTCGGAACACTTTCAACTTCCAAGTACCAAAATGAAAAGAAAATCTTGTACAAAAAATTGCAAATAACCTTAAATGAATAAATATAGTAGAAAGGAACATTTTAAGCCAAAACCATTTTGCTGCAATATAATTGTAAAACAAAGGCAACTGATTTTGTGTATTAAAAACATCCCAGTCAGCACACAGGATAATTGCAAGGCACTTTAAAGGCTTTGGGGTGATGTAAATATAAATTGAGAAAAAATTAAAATAGAGCACACTTTTAACAAATAAATAATTTGATTATAGAAATTTTTAATTTCCAAATACCATCATTTTAAGCAAATGCTCATCTCTAAGAGATTTTCAAGGCTTGTATTACAAACTGTTACTTCCACACCAGAGAGTGTTTCTGTAAGCTTTGTTTGCCTGGATGGTACAGTGCCTACAGCTACTTGGTCATGGAAGTGTTGCTTTAAATAAGAAATATGCAAGATCTCCCATGGCCTTTTTGATCTTGCAAATGTCAGACTTCGGGGCTGTTTGTTTTATCATCCTACAATTATAATTTATTTGGGGTTTTAATATTACTTATCAGTTAAGCACTGGAGTACCATCTCGACATTGTGTTGCTCTAACTGCTGCTTTCATTGTCTGCAAAACCACAATTCTTCCAAAATTTGTAACATCATTTGCCAGCTTCCTTGACTGGATAATAACAAAGGCACTTGCTCCAAGTACTTTCAATTCCTACTTCCATTAAGGCCATGGAGCATAGTAAGTGTATCTGTATGACCTTAACTTATGGACAATAATTATAAAAAGAAATGGACAATAATTATAAAAAATTAGTGCTTTAAAATGAAATTTTAAGCAGACAATTTTATTCTAAGAGAAGGCAGAAAGAATTTTTTAGGTTTTTTTTAAACAAAATCAGTACGCTTTGCTATTTAGCCTGCAAGTCAAATTTCACGTATTCCCATTTCAGAATACTTTAACTTTCCATTCTGACTTGGCCACATAGTGAATATTACTCCATAAGTCAGAAGACACTGTCCTAAAATAAGCACAACAGAGAACAGTGTTCTTGGCAGTGCTGACCCTGAGGACACACACTGCAGAGTTACCCCAGGACCCTATTTAGCTGCTGCCCTTTCTCACCTAGAAATACAACATTTCCTCCTTTCATATTTAAAAGGACTAAAAGCCTAAGGCTAAACATTGCTGTTAACTGGCCTCTCTCACAGTTTCCCCAATGAAACAAGGAAACAAACTTACCCCACAATTCTGCATGGAAAAAAAAGTCAGAAAGTTTTGTTGGTTTTTTTTTTTTCTGTGCAAAAGAAAAGAGTTACATTTCCAGGGTACAATAAGTCAAATAAATATCTGTAATATGATGATTAAGACATAGAATTGGGCTATCCTGATTGAGGCACATTGCTCCCTATTGGCAGCAGTAAAGGGAAAGGGCTGGGTTCAAGTCCTGTGATCTAGAATTTGTGCTTTCTTTCATAGATGATGGGCTTGATGCCTTTACTTTCACTCACACTGAGCAGTACTCTTATTCTTCCAGGGATTATTTGTAAATCAAGAAAGACAAAGGAAATAGAGTCATTAGATTGCATAGACACAAAGGACACATTTCAAAATGCAACTTGTCTATGAGTAGATAAATTCAAACACAAGGATTTTTGCCTCAAAGACAGTCCAGACAATAGCTTTGGTAATTATTAATTGCATCTTTCATGTGGAAGTGAACTCTGAAAACAAAATAGCAATTTAAATTTAAAAATTAAGTATTCCACTCTAGATAAGATCTTACTAGAGGGGACTGGTAGACTTCTTACTATAAATTTTTTTCTGTTTAACAAAGCCAGCCAAACTCTCTTAAGTGTTCCCACTGTTGCTTTTTATAAAAATAAACCAGTCTGTTATCAGCATAGCAATGCTCCCAAGACAAATTACACCACTAATCATCTTATGCCAGGAAAACTTCCTGCTGCAGACATACAATTAATCAGAGCAGGAGTTCTGCCCAATCTGCAAGGAAAGGTATTTCTTGTGTGGTTACCCCGTGCAGTGCAGCTCTGGCACATCCCCACAGGGCTGTGTTAGCACCAAAACCAGAAGCATCTGCCTCAACAGAGAGCTCTGTCCCAGATGTTTAGCCCTGTTGAAACCATCTCCCTCTATGGGACATTCACTACAAACCACTTTTCAGAAAGAGGTAAAAAGAGGGGAATTAACAGGGTTTAAAACCCTGATATGAAATGGGTCTCACATACACAGCAGGATCAGGGGGATAAATGAGAAGACAAAAAAATCTTATAATTCTTTATGTCTTGCTAAGAATTATTTCTTTCCAGAGTAAATACTTTCTAACAATATAAGCAGCTAAATTGTCTATGTTTTGCTTTTTTTCCCATAGTAAATTTACCTTGGAATAATATTTAGCATACACCTTCTGAAAATTCACAGACTTCTGCAGGATGTCCAAGGACATCAAGGAGATTTCATTTTGTTCACTGAGTGATCTCAAACTGTAAAAAAAATGTGGTTTTCCCAAAGTACATCTGCTGTCTAGCACTTAGAAAGAAGCGATCATTCAAGTTCTTCAATTCCAGTCATAAAACAAATCACAAAGAATGCAGAAAGTCCAAAACAAACACACATTCTAAGGGCTAAGTACACACACTGACTTGACTCCTCAACATACCTTGCAAGCACCCTAACAATTCTTATTTTCTGATGTTGGCAGAATACACAGTGATCTTTCTGTGTGGCTGTTGCAACTTGCTCTGTGATTTGTGCCAAAACCAGAAACGTGGTAATGACATTGAATAGGTAATTAGTAACTATTAGAGCAGTATACAAACTAGGGCGTAGTCGAGGTGTGAGCATCTGTCTAAGCCACCTGGAGGGATTTGGCTTCCTAACAAAGCATCAGAGATGGTGGTGCCTCTGTAAAAGTTTGTATAAATCACTCGGACGGGCTATCAAAGGGTGAAACAAACCAGAATTTCATGTTAAATCCTATCACACGAAAAATGCCAAGTAGGAGAAAAATTTTATAACTTTACTTCCCCTTAAAAAAAACACTAACAAAGCCACACACAACAAAACATAACACCATTGTGGATGGAGCTTCAAGGAAAATGGGCTTAGCAGCCTCTTTTGGTTTTTTAACATTAAAGTCCGTAGACTTCTCCAGTTTCAAGTGACGTGGGAGGACTGGGTACAGTGATATTTGTGTGTCCTCAGAACATACACCAAGCTTTGCTTCCCTGGGCAGCAGCAGCCAGCCCACACCCAGAGCCATCAACTTGTTTTCACTCCTTGCTACCAGCAGCTGCTGCAAAAGCAGGAATTCCACATTATTCCTCCTCCTCCTCCATAGTAATGGAGTTTTCTTTGCTTCTCCCTTACTCAAAGAGGAAAGGAGAAGAAATGACAAACCTTTGTGAATATAACTCAATGTTTAGATGACATTAGAAGTGATAATTCCTGTACTCCAAGAGGATCAGTAGAGCGTTGGTAAAGTCTTGGTAAATTTCACCATTGGTAAAGTCTTGTACCAGATATTACTGGAAAAAAATTTCCAGGGCCTGTTCATACTGAAAAAATCTTCCTGTGCTTGAAATAAATTTGGGGACATAATATTGCTTGAAGAGTAATAACAAACCAAAATACACCCATTGTTTCAATCAGATGAAGACAAACCCAGACAGCCCTCGGAGTCTCAACCTTTCCCCTTCCACAAAAGTGGATGCCAATTATAGATCCCACAGCCTGATCCACAGGCACAGCACTGCAGCTTTCCACCAGCATAACCTCTGCAACCACATTAGAATAAGATCAAGTAAGCCAGCAAGCCAGGCCTTCCCAGTTGTAAGCAGTTCTCTGGATCCAAAGGATGCAAAAAGATGGAGTAGAAAGCTTTGTATGGGCAGGGTACAAGGGCAGGTCAGCCCTGCAGAAGGCAGCACTGTACAAAGCCTGGCAGAGAGATCACAGGTTATGAAGCAAAGCTGTGACACCAACACAAAGAGGTCCCCAGGTTCTGGCTGCCACTGCAAAGAAAAACACCAAAAACGCTGAGTTATCACACATATGGCAAGCTGGGGAGGTTGAAAGGGTATAACAAGCTGAGCAGGTAAAGCCTTCAGAGATTTATACTCCAAGGACACACAAACAAACACTGGGGCATTCTCTGAAACAAAGTCAGGACTCATTACCCCACATGAACTTTTTAGCACTACTATTTCCTGCACAACAGACTTTAGAGTTTGTTTTGAACTCTTAGAGGCCAGGAGTTATTCTGAAATGTACCTGAACAAATGCAGCTCTACTGTAGATCAACTACTGGTTTCTCACAGACTGTTTAATTTTCTGGCCCATTCTTTATTTTAATATAGTGCAAGCAATTATTTCAAAGAGTATCTATTACAGACAGGCCAATCTATCCATTAGCACTTAACACAGCAACAAGCCTGTGCTTGTACCTGAGCCTGTAGCAATGGGAAGGCCATTTCTATGTAGCAGCAGGAAATACACCAACACAGTTACTAAGGACTAGCTCTGAAACACCTCAGCACACCCAGAGATCTCAAATACCTTCAGGTCTTCTCCAGGGCAGACAGCACTGAGACATTAAACAGAACTGAAGAATTGAATCAGTGTGCTAAAGATACCAAAAGTATCTGCTTAGCCACTCATACCCAGAAAAAGTAAAATCCTACTGCTTTTAGTTATTTCTAGCTGCCTTGACCTGCTAACCACAGAAAAGGGCAAGAGCACAAACTGCCCTAACCTAGTGAGCCCTGCTGTGATGCTGTCTCAGTAAAGTCCAATAAAATCTGTATTTCTAACACAACTAACAATGTGTACAAACAGACACAAACAGACACCAAATTGCCACCCAAGCTGTAGAAGTTTCCTCTGGCTGCCCACCTGCTGTCCATTGTGTATCAGTTGTAATTCTTGGCCCTCTGTGAGAGCAAGACAGGGGCTCTCCCTGACCCCTGCTGAGGAGTCTGAAGGGTCCAGGATTGGGAAGAACAGTAGAAATGAAGCTACTGAGTTGCCTCTTTACTGGATTGTCTGCACTAAAGATGAAGAGCCTTTGGTAATAGCAGTGTTAAAGCTTGTACAGTGTGAGGTGTCTGTTGTAGGTAGGAATTCCACTTCCTGCTCATCCTCCTAGCTCCACATGTTCTTGCCCCTCTCTACCACGTAGTAGTCCATGCTGTAATTATCACAGGCAGCTATCAAAGATTTAATGCATGATAAAACCATGAAAATGTATTGGTAGCACTGCCAAAGCTACAGTTACTATAAATCTGCTGTGGTTGTTAAATGGTTAGTGACTATCTCTTACAATAGGTTTTCTGATAAAAAAAGGAGCATAAGTAGTGACAGTAAAACTATTGGCTGTAGAAAATCAAATAAGGCAGGTCTTAGCTACTGGCAGGATTTTATACTGAAGGGAAACCTCCTTTGCTATATCAGAACTTAAACCAGGGCAAAATAGATGCAAATTTTTTCCAAGTTAGTAAATAATACAAGTCAGCTCCTGGTTTTCAAATAAAAGTACCCCCTTGTATAGAGTATGTACTTATTAAACATAAAACATGGAAAAGAGGCAGAACGCTGTCAGTTTGACAAGAAAGTTTCAGCAATGCTTAGAATGAAACTAGTAGCTCCATCCAGCTACCCATCATGGGTGTGTGAACAAACCAATGGCTTCTGAAGATCAGTCTACATGAGGTCCTACAACCCTGGATAACCACTTAAGCTGCTTGTGGCACCAATTATAAAATTTTAGTTACCTATCATGGGTGGAGAGAGTTTTACAGAAATACTTTAAATAAAAATGTCAGGAAAAAGTGACTCTTGGAATATTGACAATTTCCAGCTCACTGTTCCTTAGGCAAGCTGGTCCAGCTGAGAGAAAAACAAGTGACACAGCCCAGGTTTGGGTGTGCAGGAAGGTGAAGGGATGGTCTGACTTGGGAAGCTCCCAAAATGCTTTCATTCTGTGCCAAATCCTCAAGGGCTTCTTTCAAATTCACCAACAGACAAAAAGCTACAAAGAGAAGGGGCACATGGGCTCACACCAAAAAGCCCCTCTTTCTGCTGTCCCCACAGAGGGAGTTTTCTCTCTGCCAAATACATTATCACTCAAAATAACTGCATTAAGTGCACCACAACACCACAGCAAGAACCAAGTATGTGTTTGCTTCACAGGCAGCTCCTTTGGCACATTTGGGTGGTGGAGCTTGAGCTACAAAGAGATATCATCAGTGCCAGATGAAGAATCTCAAAGCCTCGAACTGCAGTCTAAATACCAACTAGTACAAAGCAGTTCTCTGCTCTCTGCAAGTTTCTGTGGGAAAGCATTGCTGTTTGAGGGAAGGGACTGTTAAAAAAGGTTATTGGAAAGGCCACACAGGAGGCAGTGACCTTTGTTTCACTCTCTTCTAACCTACACGGCTCAGCAATACTGACTGACCATAAAAGCAGGATGAGAATCACAGTCAACTTTGCTGTTAATGATGACAGGAACTAAAGGATAAGCAGGAAAATCATCAAGATCCCATTCTTGTAAGTGAGGCTCATATTAGTTTAAAGTTTCAATGAGGCAGTTGATTTTTCTACAAGGGTATTAATTATTGTAGTTCATAGGCAGCTTTTCATCACAGCATGTTTTACATGAAGGCATACACCTTTTTTTTTTTTCCCACCAGAAGGTGACAAAACAGTACAAAATTATTCTGATTACACAATGTAAGAAGTCAGCAGGCCAGACAGCTTAAGCCCATTTCCCAGGGCTGCACAAAACACCAGCAGTCAGATCAGACCACGAGTCCTATTTCTGTTTCCTGCCCTATCTGCAAGGTTTGCTTTCTACAATATTGATAAGAAATGCCAGTTACAAAACACATTATCCTCTTTGGCAGATGGCAGATGTACAGGGATCCTTCTCTAACCAGCTGTGGTGTAAACAGTAGGTCTATTTGAAACATCTTCAGTGTTGCTTCAAATGGGCATTATACTTCTTCAACAGTCCATAAATGTTTGGAAAAACACACTTGATTTCTGAGCACTCTGGCAGGTACAAAACGCAATGTGTCAATAGTCTGTTGTTGTGTAAGACTTACAGGCATTTTCCAAAGTCAGGGTAGCTGGGATCCCATATGGCACAGCCTTTGTAAGACACAAAAGCTTCTGCCAAAACACACTGATCTAATGAAACACCAGCAGATAAGCTCCAGCACGTATTACAAACCTGTGAGAAAAATAAACTGTGATCCTATTTTTCCCTAATTGCTTTTAGTCCATGGAGTGATGCCCTCTGCTAGAAGAAGAAATCCGTGCCAATTCAGCTAATAGTCAGAACCCCTCCTCGTGCATGAAGACTGCAATGCCAGTTTTTGTGTTATTTCCCATGCTCCGGAGCCATGACGCACGGAAAACAAATGGTTTAGTGCACACAGAGGATAACATGCTTAGACAGTGACAAGTAACATCACGAAGAAGCAAGCTCTCCTTTTCATGTGGCTCTGAGTAAAGCTCAGCAGATTTTTCCTCTTCTTCAACAGCAAAATGTCTTCGTGCTTGATGCTGCCCACACACTGAAGGAGTGGAATTAACAGGAGTGAAGGGATCCAGGAGATTTAAGGTCCCTGATGGCTTTGACTCATGCTGTGTGTACAAAAATCCATCCCCTAGGGAATACCTGCACCCTGCTCTGCCTTCATCCTGCCCTCTCCTTTGGTTAGGCTCCTCCTACCCCTACTCATTTTCTGTCAGGCGTATTTTAAAATCGGAAAGTTATCATGCCTCATTAAACTAATAAGGGTAAAATGGAAATGCAGTCAGAGAAGTGTTTCTATGGAAGCAGTGCATTCCTACCATAAACTCCTGCTCTCTGTGCATTTAGTCTCATCTGTTCACCTGGCTGCTTTGTCTCATGTATCATTAACAGAACAGTTAATTAGTATCCCAAGTCTGCAAGCAGTGTGAAGCAGTTTTTGTGACTGGTACCTGCATCCTATGTGATGAATCTTTACTACTGAAGGTTGCACAGCCTTGACTCCAAGCAGAACAAGTTTGCAGAGCTGGTAGATAAAGAACTTTTATGTGAAAGCTGTAATCCGAAATCAACATCCTGCATTGACAGAGGGCCTTCAAAAAAGTCACTTTTGCAAAATAGAATCTAGCCTACCACACATATTCAAAATGAAAAGGAATGGTTCACTGGGAACTTATCCTAGAACAAGACCAAAGGTTACAGAAGTACTGAAAAAAGTTTATGCACACAAGTAAGCCACAACGTATCAGCTGTCTACTGTTTCTGTTGCACGGCCAACATAACAATAATTATACCCAAGAGCACAAATTGAGGGATTTTTTTTTTTTTTTTGCAGGTGATTTGCTACCTCTTCTGGAGTATTTCAAACAGAATGTAAACTTATGACCAGAATTATAAATTTTGCCTTAAGATTTAGAGGTACACACTGCAGTTTTACTGATTACATACGCTTTTTCAGAATGTCAAGAATGCATAGCAACACCTATCCTGTAATCTATTCATATCTCCTTGAAAAGGTAATTGATTCATGTCTTGGAAAACATTTACAGACTATAAACTATATGACAGTTGAAAGTTATTAAGCACCAGAGCAGATGTGTCCTTCTCAAGATGTACGAGTGCCAATTCAGACCTCACTTGCTTTCCTGTGTCTGACACAGAGTCCCACAGCCGAAAAGTTCTTTTAGAGTAAAACACAACACACAACTGCTCCTGTGCACACCAGCAGGTGACTTATTGTTGACTGAAATTAAACACAATCCAGGTCATATTGATGCTCCATGGACTGCTGAGAAACAGAGTTTCGTATTGGTTTCAAATTGCTCACCTTTCAACTCAATAATTTAAGACGAAGCATAAGTCATTGTGATCAATGAAAGAAGGAAAGAAACTGGGCAGTTGGGTATGGCACATTGACCAGAAACTATTTATATGGGGAAGAAATAAGGGAGATTGGTTGGCAATGGATGAGGAACTTCCTGATGATGGGAAGACAGATGGACATAGAGACAGAATAAATGTTAAGGCAGAAAGAAGGGAGCAGGAGAAGGACAAAGTGAGGCATGGAAGCTGAACAGAAGTGAAAAAGTGTGAGAAAATCAGTGCCTCAAGCCAAGACTGGGAGTGAAATGTGGCTGAACAACAGAAAACCCATCAGATACTGCTGGGGGATAAGGGATTAAGTGAGGAGGCAGTGAGTGTGCAGTGCCTCTGGGAGCAAGGAGAGCTGCTGAGGCTCCAGAGCAGCAAGGCTTCCCTGAATCAGCATGAAGAGAAACTGTGCATCCTGAGAAAGGAGAGCTCTGTGCTGATTGATGAAACGCAAACACACAACTGGAGTCTTCAACAAGATGAATCAAAACAAAGGCAAAAGATTGAGAAGTAGACAATGCTTAGTTTAGAGACACATAAAGTAAGGTACAGCCTTTTTCTGTTCAGCATGGGCATTCTCTTCTCCTGAGACTGACAAATACCAGTGCAATAGCTGAACTAGGCCCTGTTGTACATCTGGTGTGTCTTGTGAAGTGAATCTGAGCAATCACATTACTCCTTTTCAGGTTAAACACAGCAAAATCAAACATCCAGTAAATAGTAAATGACCTTTACTATTGTTCTGGCTAATTATTGCAGGTTCCAGTGTTTAATCATAAAAGGTGACCAGAACTAAGGGTAGAACAACAGCAGCAATTGCAGGCATGTTTCACAAACAATTTCAAATTAATACAAATTGAGGCATTTCCTCAAAGCAGTATACACATTCATAAACAGACATGTGTCTACATAGTTTCTTTGCTTCTCTACAGCTACAAACAGCAGCATAATTCAAAAATTAGCTTTTCTGGCATGCAAAAAGTACATGTTTCAACATGTAGAATTCCAACTTTCAGAAAATAAATTTATGATTAATCTGAAAATACATGCACAAGATATAGATCTATATTAAATCAACCATGCTTATATTAGAAAGATTTGCCTTAACAATTTAATTAAAAGGCTGATTTGTAAGGGATTTCCCCCAAATTAGACAACAGGAATGAAAAACATCCCAAGCAGTAGTTCTGTTCACTTGGACTTCTGATAACATTGCACAGAAGGGGAATGGCTACTCTCTACATCAAACTTAATTTTTTCCTCGTCACTTATGGTAGAATAGACCTTTGACTTTATGCTTTTCTTTTCTATGTCTATGTAGGCTTCTTCCTAAATTACAAAGGCCATTTAACTATTTGTATATTTGTTTGGCCTCAAACACAGGCATCTGAATGCTTGGGAGGGCAAGAAGTGGCTGCAGAGGACTTGTATATCTAACTTAAGTAAGAATCTGTGAGACAAACAGCAGTTTGGGGGACAGAAACAGAAGAGAGTTTAAGATCCACTATGAATTGGTTTTTCTTCTGTGATAAACACTCAAAAAAAAAAAAAACACCAAAATATAAACACTAAGCTGGATTTCATTTACCCTGGGTCCCAAATATCAAACGACTCCACTTGTAGCCCTTTAGTCGTGCACTCTGTAGAGCTTCTCTCTCCTCCCCCTCAACTCTCCTCCCTCCCCAACTTTTTTCTGCTTATGAAGTTTCTGTTTTTGTCATGAAATAGCAGGAAAACAAAAGATGTGTGCCCCTGACAGAAGCATTTTGTCCCTTTGCTAACACCAAGTATCACTTCAGAGATAGCTAGGAAATAATGTTGTTGGAAATGAAATTAAGATGCACATAACACTCATATAAGGATTTTCTTGCTAGTTCTTTGGCATGATTGCAGCTTTTTCCAAAATCAGACTTGTAAGCCCAATATATTCCTATAGAACCAGTAACTTCTAATATAGCTGCATCTATTACATGTTTATTATTACAGCATGAAAACGTTGCCTACTTTCAATGATATAGCATGTAAAATGGAGGATTAAATCATCTTCTCATTTCTCTTCAAATACCTCACCTTGGAAGAAGTAACTTGAACGGATAGGGAGTGTTAAACATTAATTAATTAATTAATCTCTAATCTAGAAAAAGAGCTAAAGCAAAACTATATATAATATTTGACAAAAAAATCATCAAATATCACCAAAAAAAGGCAAATAAGTTTAAAACTTTTCTTTCTGCTAAAGATTTCAGTTGTTAAAAGATACTTAAGGGATTTAATGAAAAATCTTCATAATGGGACAAATGAAAAAAATTAGTAATGAAAAAGTAATTAATATACAGAATTATGAGGCCAAGGAAAAAAAAGAACTTAAGTGAATATCAATAAAGAGGGAAGAGGCAAAATTTGATGCTTTTGAATAATATACTCTCTCTTGATCTACATTGAGAAAAATTACCATATTTTATTTTTTAAAATATAATTCTGAAAGATCAGCAGAAAGAAAGTGATACCAATACTTTTACTTAGGTTCTCTACAATGCAGTAATTAGTTACAAATGCAGAAATTTAGTTACAAGAAGTAATCAAAATTAAAATTTTGATGGTAGCTTTCCCTAAATGTTTGCCTTATTTCACCAAAAATCTTCCCTGTGGTTAAAGTACTTCTTTTCAGTCTTAAAATTAACTCCAGCCACTCCTACTACAAACTTGCTATAGAAGTTCCAGTTGAAATAAACAATTGTCAAGTAAAATGAGCTTTAAAACTTCAGGAGTCTGAAGAAAGAACACTTTCACTACCTCTAAATACCTTACATTGCAAAAAAGTTCCAAGGAAAGCATGAATGTACTTTATTCTAAATAAGGCACAATTCAGTGCATTTTGTGTGCTGTAATACGATCACACGGTTGGCAGATTTTGCATAAGATTTCCTAAGTTAATATAATGTTTCCAGCTCTTGATAACCAGAACAGTTTTACTTTTTCATTGGGTCAACCTGCTGTCAAAAAACATTGCTTGTTATTCCTGGTCTGCTTTAACTCTCAGGTACTCAGAAAGGCAGAATAGGAAGCAGCATTATTAGTAAATATGTGAATATTACGAATATGTCACACTTATTTGCAGGACACTTGGAACTTCTCTGGAGACCAACAAAAGGACAATCTATCATGGGCTAAAAGACACCAAAACAATGGAGTTTTACACTTTCTCTAAACTTCTTATTAGGTGACAAATGTTAACAAAAATGAGGATGTCTGTATTTTTGTCTTCTATTCCTCTTCCCAAAACCATTATATCTTCTTTATATGCAGTTCTAAAATACTTTTTCTCCCAATGGACAAAATTTTCTGCTGGCTTCTGTTTAACTCTTATTTCATTCAATACTTACTCTTAATATCCACTGGATAAAGTGCATCTGTATCATTACATGTATTGAGCACAGTAGCTTTACAAATATTCAAAGAATAGATTAAAAACTTACTCAGCTTTATAACAGGGCTTTATAAAAAAAGCAGATTATGCACAGAAAGCCTCTCACCAGGGAATCCAGAAGAGGCCCTGTGGTATTTCCACACCCAGTCAATTAAAGGATTACTACTATTAAAAAACAAGTCTTTCTTTGGAACTATAGATTTAAGAGCATTATCTGAAATTGGTGGGGATCATCTTTGCTTGTAAAATGCCAGTAGGCTTACTGACAGCAAATTTTGAGCTAGGCTTCTTGGAGACCAGCAGAAAAAGTCTGAGCAGATTCTATAATAAGACAGAACAGATCTCATACCAGCTTCTATTAGCGAAGAAATGTAATTCCTACATTTTGAGTTGTGTTTTGATAGGATCATTTATCAGCAAACCCATTCCATTTTCTCTTCAATGACTAAGGACTTGTGTCCAAACTGGAAAATAGATCTCATTTGTTGTGTCTAAGGCAATTGTTCCTAAGACAAAATGGATTTATTTGCCTTTCAAAACTATGTGTGCAGCACAAAACACTTTTTTTTTTTTGCAGTTTTGATTTTACATAGATCCAATCCTGACACTAATTAAATGCCAACAAGGTGTCCACTGTTTTTATATTACAGAGTACTGTAAGTGCTTTGGTAGCCAGAGGCCAATAGGTTGATAAAAATCAATGAGGCATGTTAAGAACAGAACAAATAGAGTGTGTATTACACAGTGTGTATTGAGGCCTGTACAGCTGTGATCATCACTGGGGACTGGAAAAAGGCAGAAAATAGGTAAATAGGACAGAATTTTACATAGAAAAAATGTAAAAAATAAGAGAGATACATCTATATACATACTTAAGGCCCTCTGACCTTAGTGACATTAACCCTATCCACAACAACTTTTTTGAGTTCAGTTTTACTACTGGGGCTCATAGATTGGCCAACCACAAACCAAAATTGCCATGAAAGAGGGTGCAGGTTTTGTATACAGCCACCTCTGGATTAAGTGCTGTTTTAGGGCTCTTGCAAACTTAATTTACTTAAGCAGTATTGCAAAAGGTAACAAATATGGTTGGCATTTGGCCTTTAACTGCCTACCATTCCTTATTTCCTCACAAAGGTCAGAACCAAGGCTTTATACCTAAAAACAGCTTCAAGCAAAACATTTGGGGGGTGGGGGTGGAAATCTTCAGGGACTGGTTCTACAGGCTTTATCTGAATGAATGGGTCCTGCACTGCCTCTGGATTTCACCAGCTTGAGCACAGACACTCAGCAATAAGGTCGTCCTAAAGACATCCCCACGGTATCAAGAAGCTAAGAGGAAAGCAAAACAAAACATACTAAAATAAAGAGAGACACTTTGGCCAAAGAAATCAAGGTTCAAGCGTTATTCATGAACATACCTCTCTGTCTCTCTCTGTCAAACGTGGTCAGTAGCTGACAGGATCAAAAGTAGCTGTGATCTGGATGTGTCTGCATTTCTTAAAGAAAAGGAAAAAAAAAGAGCAGATGGATGAAACAAAGTATTTAAGCAGCTTACTTTACAGCAATACTAATTTTTTTCACTTGATGAGCAAATGCTGGATTAGTTATGAGTCTTGCCATGGCAGGTGGTACCTAGAGTTTTGACTAGCACAGAAAACATATTTAACTGTACTTGGAAAGCTTAAATAAAATAGTCAATTACAAAGGCTGGGGCATATTTAGAGCCACCTTTGAAACAATATTACTACAGAAGTTAAAAAAAAATGGGATGCATGTAGGCTTAACATAAATAAAAAGTAGAATGATGTGATCAGAAAGATTTTATATACAGAGATTAAATACCTCAATGATTATGATCTCACAAAAGTTTCCTGTAGAATATATTTTATCATCCTTTATCCCATAGCAGGGTCCTTCTACTTGAGTTTTTTTAGTCCTTTTATCTTAATTACAGAATATAGAACTACACAGCAAACCATGTGCTACAGAAACACACAATGTTAATGTAAGCTAAAGCAGTTAATGTTCTTTAGTAAAGCTCACTGAAGAGAAGGGGAGATAAGGCAAGTAAGAGGTGGGATTTGAAATTCTTCAATGACACACAGTCCTAAGAATTTTAATTTTCCTGATCAGCTTCCTACAGACAAGATCTAAATAACATTCAGGAGAGTTACTGGTCCTGATCATGCTGAACACAGCTGCTCATGCAAAATACACAGGATCAGAGATTCTGTAATGAGAAAATCTCACACCTTTACTAATGGGGCAATTTTGGAAGATTTTCATCTACAAATCGAACATTTATTTACATGACTTATCAACCTGCACAGGCAAAGCTCAGCAGCTGAGAGAGCACGACAATGCCTTCACCTAACCCAGGCTGAGTTCTAAACAAATATCTTTGTTTTTGTCAGCAGCCTCACTTGTGTGAGTATCAGAGTGGCTCATGACATATCCTGTGATACAAACCTTGACCAGGCCATGTGCACCCCTCCAACCACCACTCAACCTTGCTTCCCAATTAGTCCTCCATGAAGTTATACATATACAGCCTGCTTTTCTTGGTTAAGGAATTGTTTACCAGAACCTGAAACTCGCCTGTAAAAAAAATGTAATGAAATAAACTTTATTTTCCTCTATTAGTACAAAATTAACTGAGAAGGTTTCAGTGGAAAACAGTCTCCAGTGAAGCAATACAAGAGCCACCTCTGCTCCAACACATGAAACTTTATGCCATGCACACTTCTGGCTTTTAGAAAGCCAGTAAGATGTCTCAGGGTAACAAATACATTTCCCACAACTGCTCCAAGCACTTTCAGGAACAAGGGGGAATACAACGTCACCACCTAGAAAGAATGAATGTGTTTATAACCTTAGGTTTAACTGTTCCTGGCAAAAATGCAATCTAAAATGATTTCTAACTTCTCTACTTCATCCTCTGCGAAGTACAGTACCCACTTTATCTGAAAAATTAGCTTATCATTAGATCTGTGGCAAATTCCCTCACAGATGGTCTTTCTTTATCTTTTCAATGCCTTAATTGGATCTTTATTTTGCAACAATCAAGCTTAATAAAGGTCCATTTCACGAGACATCCTTCTTACAGTTATCACATTGTCTGCATGTTTTGTTTTCAGTCCCAAATATCCTTCCGGGAATGTTTCTTTAAATGTGCTAAATTTATATCTAAACACTTTATAGAACAGTTTTACACCATCTCAGAATACAATCAAAACTTTGCAAACGATTAACAAACTGAATTTTTTAAAGATTACACACATGAGAATGTTTATAAACAGCGTTTATCCCACCATTTTTTATTGCCATGTTTCCATTAATTTCTAGTTTTCATACCAACTATTCATCCAATACTTATGTGCACATTTAAATTTCATTACATTTTCCCTAGGCCTTTTCACAAATACAAGTTATCAGAGATCACTGGCATATAGTACTGTTGCACACCTGCAAATTAAATACATCCAAATTTGCTCTGCCATAGTAGTGATTAACTATACTCCAAAATCAGTTTCTATGACTATTTTGTCCAGACTAAGCAGAAATCTGAACTAGATTGCTTAAGAGAAGTTCAACACAATTCACTCTCCAAAATTCAATCAGAAGGGAAAGTTAAGGTTTTCTACATCTGGGAAATAGATTCTTGGATCGTGCTGTCATTGGTTAGAAAAAAGAAATAACTACTTCAGAATCACAGAATCACAGAACGGGTAAGGTTGGAAGCAAACACAGTGGGTCATCTGGTCCAATCTCCCTACTCAATGAGGGTGAAAACCAAACAAAATCTAGGAAGCTGACATCACCCTATTTAGGAAATTTACTTAGAGTAGTTCAACACATTGCTATCTTGTGGTAGTACATGTGCTTCTAACAAAACTACCCCTATTTTCTGTAATAAAGTAATCTCCTTCATGATCCCTAGGAGCCCATGGCTTCCTTCTTCCCGCTCGCAATGAGGATAATAAGAAATCTTTCACAGCAATCCAGGGCTACAAACTAATTCCTTCCAGAAGTCTCCCATATTATCACTTCCAAAGCTGTGTAACATACTAAATTCTAGTAGGATTAACTTGGTATCAACTGTAACATGAACTAATGAACATGTAATGAAGTAGCTCAAAGCCCCTGTGATACATAAGTAGATAATTAGATAAGTTTCCCTTCCACTTGCTCATCACACAAATATTTTGCCTCTTACAAAATCGTGGGATTTCACAGGCAAACAGAAACTGGGGAGAGGGACCTAGAAATTAGTGAAATCTGCAAATTATATAAAAACTATGTAAACTGTCTATGCTTCTTTGGAAATACTATTAGCTGATTATCCTAATCATTAGACACTTCTAGATCCTTGAAAATATGACCCTAATTCTCTTTCTCGGATGAGACTTATGCCAGAATCCTCAGATGGGCTTCAGTATAGTTCCATTCAATTCTGCAATGCCTAATTTTAAGTGTTCTGCAATGTAATGGAAATTTGCACTCGGAGACTGAGAAAATGGGATGGACTGATATGGATGAGACATTCAGTTGCAGCCTTCTCCTGGTAAGCTTTAGTACATAATATTGCAATGGATAAGTTTTACTTATGGCATATGACTACAGTGTATTTAGTAAGAGCCATGTTGACTTCAGTGTTGGTTGAATTGAATGCTGTTTGGTAGCAGCCAAGAATTCTCACATGCTCTGTAAAGTATTATGTCATGTTAGCACCATTATTATATAGTCAAACTGCAGTAGAATTTAGAGGTCCCAATTAAGAAGGAATGAAAGGGCAATGAAATAGCACTCAGGGTTTTTAGTTAATACCAGGCATTAAATACCATAGGGGGAAATTTAAAGCTTCTTGCTGGAGACACTTAAAAGGGCCATAAAGGCTGGCACTGCAGAAGCCATGTAGCCAGCAGTGCAAGCAAATTAGAGATGGCAAGGTGCGGTCTAGAAAGTTAAAGAAAATAATCCCACAGTACAAGAGAGGGAACAATGGAACATCAAAATAACAAGACGAAAAAGATTTTAAAAGATACACATGTTGCAAGCCAGTATTTGTTGAGACTAGAAGGAAGATGCCTGGAATTGTCAAGACATGAAATGATAAGGGCCTGAGTGAGAGTTCTGGTCATGTGAATGGAAAACAAAGGCTGAATCAGACTGAGATTGAGTAGGAAGAAGCAAATCTACCATGTTAGCAGAAAGAAAACAGAAAAATTCAAAGGCCAAGTCTAGTGTAAAAAAAAGTGTGATCATGTACATACTGCCCTGACATCATGGCATTTAAAGTAACAACATTTTAGATGGAGTTCTCAGTGGACTAGAAGTTTCAGGTCCCTAACCAGATAGCTTCGGCAAAACCAGGCTGAGAATACAAATGAGGTGCTGGGAGGAGGCTGTGCAGCTGGTGCTGCAGGCACAAGACACATCTCCTCAAGTGTTTCCTGAGAAACCACTTTGATGTCACAGTCCTGCTAGAAGTACACTCTTCATAGTTTCCTTTGCTTTATTTAAGTTCTTCCTGTGTTGCTCACAGAAGTACATTCAGCACTATGCTGATGGAGACTTGCAGTGCTACATTGCAATCTTCCTCCATACCGTTCCTGGTATGATGAGCATTAAATCTTTTCAATCAGTTTTAATTTAAAAAAATAAATTTTTAGGTTTTTTTTCCTTCAGCAAACAATTTCATATTTTATGCAACTAAAAAACCCAATAATTTTATTTTTAAAATAAAATACTAATAGAAAACAATTAGTCCGCACTTAATTTTCAAGTCTATTCTATCTTCTTTTCTGACTAGAAAGCTGTGTGCAGTTAAAAAAAATACTTTAATCCTTGACCCACTCTGAAAATGACTCAGTGTTGTCCCATTGATTAACTGTTCCATAAGAACATGTTAAAACTTGGGGGAATGAAAACTTTCATGTTAAAAACCACTCTCTCCGAAGGCTGTCTGGCCATTAAAGACTACACTGTTCTTCTGAAAGGAGAGATGTCCGGCATTTTTCATTTAAAAAACAAAGAAACAAAAACATAAACATAAAATCAGTTCAGAGACTTTTGCAGAGTCTGATTGAGGATGAATGAATTAGCATCAACTTTTCACTAGATTCCCCTGCATTAAGAAATGTGAAGGCACATCCATGTTTCTTTGCATCTTTACAGATTATGACCCTAAACTCAAGTTTTGAGATGACTTTCAGATATAACATCATTACAGAAACTATGCAAGGATTATGCTGACTAAAGTGATAATGTGCTTGTCTTTGAAAGATTGGTGGGATGAGTTTGGCAACCATGAAGGATATGAGACATTCTCTAATGAGAAATTAGAAATTGTGAAATTTTAAAAGGGATGATAAGCCCCAAACTGTTATTCATCAGCTACACCAGCTGGACAGGCAGTGGTGGGATATATTTTTTAAGCAAAAAGCAGGCTGCAGCACATTCTGAGTCAAGAATTTATGGAGCAGTGGCACAATTTAGTTATACAGTAAACAATCAAGAGAAAAACAATAGCAGAAAGAAATACACAAATCCACTCCAGCAGAAACTGACTGGCTCTTTAATTTTCTTATGCTTAAATGTTTTTTTCCGGGAATTAACAGCTTGTAGTCTCCATTTATAAAAATATAGTGCACAAAACTGAGGAAAAAGCCATAACTTAAACTAGCCGGGATTGTTTTATACAAATTCATCTAATTAGAAAAAGAACCAAAAATCCGAATTTTGTTCCTTCCTCAAAATTTTGAACAAAAATAAAACCAACATTTCACCCTGCCAAACACTGTGACAGTGGGAATTTAGAAGTCACAGCATAAAACCAAGCTACTGGCTGTAGCTGCCATCAATAAGACACTTTGGTGTTTTACTAGCAGACTAAGCTTTTTTTTTTTTTTAATGAAACACAATAGAATTGACATCATGTTGAACACACAAAATCCCCAGCCCTTCCATGGAATCAGTGAGGGTCAGGCTCCCAAGGGCTGCAACATTTTGCAGTGACAGCGACAAGTGCGTGAAGCGAGAAGCGGGCCTGCTACAATGGAGACACACTGTACGGGAACGGGCACGGCATTTAATCCACAGACAATTGCTGGGAAAGCTGCTTTGTGCGTTGGGTTTAATTGCTGGGCTGTGAAGTCACGGCACGGTGCTCAGCAGGGCAGAAAGGTGATGGGCATCACGCTCGCTGAAAGCGGAGAGGCCGTTCCAGGGATGGCTCCGTAAGCTGCCCAAAGCGGGGCTGCATCCCGGACAAAGGGCGCTGATTCCCTCCCAACCAACCCCAACCACCAGCTGTAAAGTCACTTCACACAAACAATGGCTAAGCCTCTGACTTGTGGCTTGAAGCAATTTCTTTTTCAGACTTTGTCTGTGGACATCATTAGTTGTTTGCCAGCGAATTTGTTGGCACAGCCGATAGCCTGACGCTTTTTAAAACAGCGTGAGTTTCTACACATTGGGAAAGGGGGTCAGAAATACTTTATTGTCAGAAGCCATTAAATTAAGGACATAACTAATTGAAGAAAAAGTGTTGCTTGAAGGTATCAGGAACCCAGTGGATACGTGCCATTGCTGGGATGCTCGCTGTCACAATAGGACACGAAAAGAAGGACACGGACACCTGTTAAAGTGAGCAAAGAACAACTACTGGCCCCTAACTGGGCTGTACTTTATTTTATCTGTGTCTTAGAAACCACAGTGGATGGGAGGGACAACTCGCTGCCCCTCAGTCACACTGGTCAAAGGAAATGTCCATCAAATCTCTCTGCCCAGGAGAAAGGAATGGAAATAATAAACTACATTTACAAAAACATGGCTATGTTTACAAAGAATGTATGAGAAACAGTTACAGAAGAATGAAAACATCAAGAACTGCAAAACTCAGGGCAACAGCTCACAAGGGAGTTCTATACAAATAAAAAGAGGAAGTAGAAATGTTAACTATTTATACGTACATACCACACCATTTATCAATGTTACTCTAAATTTGCATAGTGATGTGTGGCACTGAGCCACGCCTGGTACCTGGAAAATCTTGGTGACTTACAGAAACAGGAAAAGGGTCCCCTTGGTTTCAATGAGTATCTGGATCTGAAGCACAAGTCAAGCAGTTCTTTTTCATTTCAGGCTTGTGCCCACATAAGCTGAGAATGTGGCAAAACATAGCGCAGAAATTTCAGGGACATTCATGACTGAAGTTTTGGGCAGTGCAGAGGGAGTTTTGGAGTTTTCCACAATGGACACTGCCATGGTCCCTGTGCTGCTCCCAGGGGCAGCACGGCACATCTGTGCTGCTGTCATTGCTGGGACTGTTCACCTGCTGAGACAAACTTCCCACAGAGCTACCAAAAAAAGCCCACTTGTTCTTGTGGAATAAGACCACACCAGAAACTCCAAACTAGCAGCAGAGTCTTTAGAATGGTGTACTTAGCAATCACACCTGAAAACGATGGTGACAATGAAGATACTGCACAGGGGTTCTGCTTGGAACATGGGACATAGAACCACAGAATCACAGAATAAATTCGGCTGGAAGGGACCACAGAGATCACCCAGTGCCACCCCCTGCCCTGGGCAGGGCCACCTCCCACTGTCCCAGGGTGCTCCAAGCCCCGTCCAACCCGGCCTTGGCCACTGCCAGGGATGGGGCAGCCACAGCTTCTCTGTGCCAGGGCCTCAGCACCCTCACAGGGAAGAATTTCTTCCCAATATCTCATCTAAACCTACTCTCTTTCAGTTTGAAGCCATTCCCCCTTGTCCTGTCACTGCAGCTCCTGAGGTGATGCCAGCTATACCCATTGATAGCAACCATATTAGTAGCTGATAAATATATTCAAATGGAGAGGGAAAAAATTTTGAAATACAGAAAGCAGTAAACCAAGGAACATAAGATATGAACAGATTTCCAGCATAAGACATATATTTATTATGGCAAAACTGAAACTATTTTATTAATATTTTTAACTTGCTGTAAAAAAAAATAATTGAATAATACTCTTTTAGTGAAATGTTTTAAAATAATTTCATATAACTATTTTTCGGTAAATATTACTAATATGTGTTCCAATATTCCAGATCTGCATCCGGCAGTAAAATCAAATGTAAAGACTGATGACAAAACTCCTGATTTCACAAACCAATGAAAAAGATGCTGTCCACATTCCTCAAGGCAAAACCAAATATTTAAAAATTGTACATAAAAACACAGAGCCTTCAGCATAAAAAGGTTTCATATAAAATGCTTACATTCACAAAGTATTAAAAGCAATTTCATATTTCCCTCCAATCACTAGACTAGAAAACAACTGAACATTCCCAAAGAGTTAAAAAAGTTCACATTATTCTGATTATCACAGATACAATATTTCAAGATCAAATATAAAAATTACAATGTAGATCATACTTAATTAATCAATTTTAAAATAAAAATAATCACTAAGCAAAAGCAAGCTCATTAATTTTTAAATCATATTTGAATAAGTAAAACCAGAGACAAGGAAACATCTTCAGAAGTTTGGATTCCAGCATCCCTACAACACACAATCCATATTTAAAGCAATTATTACATTTGGCTTTTTTAAAAGTAGATAATACTTGATATAAAAATGTTAGAGAATTCAGGTAAAAACTGAATTATGAAATAAGTCGATGGAATTATTTATCTTTATAAAAAACCATCAAACTTAGAAAAGCTATTTACTGTTTATAGGATAAATGGTTTATATACTATATAGTGTACGTACTATAGAATTCAGTTTTGGTTTTTATTTTATTTGTAGCCTCTAAAATATGTATAAATGTGACAATAAATATGAACGGTATGATTCAGAGGGAATCATCTAAACAACTAAAAAATATTGCATTTTTAAGGTTTGGCAGTCCCTAATCAGAAGAAAACACAAATTGATTTTACAATTTACTCTTAGTTTGAATGCCTGTACTTTCAAAGCTGTAGAATTGCTTCAAGGAAGTTATCCTGAAATACAGAGAAGAACAACTTGAAGGCAGTTATGTGAATCTATTAATTCTTCAAATACTGGTAGGTGGCATTGGGTAATTTAGGAACAAAAATCCCCCCCATTCATGAGGCAAGTTGGATTTGAAGGATAGAAACTTGCTATACAATTTCATACAATTCCACAATACTATTTCATACAACTTAGATGGGAAGTTAAATTCCAGCCCCCTGTCTCTGTGTGAAATATAAAGATCACATTTTATTTCAGTTTATCAGTCTGAAAACAGATTCTACCATCAAGACAGCGAAGCTGGACAAGTTTGTAAGTGCTACTATTTTTTTTTCCCAGTAAAGACAGTGTAAAATTATTCAGCACTGGAGAAATTAATATACAATACTCCAGTACCAATTACAGAGAGATTTCAGCATTCCTATTCACTGTTTGAGAACAAAAGTAACCACTCAGGATTCTGGTGAACAGAGGCCAAAATAAGGCATACTGCTAGTAAACAGCTAGCATAAATATTAATCACAGAAACAACTAGAAAAATTAGCATCTGTCTGCTGCTTTCAAAAAGAACAACAGTTCGTGGCTTTTAAAAATTGAAATCAACATTTCATTTACAAGTACTTACTTACAGTTCTAAATTGAGCACATTACCCAGATTGCAAAGCCGTAAGTTACTTCTTCAGCGACTAAACAATGGAGATAGCCAAGCTGCCAATCCTTTTCCCTAAAACAAGAATATCACATATAAGGAAACATTCTCCCTTTAGGGTCTAATTTGCCTCATGCCAGGTTCATTTTGTCATTATCTATTGTGTTAACTGGCTTCATGCAGTGTCCTCAACATGCTGGATGGAGCAGCAGCAGGAGAAATATGTCAAAGTAGAATTGACAAATCTCAGTTTTGCCTTGTTTTCCATCAAACAATAGAAAGTGCAACTTAACAGAATTGGTCCATTTTAGGCTGGCATCTCAGCCTATCCATAAGCTCCAGCACAGTGAAAACTGATGGATCTGCCCCAAAATGGACAAACAGTGCAAAGAAAGGAACATGAACAAACAAACAATGAGAGAGGGGGGATCAGTGAGACTGTACCTGCCTGTAGCACTGCAGACCAACCGAATTCTCCATCATGGGCTTCACCTCCTCCATGCAAATTAACCTGGAAACTCCAAAACTCCTTGGCTTTTCTTTTTTTTTTTTTTTTCAGCTGGTAAAGCATTGCCAATTGGGCACAATCATTTCCTTTTGTTTCATAACACACACCACAGTATCATGACCCTACAAAAGCTTTACCTTTTCACCTTAACATACACAAAACCAGAACGGTCCTACCCAGCACATCTCTAAGCAACTTACCCCTCAAAAATGCTATGAATACTGTCTCCAGCTGGAAACAATGCCAGCTTGGGAAGCAGAACAGCTGATCTCCACTGGAGAGATGGTGTGGCTGAGTGGAAATCGTGTGAGGTGATATTCAGCAGGCGGAATTACACATAGTCATGGACAAATGAGGACAGAAGGTGCAGCACCCAAGGGTTTTCCAGCTCATTTATCCTTGCAACTCTTAATGGGTTGGGAGCTGAACAGGGCATCTTGCCTTTTAAAATGCAAGGCTAACAACTGCCCTCAAAATTAAGAATAAAATATTTTCCCACTCCATGTCAAAAACATAACACTTGAAGAAGCAAAGTACCAAGTTAATAGAATCCACAGCTTCAGAAATTCAAGTAAAACCTAGTTAGCCAAAATAAACCATCTCTTAGAGGAAACTTTTCTAGATACAGTAGATACACATTCTTTGTTTAGCTACAGAATAATACAAACATTTCCCAGAACTCCAGGGGACCAAACTATTGTTTTTAGAAGTAGCAGAAACATATAGGTAGAATTCTGATCTTTCTTAAACATGCTGAAAGTTCAAAACCAGGGAGATGCAAACATATTGATCTCTAGCAGTAGGACATCTATTTGTTTCAAAGATACAAGGATAAAGACTATCACAGAAAAACTCTCATCTTCCCAAAGAAGAAAATAACCAACATTTTCATGTAACAAAGGACTAGCCCAGCTACTGTGTATTGTCCACTTATTTAAATCATTTTTTGAGAAGTCACTGATGGGAATGCAGGAAGAAAAATCCACTCTAAGTATCATTTGTATTAGGCTTGAAGCAGCATACAATGTGATCACTGTATTTGAGAACAGACCCTGCAGCTCCCACTCATTCCAGAAGCATTTCTAGGTTATTTTGAAGAAGTGACTGAAAATTGGCTCTGGAATTAATAGTGACTAGTCATGAATGTTTTATCCTGGTGGAGAGACCAATGAATTTTGTAATCCATTGTAGTAAAAGTTTTGAGAATTGTGAAAGAAACAGGGTTTCAGCAAGCTAATTTCTTGAAACTTAATTAGTTTATATGGCAATTTACCTGACAGAGAAGGAGAACATGGGAAGAAATGCTTGAGGCAGTTCATAAGATTGTAAAATTCCAAACAGGTAATATAAAATACACCAGGTTACAGGTGAAAATATATTGAATGAATCAGCCACAATTCTTCATGACTTCAAACATTATTCATTCATTAACCATTTATATTAGAAGATCATGAACCAAAAAGAAAAAAGGATGTAGGGATATCTTTACTTGTATGCTACTACAATTATAGTCAGACTGAAGGAGACAAACTAAACAGCCAAGAGAAATTCACATCATATGGGTTTTTTTTCACTAAGAAAAGTGAAGCAGTATGTAAAAGGCTCTAAAAAATTTACCAGATTCAATTCTCAAAATGATGTTTTTAGGGAATTACAGCCTTGCCTTCATCTGTTTATCTGAATCATCCAGCAAGTTCATACTGACAAGTAAAGCTTGTGTTTATTTGCATTTCAAACAGCTAAAAATTAGCTCAAGATGCTATATTTGTCTGGATCCCTCCATAGAGATTTTAGTACAGGGCTATTTTGGCCTTCAGAATACAATTCCTCATTGAAAATGTTAAACAGGAAGTTGGAAGTTTTGTCAGATGAAACTGCCAAAGAACAGAGTTAATATTAGAAGCACTTTTAAACTTCAGCTTGGTGCTTTTGTTAAAGTGAGTTAAGTGAAAATGAATGTGGGCATAGGAATAGTCAGCTTTGGGTTGCCAAGTTCTCGTGCTGAGAACCAGGGGAGGATGTCCTTTCACAATGTTTGGCTTGCAAACGCAGAAACACAAACTGCATCAGTTCGCACTCAGTTCAGGTTTTCAAGATTTGTCTCCCACATAATAACTCTGTTACAAAGAGAAGCTGGATTCTGAGCCATGGTCCAGGAAAATGGACATGCTGTGCCTGCAATATATTAAGGATTTGATTTGTTTCACATCAGTCAGGTTCTGGGTTTGTGTCTCATAGCTGCAGATGTTCTGTGATGGGGTTGTTATAAAAATACTGCACAACTGTATGAGTTTATCACATCAATTTCAACAACAGAGCTCACATAACTCATAAAATTCCTGTTGCTGTTAGAAGGTTTTAAGTCACAATGCTAGCAATATTTTTATATGTGGGAATTAAGGCACTCATAGAATTCCAAATTATTAGATGGCATCCAGTCAAACAGCAAGGCATTCAGAATTGCTCACACAGATGACATAATACTGGTCCAATAAGCCCAGATGACAGGATCTGGACTGACAACACTTTGGGACAGAGACTCTGGTAGATCAATCTGTCTTCCAGCTTGATGAAGAGACAGCTGTTGGGCTGAGACAGCCCCCATATGATCTGCAAAGTGCATCTCATAGCAAAGATTGCATCCCTGACCCACAGTTTTAAACAAAAACCAATCCTCTCTTAGAGAGGTCAATATTGACCACAGTTCCTAAAATAGCACTGCTGCAACACAGAGCAATATTGGTATATTTTGCCTCCAAAACATTGTTTTGCTCTTGCTCTGAGTGATTTAAATATCCCCAGAATTTTTCAGCCTACTTAGTTCCAGACTATGAAGATGATGATACAATTTCAGCCATTTCATTTTGATGATGTATTGACCCAACTATACCTTACAGACCTCAAGAACATGAGTAAGCACACACCTGCCATTTTTTTTTTTAAATAAACAGTCACCAAAAGGCTCAAACCCAATACTTGCAGGTATATTGTAAAATAAAGTTTATTACAGCTACTTACCATTAGCATGAGTAATTTTAATTGGATCATAAATATTAACATTCTTTCATTATATGTTTCTGTCTAATTCCCAGGGAAAAAAAAGAAAGGAAAAAAAGAAAAAAACAACCCAGTGATCCTATTGCTAGAAAGAGCCTACAATAATAAAGCAAAAACTGTATCAGAACAAAAAGTAAAGGTCACTGTCAGCCCAGTTGTCCTTCACCCACTCATTCTCCTCTTCCCCAAGATCTGCTCTGGGACTGTTATCTCTTCTCTTTACTGAAGCTGCAAACCATTTGGGAAGAAGCTTGCACTTTATTCTGAAAAACACCCACTGTATCAACAGCCCAGTTTACCCAATGTACATTGATTGATTTAAATCAGTCTGAGTGAGTGGCCTTTAAATCAGGTTCTCTACAGAAAATAAAAATAACCCTTGCATTCCCTTCCCTTAACGTTTTCAAGAGAAACACCGATTTTAATCTGTCTTACAGCTAATATGGCTAATATTTTACAATATATATTAAATATAGGCATTTTGGTTTAAAACCTTTTATTCTAAATCTGAAGAAGGAAAAAAAGTAACAAAGTCATCAAATGAGAAAACAGACTAGAGTTAAAAGAAAAAGAAAGCAAAAAAAAAGTAAAAAAAGTAAAATAAACTAGATTCACAGTAACCTTCAACAGTGAGAATGATAACCCTGTTTCAAGTGGACACTGAATAATCCAGTTAAATGCTTGAGGTCCCCTCACAGTGCCCTTAAAACCCAGAAAGCTTTTCCTTTGGAAGTGGTCATTGATAATACAACAACAATGAAACACTTAGGTAGAAAATACAACGTTTCTGAATATCTGAGTAATTGATATTAGGTGAGCATTAAACGACAATCACCACCACATCTTTTCTTGGTTTAGTTTTCCACTCCGTTTCGTTTAACCACACAGCCCAGCTACACCTGTGTAGTTCTGCCCTCTCCTGGCCCATTTGACATATGCAGGAGGCACTGCAAACATCCAGAATAAATAAATTATTGTGCAGCAACAACAAAACAGCCAGACTGACCACAGGTTAATTCACTGGAGGTTACACACACTGAACTGCCCGACAGCCACTTCTCTGGATTCTCATCTGTCACTTGTTCAGTGTTTACAGATAGAAAAGGATCTTTCCAAACACCAGAGAAATTAAATAATATATTTATGCACCAAAATAAACTGCATTTCTGGTTTTGCTATTGCTTTATTTGTAGAAAGATCTAAAAAATGCTTTATTTTATAATTGCTACATATTTTTTCTCTTAATCTGATCAAAGTTTCTCGGTGTGACCTCAATAAATACTTAGATAATGAGAGAGTTTTGAGAGAGAACTACATGCTCAGATATCTAAGTGGTATTTCCTGATTAGATGAGTTTAAAATCTGAAATTTTCACTTCATTTGACACTTTCTTTTGTCCCACAACTATGACACTGCCTTCCCATGCCCTTTCCTTTAACATGCTTCTTGCACATATTTGACAAACTCTAGGCTTGTTACCTGAGAGTGCAAACCTATAAATATAAAAATGTTCCTCATGAGTCAGAAACATTAACAAAATTTCTTAAAATTCTCCTTCTGTGATAGCCTTTCCACCTTCACTACCAGAACCAGACTGCATGGAAAAGGAAAACCTGCAGCTTGGATGGCACAGTTTGGTCCTGGAAAACTCAGAATCTGCTTTAGCAAACAAGCTGAAACTCTGGGATAAGCACTGCTAAGATGCAACCTGCTTTAAGTCCTTTTAGGACATTTGTCCAGACTTAACAATGATAATTGAAACTTGTAAAAATATTGCAGTATAACAAGAAAGCCCCCACTTTTAAAATTTTCCTTAAAAATAAAATTTCCTTATTTTCTGCTCCTCCTCCCCTGAAAGCAACCCTACAAAGGGATCATCTTTGGGCCTTGGCCTCTCACAGTGATCAGAGGGCTACAGCTGAATTTAGAACCTTAACAGGATTTTATGCTAAAATAAACATCTAACCCCCCAAAAGTTGGCTTTCCAAACAATAATAGCTGGTCAAGTGAGGACAGGATAGAACACACAAATGTTCTTGCATGCACCGAGGAACAAAATTCTTCCAATTTGTAATGTCGGTACTCTAGTAAAAGGCCTATAAAAAACTAAGCAGCTCTTCACAGAGGGACTTGCACCAAAGTGTTGGTAGAATCAGAAATTCCAAGTTTGAAGAACCAGAAAAGGATCAACACTAACCTCTCATCCCTAATAGTCATTCCATAATTATTTTTGTCTTTATATGAAACAATCTTTGTGTTATCCTTGCCAGGACTATGCCAAAATAGTCTATGAAGGAAAATGTTTTTGGAAAATGCTTTTTGTCATATAGAGAGGTCATGGATCTTTTCCAGGCAAATAGCAAAAGTACTGCTCTGAGAGGGAAATGTACATTTATACACATAGATTGACAAGCTGCTCACAAGTTCTGCTGCAGTCACATGCAGGACTGAACATATAACTAATAGTTTCAGAAGCACTGAAACAACAATATGAATATAAAATAGAAAATTTTAACCAAATGTTAGGATATTGGTTTCCTGATAGCAAGGTTATAATGAATTCATTGCCCATTGAAATTCCAAAGGGAACACTTTATTACTCTAGTTTGACTATATTCTGTTATAATTTGAATTTATCATGCCAATTTTCAGGATTCCAGCATGATTCCACACTAATTATGCATCTACCAAATATTTTCTGTTTCTAACTGTGTTACCTTGGCAATTACTGACTGGAACACTCTGAGTATCCTGCACTGCTGTTCTCACAGATATAGTCACAAAGAGTTTGAACCAAACTGCTCTGTTTCAATAAAAATACAGTCACAGAAAAAGCGAGAGGACATTCTTATCATTTTGGAAATGCACTACCAGGAGAAAACTCTGTGATGAAGGGAGCAGCAGCCACCAACTTTAAAACACTTAACCCTTAGCTGGAAAAGGCCCAACCATTTCTGGGAGTGAGCAAGCTCATACACCCATAGTGCTAAGAACTTTAAACCTGGCAGGGAGAAAATCCTGAGATCCAAGAGATGCCATGTCCTGGCACCTGATTCAGCTGGTAAAGTCAGGTGGATCTGAAAGGGTGGGAGAGCCCTGTTGCCCTGACTTTTGCAGTTCTGGATGTTGTCATTCTTTTGTAGTTAATTTCTCACATTCTTCTATGTAAACACAGCCATGTTATTGTAACTGTATCTTATCATTTACATTCCTTTCTCCTGGGCACAGAACTTTGATGGACATTTCCTTTGACCAGTGTGATTGAGGGGAGGCTCTTTGTCTCCTCCAATCCACAGTGAATTATGGGGCACATATATAATAAAAATGGGCAAGGCCCCAGGCACTTGTTCCTTGCAGAACTTGTTCCTTGATCTCCAGAGGTTCTGTCTCCTTCTTTCGTGTCCTTACTGCGATAGGACTATGTTGCTGCTTGGAAGTGTTTAGATACATTGCATAATAAAATATTTAGCATCTCTCATACAGTATGTGTGAATAGAACCAGTGTGCCCGTGCACCATCAGATACAAACCAACCAAACAAAACAAACAAAAGTAAACAATACCCTTTTGCATGGTCACAGTAACAAAAACACGGTGCAAAATCAGTTGGGTTTTCTGTTTTTATAAATACTGATAGTTTGCAGCATTAAAGAACAAAATCAACAAAAAAATTAAATCACTTTGTTATCCTAGGACACCTATGAAATTGTTTCTTGAGGTCGGAGGGAATGAAATCATTCACTTACACAACTACTGTACTGAGTTATTGACTGTAAGAAATGATGCACTGCAGGCTCCCCAGAAGTCAGAGGAATCCATAGTAATTTAGCATAATCCTTGCCATTTGCAGAGCTGGTGAGCACAATGCTAGTTTAATTAAATAAGGCCAATATTATCTAGTAAGAATGTAGTAGAAAGGGTTCCAGTTCTCTATTTCAGCCTACCCTAATTGATGGCACCCCATTAGGTAAGTGAATACAAATAATTTGTTTTTTGTTTTCCTTTTAAATGCAGCAGTACTTAAGATTGTTAAATCAGCATTTCCATGTGATCTGAAGGATTCAATTATATATGAACATTCATTTTGCATCCTCAATATTAGGTAATAGTTACAGACTAATACAATAACATTCCTCTGTTGTACAAATTAAATCATATTTTAAAGAAATGAGCAGCCTAGGAGTTATATACAAAAGAAACCAGCAAGCATTGTTGAAATCCTGAACATTCATTAACATTCATTATTCACTTTGAGGATAAAAACTGTTGTGTCATTACAGTTGTCTGCCTTTCAAATGAATAAACAGCATAAGACAGGTACCTTTTGGTCCATTTCCCCCATTAATATACTTCTTTCCCCTATGGATGTACTACTTAAACGACACATTATTTTAGTGTTAGCTGCTACTTCACCATAGAATCAGCTTATGCCTCTACTGGCTTGGCCACTGAGCAATTGTAGCTCCTCCAGCTAAAAAGAAAACTGCCAAAAAGAAAGAAAAAGGAGGCATTCTCTCCTCTTCAGTTAGGAAGATGCCAGTGCTTTTGCTGGATGCATTGAAGCAATAACACTGTCTAGGTGGTAACAGAGCCTCATCCTCTCTCCCTGGCAGAGCTTTGTTTCACCCTTTGAGCACGGTCCCTTTCTGCAGTGCCAGTCAAAGCTTCTCTCACTGTACAAAACCTTTTCAGCAGACAAGATATTCTCTTCCTATTAGGGACTTTGCTCCAGCTTCCTTTTGTCACTCCCTCTCACTTCTCTGCCCTCAGCAACTCACTACCTGTTCTGTCCAGGGAAGATGCAGAAACCTCTCTTTGATTCAGAGCTCTTCATCACAGGACACTGTAACAAATCACAGCCACCTAAGTCTATTCTATAGAAAAAAACCCTGCTATTGCTTCAATCTGAGAAAGCCTCTCAGAAAAACCACTGCTCCTTCTAGCTGCATTCTCCTGCTAAGGGTCTCTAACATCTCCTATCCACTCATAGAAGGTGCAACTCTCTGCACTTAATTTATTGGGAAGAATCCAGGCTTTGCCACGAGACAAGATCTGAAAGTCAGGAAGGACTTTCTGTCAGTCTTTTGTTAGAAAGAAATGCAGCAGTTTGAGATGTGAAATTCTCATGTGGATGTGTTCTTCAGCAGGTTAGTGTGCTTCTTACCTCCATTTGTTCCATCTTTAACAATAAGCAATATAACACATACTAATGATTAGTGGTCATTGCTGATTATTTAATTACAGGATAGCTTTGAACCCAAATTGTTTGCCCTAAATCCATTGCCTTCGAAATCTACTGTAAATTCCAATCAAAATTAAAAGGGAAATAAAAAAAGATCCTTCAGGTTTTTTGATAAAGCCTCATCTTTAAAAAATATGTGACATAGTCATTATGGCAGCAAGAGATCCCAACACTTCTTGAGTGAGTGAAAATTAAAAGTTTTTATCGAAATGTTTTAAATAATCTTTTTTTTTTTTTAATCTATAGTTCATTAATTTTATGCTACTTATAACAAAACAAAACAAAATAAAACCAAAACATAATCACTCTACCTTTGGGGGTTAACAGAACCCTTGTGACTACTTGTAACCATGGAAATATAAAGAGCTAGTCAGAGCCCAACACCAAACTAACAGAGGTGCTCGGAGACAGAAAATAGATATATGATGAATTTGCTACACATGAAAGCCCATTGAATCCGTACCATCTGCATTAACAACACAAAAAACAAAGTCACAAAGCCTTTTAATTGCTTAAAAGCATATGGCATTTATTATGGCTTCTCACAGGAAATAAAAGGAAATGCCTTTAAAGGTTTGTTTTGAAAGCTCTGAGTGCATCTGAACTAGTTTAAAAGCAGCGACAAATAAGAGATAAAAATGGTTACTATGTGAATAGGAAGAGTAACAATATGCATGAAAAGACTAAAAAAGGCCCCTTTGAAGAAAAAGGCTTTTCATGGACTAGGATTGTAGTTACAGAGATTATGCAACCAGTGGCCACTGACATCTGAGTTAGTCTGCACCAAGCACCAGCAGGAATGTTTTCTCATCCTCCCAAATTTAACAGACACAGAAATACCCCAGACAAGCAAACACTCATCTGATGATTTACTGACCTATCTGCCTTATAATAATAAGGCATGTGCACATGTAACTGCCTTCTCTGTGACAGCACCAACCACAACTGTTTAACCAACCACAACTCCAGTCCTTAAACACAGCCATCCTCAGAAAGAGGCACTTTGGTGTCATGGTTTGAGAAGTTT
>VZRZ01004655.1:0-346959 GCA_013398175.1 Climacteris rufus
GAAGAGAAGACTCTGGGGAGACTGCATTGTGGGCTTTCAGTACTTAAGGGGGCTTACAAAAATGAAAAATTACTTTTTGCATGCACAGATAGGGACAGGACAAGAGGAAATAAGACAAAAAGGAGAAATTTGGATTAGGTATTAAAAAGAAATTTGTGGCTGTGAGAGTGATGAGGCCCTGGCACAGGTTGCCCAGAGAAGATGTGGGTGCCCCATCCCTGGAAGTGTCCAAGGCCAGGTTGGATGGGGCTTAGAGCAACCTGGGGTAGTGGAAGGTGTCCCTGCCCATAGCAGGGGGTGGAACTGAACAAGTTTTAAGGTCCCTTCCAACCCAAACCATTCTCCAATACTCCAACTATCAAACAAAGCAATCTGGCATTTCAAAAGTATCAACAGGAATGAAGTTCACTATCATCCCTATAAGTGCGCATTTCTAGATCTTTAGGCAAGGTCATGACACTAATATTTAAAAAATGAAAATAATGATTATTTAATTTTACATTGGTCGTATCTAATAACCACACACTGCCCTCAGCTTTGGATAAATTTGGGCAAGAAAAGGGAGCATGGACCAGACTCATGGGCTCTTGCTAGTGTAGGAAATCTTCTTAAGAAACAAAATCAGGCAGGTATTTAAAAAAAAAAACAACAAGTAGACAAACAAAACAACAATTTCACTTAGAAAAGGAATTTTAAAGAGGAAATGAGAAACAGGCACTGTAAGAACATTTGTTTTTAGCAGATAGGCAGGGATTCTTAGAGAATATTCAGACTGCAAGGGCATTAAAATAAAAATGGAGCAATTCAATGAAAAGAACAAAACATTCCAAGAGCACTGCAGTACATGTTTTACATAATGAAGAATTCAAAGGAAAAGGAGGAAAATAATGAATTTTAAATACTGTTTTCAGTAGTACCTATCTCTAAGTCTCTACTCAAAAACAGAAGCCTTTGTACAGAGCACAGCAGTTACAGTTATCAAATACAGTGTGCAAGTTTATTTCTTTGGATTTTTTCTTGCTTCTTCTTTTCTTTTGTTCTTTCTTTATTTCTCCATTCTATCTTTTTCTTACTTCCTTGCTTTCTTCTCCCTCACATGTGCACCCTATCCCTTTTAAAATACTCTATTAGTGGTTGTTCTTATTTTCATTATGTTCTTTCTAGAAAACCTTATGATGACATACTGAAAACATGTGTGAAAGGCACTCTTGTTGACTTCTGTAAAACAACCACTTTCTAGAAGTGTGTCTGAGTTATGACTGTGAATAATTATATTTGGGTCACAAGTAGGCAACGTGACCCCAGTGGAACAATATGACTTCTTACCTGTTGAACTATATTTTGTAGACACAAGGATGTCTCCCATTTGGATTAGGCACCAATATCCTTAGGCATCAGGGTTCTGACAATAAGATAAAATAGGAAATTAGGAAGGAGAAAATAAGTTATTTGTAGCTGGGTTCCATTTGCTGAGACTGCAGACTCCAAAACAGAGTTTACAGTGGCATCACCCTCAACACCAATGGCATTACACAGGAGATGTCTAACAACATAAACAAGCCGTATTCAACCCCTTACCAGCAATGATCACAACCAATCATTTAAACATCAAACACAGAGCATATAGCCCTACAGCTAAAAGTCTGGGTAGCTTTAAATCATCTTTCTTCAGAGGGTTTTGGCTTGTTGCTTGCTCTCTGTCATTATATCTCTCTTGTTTTGTTTTGGTTTTTTTTTTTTTTAGGCTTACATAATTTATCATCAGAAACAGTTGGGAATGAAATTGCCTACATTAGAAAAAAATACTAAAGCTAGTAGGCAAATAAAGCAGAAGTCGTTGGTTTATTTTCTCCCTGGAACTTAGAAAACCATAAAAAGAAAAAGAACTTCAGAGTCTCTGTCATTGCCCAATTTGGTTAAGCAAAACACAGGAAAACTGTGATAGAAGCAGAAAAACTGCTGTTGAATAATTTACAGTGTAAAGAAACACACACACATCTTGCCTTTCTCACTTTTCCAACCGATACCAAGCTTTGTGAAATAACACATCTTGCCAGACATATCTGAATGCCATCACACCCACAAGATTTTCCATAGAAGACAACCTAGAATACAGCAACATTCATAAATAAAACAGTTTCTGTTTTCTGCCAGTATCAGGGCAGAGGGGTTTTTGGTATACACACTAGTTCCTCACAACATCACTGATCTCGTTAACTTAATAAATGTCAGTGAGGCAATATGAAGCCTCCAAAATTATTAATGCCCATTGAAAAATTTTCAGGTGAGACCTTAAGGATATTTTAAGAGGCTGAGCTTTTGAAAGGCACTGCTGAAGACTAATCATCCTCTATCTTGTCTGCAGCTTCTAAACCCTCCAAGCTGTTCATTTTCATGGAGATATATATTAAAGAGAAAATTAAAGGGTTTAGATTGAGCATGAAGATTGTTAGAGTATAACTAATAAACCAAAAGCAAGTACCTGAATAAACCAAATTATTGAGGTTTTCAGGCTCACCTACAAGACTCTTTCTTTTATTACTAGTTCTAGCACTTCTAATAATTCAAGGTTTAACTGGAAAGAAAGTAAATCCATTCCTTCAAAACAAACGTATTGCAGAATTAACATAAAATGGAGTTTAAATATTTGTTTTTCAGCAAGACGCTTGATAAGATACATTTTTACTAGAAAAGCATAACTCTGTATCTTCCTCCACTAGGGAAAGACTTTAGAAAAAAGTAAAATTATATTACTTTAGTATTTCCTCGTGAGGCCTCCTCTTTTCTGTTTCTTTTATGATATCTAAAGTCCCCAAAAGAGAATCTGTTATGACAGAAGAAAAGAATAGAAGCCATTTTCTTTCATCTTCTGTGGACCACACATTAAGTAGGAGTTGCCTTTTTCACCTGGGAATCATTTTCACTCAGCTATCAATACTGACAATTTTACCTGTTTAGGAAAGACATGATTGGTTTTGACAGGTCCTAGCAAAGGATGGACCAAACTGTGTGCAGCTCTCAGGCTCTCTGCTCTGATTCCTGTCCCAGAACATTAAATCTCTGTTTTCTA
The DNA here is from genome assembly GCA_013398175.1 of Climacteris rufus. Classification (NCBI taxonomy): domain Eukaryota; kingdom Metazoa; phylum Chordata; class Aves; order Passeriformes; family Climacteridae; genus Climacteris; species Climacteris rufus. The sequence continues at coordinate 3,071 of VZRZ01004655.1, forward strand.
GCAGCTCAGGTGACTTTCTCTTCTCCTGAGGGGATCAATTTCCTCGAGGCCAGTAAATGAACAAATGAAGATGCTGCTGCGTCAAAAATCATTGTTGGACACTGGTAGTTCACAGGAATAGAGGAAAGAAGCCAGTGAGTGATTCCTACAGTTAATCTTCACACACACACAGATGGGCCTGAGCAAGAGAAAATGCCATGGAGAGCAGAGCTGTAAAGGCCTATCAGAAAGACAAACGTTCCTGATGGAAAGTGATCTTTCACCATCAGGTCATTGGTTCAAACCCATTCAAAAACTGGGAGATTAAACAAGGTTAAAGGATTGGAGTTACTGAGAGCCCAAGGCTTTAAGAGTTTCCTTGTCCTCTCTGTGTACTTAAAAACAAAAGAAAAATACGCAGCAATACCTGAGTACCTGCTAAAAAATTCAATGAAACATTAATGTCCTTTTAAAAGTACAGAAAAATAGAGATAATACATTTCTTTCACACTCCTGCTTGTACTGGTAAATATAGCCACATTGTCACAGAAAATAGGGGAAGTAAAAATTGAGTGGGAAAATGAACACTGCCTGTAATAACAACAAAATGTAAAAACTTGTGATAATGATAAATAAAAAAGTGATATTGATGTATGTTTCAGAAACTGATCTGAGAAGTCAATACGTAGGAGGGTGGTACATGTACCTCAAATTAAAATCGGTGATATAAACATGATATATACTACAAGGTCACCCAGCCAGCACATCAAGTGCACCTCACACTTAAGCACACACTCACCAAAACTTGTAAACCCCTTTGGCACCTAGATTGAAGTAGAGAGGATTAACAGAGATTTTCTATCAAAAATACTAGCCTAGGAAATATTAGCACGTTTCAGATATGCTGCTGAGCATACAAATGAAAATACCTACACAAGTAGCCTCTTAAATAGTTTTCTTTATAGGACATCCTAGGAAATTTAAATATGGGCTCTTCTACTATGCAATGTTTACATTATCTGAAACTTTCAAAAGAGTTGTGGAGCAGGTTATAATACTGTCTTTTCAAGACACTGGAATTGCTACATTTTCTGTATTGCTATGACTGACTTCTAGTGAAATTATTACTGAAGCACCTTCATTATCTCAGAGAAATTTTCAGTAAGTCCTTGAGTCGCAGAACCTGCATAAAGTCTGAACTGCCTCAGTGTGGGCAGTGCAGGTCATGGCACATATCTTAAGAAGGAAGTAATATCCCTGTTTATAGTTAAATATCTGTATCTACACGACTGGGAAACAGGGATTACACTGACCTCTATTTTGGTGTTTTGAGAAATTCTGCCTTTAATGGCATTTATTATTGTTGCCACTTAATTATTTGCGAGAGGAATGAGAAAAAATAAGCCTTACATGACAGATGTTAGTAAATTGATTAATGTACTCCTGGAAGACATGCAGTTGATAGAAAATTAAGTTGATATAGGGACCTGTGCATAACAATGCTTCTTAAACACTTTTTTCTTCCTGAAGTGAAATAATATGTGCTCCCCACATGCAACAATCAATTTCACAATTCACCATGTTGAAAAATATTTAATTTAGACTTTTTTTTTTTCCCCCACTAGCATCAGGTTTTAATGTTGAATCCTGAGTTTTGATGCATGGCTTATTGGATAGATGACAAAACTCAGCGTGGCAATTAGCATAGACAAGTATGAGGGAGCAGAATCCAGCCTTCTTGGCAGCACAGTGAGTGCTATGCGCTGATGGATCCATTTTCTCATTTGCTTGCAAAAACAACTGCACCATTTCCTCATGCTGAGTCTCAGTTAGAATTCAGGAGCAAATGGGGAGAAGTCATTGACAAGTTTTTTCCAACACAGAAAGTTAACTTAATTTGCTTGGAGATTGTTTTTCATGCAACAGCACCATGATATCTGATGTGAGGTGCTTTCTTCTGAGACTTAAATTGATTTCACCAATTCTTACACCACCATTTGCTTCACTTTTCTTAATGGTTCAGCTACCAAATGGGATAGAGGAAAATACTCTCATATCCCTTTAAAATTCCAGGAATAATTAACCTCTAAAATAAACTTTTGTTCTACTTCTGGAGGAATCATTAAGCAATAATGGAAACAATAGACTTTTTAATTAAACTTCACTGGAGAGGCAATTCTGGTATTTGCTGAGGTTGTCAGATGCTTTGATAGCATTTTCTAGTTTTGCTGGCATTTTCTACTTTTTCTCCCTGACCGTCACTGAACTGTAGCTTTATTTTGGGAATCTTGATGTTGACAAAGATGTTCCCAGCAAACTGAATTTTGATCTTGCTTGCAGACATTTTCTGGCTGCCAGTGTCACCTTGTGCATGCAAAGTGTATTTTGCAGGCTGCCTTTCCAAGCTCAGAGTGTTGGATCAGGTTGCAGACAAGGAAACACCCATCCTTCAAAGTTGGTCACTGGCTCCCTGTTCATATTTTCTCAGGAACCACATGAAGTCTTGACTTCTCCGGATGCAAGACAGATTTCTGAAGGTATTTCCACTCTATTTAAAAGGGATTGCCCCTTGACATTTGAACCATCATTTCCGACCACTTTCACCTCTGTTCAGGGACTCGTAGGTATGAAATAATGCTTTGAGGGAATCAACAATGAAGGATCTGCTGGGGAAAGGACAAGAAGAAGAAACAGCAATATGAGCAACTCTAGATTTTATCTCCTTCTGAATAGTCTCTGCAACAGCAAAGGAAAAGCATAGAGTAAGAAGTGGGTAAGAAAGGAGGAGCCAGCAGTAAATCAAGATGTCAGAAGCAATGGAGGATGATGAATTTGTGAAGTCTGTGTTAGACAAATGTCATGCTTGAAATGTGTGAAAGAAAGTTGCTAGACAAGGACACACACAGAAGAGTGGTCAGAGATGGGCCTATATTTAGATGTTAGTGGGGGTGGTAAGACATTAATGGATTTTCAGAGTCTCAGAGTAAAATGGGTGTTGGGAGCTGAAATAAGAGCAGCTCGTCCACATTTCCCAAAGGGACAATAAAGAGAATTTACCTTCCACAGTGCCTTTGAGTGCAGCAGAAAGAAAATCTGCTGCCAAACCACGTCATGTTCTGACCATGTTCAAAGACACAATGATGAAGACACTAATACAAGTCTCTGTTAGTGGCACAGCTATCCTAAAAATGCTGCTGATCATTTTTTGAAGTCTTGGGGAGGCAAGACAAAGGAGACAACTCAGACACAATGCAATAATTAAACCTCTCCCAGTCTGGTAACAGAGCGTAAGAAAAAAACCTTATAAACTCCTTGTGGGGAAGTGGAAACCTGGGTTAGACAGGTCTATCAAGTTACTATCAAGAAAGGATCTTAGGAAAATACAAAAAATTGTATTAGGAGATTATTGTGAAAACAGAGTTATAAGTAGTCATTAATTGTCTCCATGTGAAGAAAGCCTTGGCTGTGAAAAATTATCCAAAGGCAAAAATTATTTATGAACACTAGTTCTTTAAGATCAATGTGTATTTTAGCTTTCAAAACTCTCATAACTTGTGTGAGTGTTATCAAAAGATTCCAGTTGCAACTTGTCCTTTGCACCTATGGTGAAAATGAAAAATAAACTTGTTTTATCCTCTTCTGCCACCTGTTTAAAGAATGGCATTCAGTTCTGATATAACGAATGCAAAATATATAAATAATTTTTTTCTTTTAATTTGACTTAAAAAAAACAATTTGTTACTTGAAAATTACACTTTTTATGTACCAGGAGCTTAAATTTCTGACCAGGTGATTTTAATGGGAGTCACATTGGACTACTGCTAAGCATTGCATGAAAAACATCCCCTTAAGTGTCTTCATTATAATTATGAAAAGAGTGCAGTTCAGCTAAATCTAAAAAACTTATCCCTAAGTAATCTTGCCATGACTTTTCATTATGGTGCATTAGTTTAAAGCACATATTGAACCCAGGCCAAATCAATACTTGATTTAAAGAGGAAGAATGGAAAGTTCTGTAAAAGTCTGGAGGTGTCAGTGTCTGTACATGTCTTTTTTCCAATAAACATGCATGGCTATAACAGAATTTCTACCCTCAGCTGTGTCTATGAGAAAACATTTGGTTGGCATTTTCTGAAGGCACAAAACCCAAGCCTGATACAGAATGCCTCACACAAAGTCTGGAAATCCAGCTGTGACCCACAGCTGCATGAGGGACATTTGAATAACAGAATAAATACGTGACCATTTTGTGACTGACATCTCATTTCTCAACTCATGTAATTTGAGAAGTGCCGAGTTTTCCCTTCCAAATCTTCCATCATCCAGACCACATCTAGCAGAGTCTAATCTAATCCTTCCAGGACTTAATTTCCTTTGAGTTCAGCAAAATGTTCAAGACTCCCTATTTAATCTTTTGTCTATTATATGGGCTTTTAGAATGGGCTCAGGGGGTATAGCAGGAGTTTTCATGTTATGTGTTTTTACTGTTTATTCTGATCTACATGAAATCTCAGTCAAATATTTTACTTTATTTTAAAATCTTTTTTTATGCCTTTTCCAGTGATATTAACGAATATTAACATTGAGTTAGTGCATAGCTAAAATATTAGCATTAAATACATGTTAAATAGCTGGATGATTTCTAGCCTGAACTGTACCTTCAGCTATTGTTGTTTAGCAGTCATCTATACCTGGGAATTGGAGGAGAGTTCAATTTTTCTTCCTAATATCCCCCTTACACATTTTGTGCTTTCAGACTCTGTGGGGGAATATTCTCCTTTCTGGACATACATGTTAGAGTGCTGTGGCCATGGAAACCAGAGTCCCAAACAGGGAAGAAAAGCAGAACAGGAGGTTTTGCCTCCTCCAAGAGCCAGTGTTAAGTCCCAAATCATCTTCTGCACTTTTTTGCTCTTCCGGATAATTGTTTGCTTCAAACTATTTATTTTTCTCTTGGAATGGTTTAGTTTTCATCTTAGTTTTCAACTATTTTTAAAGGTATAAAGATTGATTACATTCTCTCCCTCTCTTTTTAGCTGCCATTTGTCACTGTTGTGAAAAACATCAGAATGAAGGCTACTTCTATTAAATGGGAAACACTATAATTCCCATGCAATTTGTCCTTGTATAAGGAATGAAAAAAAAAAAGGGAAAAAGAGAAGAAATAGCCTTTCCTCCATGGCTAGATTTGATTTCCCCCCATAAATCCACACCTTCACACATCCCACCCACACATCATCTTATACATGCTGCCGAGTTAGTGAAATGCCATAGACTGCAAGCAAATATTTTAGAAACAATTGCATTTATCTTGTGAATGACACCCTCTGATTAGCTTCCCTATAATCAATCACACTGATATCTGATTCACAAAAGCTCAATTATGCCTCTGTAGGAGCAATTAGGTGGAGACCTTAAAAGAGCAGATTAAAAGGTTTGAATACTTGGAGAGAGCAATTTTAAAATATTAAAAGGAAATTACTTTTTAATTTTATGTATTCATCTATTTGTAAGTTAATGAAATTAATGAGGCAAGAAATGAAATGGAAATTCCACAACTTTGCATTTCTATAGTTAGTTTGTTTGCCATGAGCAAGCACAGAAAGCCATATTTACTACCATTCTGCAGCTAAAAATAATAAATAGTCTAATTGCAAGAGTAATTCTATTACAAATTTTGCCTCTTTTATCTCATACAATCTACAAATATCCTAAATATTTCCCTGAAGGAGTCTCTGCTGACCAGCATTAGGCTGAAACTCTACTGTAAATGTGTATAAAGTGGCCCTGGAAAAATCAAGCATTTCTATTAAGATTGGTTTTTTTCCCTTCTGCAAACAATATCTGCTCAGCTTTCCGTGTCAACCTAACTTTGAAATGAATCATTGGAGGAACTGAAAGCTGTGGCCTAAGAACTGTGAAAAAAGCAGTTTTCAGAAGATATGTGTGTACTTGAAGTGTTTTCTTCCTGCTACAGATGGGGAGAGATTTTGCTAGTTTCTTTCATCTTAGAGTGGAAAAATCAACAAAACCAAAACAAATATCAAAAATGGGCTGAAACTCAGCCTGCAGTTCCTTTGCAATCACTGAACATCTGTAAGTTTTGATCAAGCACTCAAGCTAAGGATGAATTCCAATGATTGATTAGCCCGAGTACTCTAACGAGATAGCTGGGCAGCATCTCCTCCTGCTGATGTCTTCTGTAGTTCATTCTTGGTGGGCTGCCATCCTCAATCCTTTACCTTGTTAAAAAATCATAATTCATCATCCCAACTCTGTGACACACTAACACATACAAGGAGTTAATATTTAGGGTCTTAGAGGTGCAGGATTATGTTGTTTATAGGTGGTTTTACTGTGGGCAGGATCACACCTGCTAAAAATTCTCCTCACAAATGTTAGGAAGGTCATTAAATAAAGCCTTACTCAAATAGGTACTAATACTTGATAAAGATCTGAACCCCAAGATCATTTGGGGTGAATGGTATGGAAATAAGAAACTTGGGGTTTTAATAAGCAAACTATGATCATTCTTGTGAGAGCTCACATGTATCAGGGACCTACAGTGGCTGGGCAGAAATGTTGGACTTTCAGTCTACGTCTTTAACCTCTTCACAAGCCAATAATCCAGTCAGAACCCTGGTGTGTGTTATTCTTTTAATATCAAATAGGACAGAATCACAGAATAGTTCAGGTTGGAAGGGACCTCTGGAGATCCTTCAATCCAACCCCCTTGCCCAGGCAGTGTCACCTGGAGCAGGGGACACAGGAACACATCCAGATGTGTTTGGAATGTCTCCAGAGAGGGAGGTTCTACAACCTCCCTGGGCAGCCTGTTCCAGTGCTCTGCCACCCTCAGTGGAAAGAAGTTCTTCCTCATGTTGACATGGAACTTCTGGTGTTTTAGTTTACAGCCATTGCTCCTTGTCCTGTTGCTGGGCACCACTGAATTATAGCTAATATATATATATATATATATATATATATGGTAGGAATTGTAGAATGCAATTCAGAAGTGGAGAAAAAACAGATTTTTTTTTTTTAATCTTCAAGCTTTCAAGCTCAGTTCCTGAAGATTTTGGAAGTAAAAGCAAGTCTGACATTATTGCTTATGAAATTGGTGGCAGTCACTTGGTAGAATCCTAAGCTCCTTTGAGAACATCCTTAGAAGGATCAAAAAGGGGAATATGCAAAGCATCAAAATCTGAATGATTACATCTAAAGTAAAAGGAAGTCAGCACAAATATTTGAAGAAAATGACATCAGTGGCCTTTAGGTCTTGTGAGGAACAAAATGATAACTTTTAAGAAAAGTAAGAAGAAATACATCACCAGGGCTGGTGTCCCAACTTGGTGTCACCAACTTAGAACATATTTTACTTTTACTGGGAGCTATGAAACACTTAATTAAAAAGATCATGTTGGCAAGCAGCCTTTTTATTAGTTATATCTAATTACAATCAATTGCTGTGGTGTTAAACAGGTAATATACCAAAAGTGTAATTTATGAGATTCTGTGTAGTTTAAAGCTATGTTTAATAATAACAACAATGGTGATAATAACATTAATGGACAAGTCATTAGCAGGAAGGTTATGAGGTCATCGCCCTCTTGTCCTGTCCGGAAGGAATCCTCCTGGCAGTTTTGGGTGTCTAACTGGACTCATAGGACTCAAATAAATAGACACCCACTAAGTTGCAGCACTTGGGTCTCACCCCATCAAATATAAATGCTTTCAAGCTTCACTGTATCTCTTGATCCCTCATGCTTGGAGACCAGGATGGAGCATGGGCTGTTGCAGGGCTCTCCTTAAAAGTACCATCCCTAGGATTCAAGCCTGGGAGCTTTACATTGATGTCTTTCTTTAAGATGATTGTTTTAACCAGATGTTTTTGAACTAAGTCCTCTAAAATGAGTGGCTGGACACACACCACTTCAAAAGAAGCAGGCATCTGGCTTTAGATGCTCATTAGTTGTTCTTTGCTTTGGCTGGGCTAACAAAGACATCAGTCTGGATTTGATAGGAAAATCCTGTAGGTATTTTCCTACTTTCCCCATTAGACCTTGACCCTACAGTCCTTCTTGTACCCTGTTTCTCTTCTGCCAAGCAAGGATCCACAGTCTCACCTGACTTATGAGTTTCCTTCTTCTTTCACTGGTCTCACGTGCCACTTCATTTTCATCCAGAACAGTGGCTGTGTTTCAGGTCTGATGCCATGTTCCTGGATGGTCCTCAAGCTTTAGCAAGTTCCCAGCATTTCTAGACAAAATTATGCTAATGGCAAATAGCACAGAACTCAGATATATCAAAGCATCAAAATAAGGAACAATTTTAGACTTCTACCCAAAATTCATAAATTCTGCCAAACTGATTCCTGGAACCATCCCTGTTAAGTCAACTGTGAATATATGTAGGTGAGTGCAATTGCTTATTTAAGTAGAATAAACAAATAAAGTAGCAGATGACATCATACCTTTAGTGATGCTAAAATAAATCCTCAAAGTAGAAATTGGATTCAGTACATATTTTCATGAAGACAGAATTTGGCCCAAGGTGTTCAAACAGCTTTAAGCACATTGGCAATGCCCAGCAGTGCAAGACTTCGTTTGTCTATTTGCAGCAGCACACTGGCCACACCAAAAACTTCAGGCCTTGCCATGCAATTCACTTGGCTTTGAGAGGGTTTGGACCAAACTGAGTCAGCTGCAAGTTACAAAATAATGCTACTGAAAGAAATTTATTATGGTATATTTGATTTTAGATGTGAAGGACATATTCTTTTAAAGTTTAAATCTAGCCAAGTTTTTACTTTCTTTATGATCTTTATGTTATTTTTATGGAGAGAGATTTTGGTTTCAGTGCCTGTAAACCAATACAATATATTGATATTCTCACCTACCCAAATTGTTATACATAGAGTCATGCTATCTTTTTTGATGCCTTCTCACTGAAACTGGCATAATTGATATTAAGTATATTGGCATCTAAATGATTTTAGGTGCATCAGTGCATCTTTAGGTATTTATTATTTTTGTATTTCTCATTGCTATATTGTGTTTTTCTTGGCAGCAGCTTTGTCACCTCTGCTCACGTCGTTGTCTGATACAATTAATCAGCAGGAAGTGCTGGTCTGTACAGTCACTGACTCAAAAATATTAGAAATGCTCTATCACTGCACCCCATAAATATAAAAATAATGACATCAAAGTGTATTTCTATGAGTCATGCTGTTACTTCTATGGAACCACAAATACATTGTTTTTTTTCATGGGGAAAAAAAAGGATCTTTTTGGCAGAGTTTCATTTCCAGAGAAAGAAATCACTATATCTCTCCAATTCTGCTTGTTCTTTATTTGCTTCATGGATTATTATATTCAGATTATGGATATTGTAATGACAGAATCTTTATTTTAATGACAGTTTGAGATGGAACTATCTGAATTTGCTCAACAGAAAATAAATTCACAGTAAATAACAAAGTACCTTTGTCTTACAAAACAAACTAAATAATGGATTCAAACTTCATTGAGAAGAAGTATGGAATGTTTTCAAAATGTTAATTTAGAAAATTGGATGCTCACATTTGTTTCCTGCATTTCAGGCTGATCTGCAAGGGGAATCACTTCTCAAACAAAGCAGGAAAGAGAAGGAATAAATTTTGCAGAAATATTTACAGTAAACTGAAGCAAAAATATCTATTTTTCACTTTAAAAATATTTAATAATAGGGAGATAAACGCATGTCAATTCCTATTTTTGTGTTTTCCAAATATTGTCAACTTTTGCAGTGTGATCATAGCTCCACTGAAGTCCATAGTAAAAAATAAAAATGCCTTACAGGATAAATACAAGCACGTTGTGAAAAATGCAGTACTCTGAAAATGAAGAGCTTGAAAACAAAACACACTTTTTCTTTTGTCCTGCTTTGACATTTTTACCTCTGTGAACCCTCAGAAACCTTCAGCTTATTTTTCATGGAAATTATGAACACATTTCTGTCTCTTTTCTTTTGACCATCCACCCATGCAGAAGACATCTCTTCTTGTTTGCAAAACAGAGCTTCAGAGTTATTGTTGCCCCTCACTCCAAAAAAATCCCATAACATAGGTAGCCAATAACTGTTGTTATGATCTCTACATTTTTCTCCAACATATTGCAATCTTTGGAATAAATGCTGGAGCTGGAAAAGTCCTACATTCCCAATTCCCTCAATAAGACTAAGATTCCTTTAGTGCTCCCTGCCAATAAGACCTGACATTTATTTTGGCCAGGATTCATATGTGTTGACAGGGGAATGAGCAAAGTCCTAACCCACTTTACACAGGCCATGAAATATTCCTATCAAAGGGTTGCACTGCTAAACTAAGACTGATTTTAAGAGGTGAAGAACGCTGTATAAGCATGGTTCCTTGGAGCAATTATATCCTTCAAAAGGCAACCGTATAACAGGATTTAATCTAGAATAAGAAATAAAAGACCTACATTCTTGGGTCACATAGGAGATAAAGCTCAAATTCTGCATTTTTAATTTTTCTCCCAAGAAATGATTTGAAGAATATCCACTTTATTCAACTGCCAGACCTAAAGCTTTCCAAGCTAATACATTGCTTCCTTTGATCCTGCTTTGGCGCGGGCACAATGTGCCTCATTGTAATTGGAAGCCTCTTCTTTGTTTTCTGTTTAACATCAGACACTTTAAGAGAAGAATAAAAGTCCCTGTTCTACCCAGGTCTCAAAAACCTCTTCTCTGCATCTTTTTGCTTTACCTCTGAAACTGGCAGATCTTGCAACTGTAAAATTCTACCTACAGTTTTCCTGTGATTTCTGAAAGTTTCACAAACCTGCAGTTTGCATTCATAAATTACTCTCTGTCTTTGCCTTGTGAAAAACACAAAATATATACAGGTATTAAATATATACACATCAAGATGGTCACGTTGAGGTTGCTGCCTAGAGCTCAGGCCCTCAGGTTATTCACCCTGACAACCAATAAGTCAAGCTTTAAATCTAAGTTTGCTATCATTGATGACAGCTAGGATGAGCTTCTCTTAAATGCTTATATCAGTTAATAATTATTGCTGTTCTGAGACAAGCTGGGGTTTGCAAAATCACCTGCTGATTCTGAAAGGCTGCCCTTCACTGTCACATTTTCAAAAATTTTCATACATTTCCTTCATATGGGCATCAAATGTTGTCCAGGCTCTTGATCCATCTGTGACACAGCAGAGTCCAGTTCTGCACACAGAGCAATGTCGTGATTTTCAGCAAGGGGCATTTTCAGAAAACAAATCCCACAACAAACAAGTCCACTCCTACAAGTGATCACTTCAGTACAAGAAGTGTTTTGTGTTTATGAGTCCTTGGTGCCATCTACCTGTTGCTACAGCAGAATCACAGAATAGTTTGGTTTGCAAAGGACCTTAAAAATCATCTGGTTCTAATCCCCTGTCATGTGCAGGGACACCTTCAACTAGACCAGGTTGCTCAAAGTGTCATTACATTTTTCATTGCATCTTGTCAGAAAATCTGTGTATTACTCCTCACTAAGTTTTAACTACTCTTTTTTATATTATGGACTCAGTTTTCCTGACTAGCTTGAAAGAAAACTCTGCAGTTTTTAATTTGGTTTTTGTTTACATTTCACTGCCACAATTTAAGGGAGGGTGGACACGTCTTGATTGCAGAGGAATCCTTGCATGGCTGGGAATTTAACTTGACTGTGCAAACCAAATATTTTTCTGAGAGCAAAGGCACTGCACATTCTTGCCTCACTTGTTCAGAGGAATATAAATGAGTGGGTCAGATGGGAATCTTTATTCTTTCTCTTTTAAATATCTACTAATGAAGCAATTGTCAGAAGGCTGAGTCATAAAGCAAATGTGCTTCTGACCAAAGGTCTGACTACTCCAGCACACTTCAGAGTATCCGGAGGAGTACATATAATCTGCATCCACTCCAGTTATTCATCAGACTCCTGCAATTATCTCAAGGATGTTGGAAGGAAACAAGCAGACATGGGGAAACTGTTGGAGTTAATTTTCATCTCACTGAACTGAAGCTGCTACTTCTATTGCAAGAAGAAAGATTCTTTACAGAAGCCTAAAATTATTTCAGTAAAATGTGTTATAGTTCATCTTTGGCATCAGAAAAGTGGCTAATGAATATTTCTTTTCAGCATGAAGACTGTCTTAGAATCACAGAGTCATAAAATAATTTGGCTTGGAAGGAACCTTTAAAGGTCACCTAGTCCTAACCCTTGCAATGACGAGAGACATCTTCAATAAGATCAGATTGCTCAGAGCCCTGTCTTCTAGAGGACACATAACTCCAACACTTTTGATGCACAGGAGAGGGAAAAGAGCCATTAAAGCAGAAGGAAAAAATGAAGGAGGGGACAATGGCAATAATACAAAGAACCAGTGCATTTTTTTCAAATACTTTAGTATGAAGTAAATTAACAGAAACTGAACTGCAAATTATATTTGAAATTATTAATACAAAATGAAAACATGATATATGGTGAGAAGATCTTGCATGTTTATGTAAGAATAACTATACTGTCCCTTCTCCTCAACAGTATATATCATTCATAATTGTTACTCAAATTTAAAGGCTTCTGTACACTTTTTCAAAAACCTTCTCTAGACTGTGGATGTAAGAAGGTCAGAGGTTTTAAAAGTGTAGAGGAAAAGAAGGGACAGTTAGCGAACAGGAGGAGCAGACAGTGAGAAAGACATGTTAAACTAGCAAAAAATAGAGATACTGGGATACTTGGAAGCTTCTCCTGCAATTACAGGAATTGTTTGTAAAAAGGATAAAGACCTTCCATAAAAGTTTTTTTCAGAGCAAAGATACATTTGCAAATTGGTCAAATCCTGACATCAACCTGTGCTTTCCAATAGATCTCTATATCTTCACATCTTTCTTCCACAATTCCACAAGATATTATCAAAATACATAACCTCAGTATCTGTTTTCTTAATGTTAATTGTTGTCAAAGGCCATGATCTGTTTTTACAGTCAGGGTACATTTATATGCAGCCTTTCTGCTGGAAAGGAGCTGAAGCAGAAGGAAGGATTTTTCTGGACTAGACTGCTAGGACAAGAGGTTTTGGCTGTACAAACGGGCTCTGACTCTCCAGTAGGTATGTGCATGTGCTTTCACAGTGTTTCAAATACTTTTAACTTTGGATTGCCACCAACTAGTAAACTCTTTGTGTGCCTGTGCACATTAGTTTTTTTCCTCACTGCAAACTTCCTCACCTTTGGGGAAAAAAATGTCTTGAGATTATGTTAGGAAAATAAACACACTTGGCCCTAGGTCCAGGTCAAACACTGACTCAAAGAAACAATAATTGTGTCAGTAAATTATTTCTGGCACAATATCTGTCACCTGTTTCAAAAGAGTTGAAGGCAAACATGCCCATTCCTCAGCTTAAACAAATCTGGCCTCCATGCTGCTGAGCTGGCAAGAGATGCTTATATTCCTTTTCTCTTTTTTTTTTAAATTCAAGTTTTAAAAGGTCCTTGTTGCCAGGTTTCTAAACAAGCCATTTAAAGCCAGATTGTGGTTTCTTCTTTGTTTTCTGAAGGGGAATTTGAGGGCTTCACTCTGAGGCAGTCAGACAGTAATTTTCCTGTGCTTGTGCCTCTCCTTCTGCTGGAAGGTAAATGTCTGGGAAGGACTTAAAATCTGGGGAGTTGGTAAGGACTAGGAGTCAAAGTACTCAATGCAAGTATTTGTGTAAACAATAGGAAATCAAAATTCTACATAATGTTAACACTATTGTACAGGAGAATAATAATATTGAATAGATTTAGCCACACACCTGCTCTGCAGAGCTCATTTAAAATAGATTGTTCAGGACTCACCAAAAGCAGCAACTTCTTCTGTTGATGCTTGTACTAGTTTGAAGCTTAAGTGCAATGTTATTATTAGTTGGTTCTCAGTTTGTTTCTCACTTTACCCATTTCTGAAGGTTTTTAGACCAATCTTGTTATTTTTCATACTAAATGAGGAAAACCAGATGGACAAGATGGATCACAGACAGCCTTGAAATTATGCTTGTTCTCCAAGGAAGGGATGAAATCCTGCAGTTATATCATTTATGAGTGGCTGTTTACTTTTACTGCCTCATAACTAGACCTTGGGATTCATTAATGTCTAGAAATCAAAGACCTTGTAGCAAGCATTTATGCAAACTTCAGTGAGTAAAAAAAGAGTAATCTGTATCTTTCAAGTTATGCTATAGGAGAATAATAATATCAAATCACCCAGAATATGCTGCAATGTCAATGTATCAGCTACAGATCTGCATACAAAAAAGAAGACACATAAAACTTTATAGTCGATGTCTTTTTAATATTCTAAATTAACACATAAGTGTAAAAAACTACTTTGCCTATGTCCCATTAGCCAAGGGGGGCAAAGGTTTAATGTTTTATCCTATAAATTTATTTTAAGAAATAAAGAAACCTGCCTTTGAGAAGTATGCCAATGCAAAAATAATTATTACATGCAAAGCCCTCAGCATAAAATGAAATTAGACAAGAAATAAGGGAAATGAAACAATGCTATTTGAATGATTAAATCAATTTTGGCTGGGGTCATGCTGCATTAAGGGAAGACATTATATAGGCAGAACTATATTTTCCTTTCCTGTCTAGAGGACTGCAGTTCATTTGACTCCTACACCTCAGCAACACGTGCCACAGAGGAATGTTATCTTCCACTGCCATTTTAGTGGGAAATGAAAGCTGTTCCTCTTCAGTGCAAACCTTGTCACTGTGACCCAGGTTTTGTTGAGTTCGGATTGTTTGAAAAGGCTATACCAGTAATCACCTCAGCAAATTCAATTATCAAGGGCAATCATATCTCCCCGACTCAATGTTTTAGCAGAAACAAGTCTGATTTTGTAAACAACTCTTCCTCATCTGCTGATCCTTTATTCCTTCCTGTAGCTATTCCAGTCTGGATTCACCATATGTGAAGATGGACAACAGACAAGGTATGCAACAACACACTTCAGAGTCGTATTCATTAAGACACCTAAAGATGTCATTGTCTTCGCTGGAAAGAGCCTGGAATTGCAGCCCCACAGGGCAGTTTGTGTGCAGTGTGCAGCTGAATATTATGTTATATTTTCTCATGTGTCAAACTGATGACTTCATCACCAGCTTCTCTACCTGAACTAATAATTTTCCATCTTGCAACATATCAGAAGTGCTGTTGAAAGTCAAACAACAAGATATTAATTTACTTTTAATTTTCCTTTTTTCCAGAAACAAATTATGTCTAAAACAATCATGATGACTTAGATACAGTAAATTTATAGAGCGTTTTGCTTTATTTCCTCATATGCAATTTTTTCTGGGTGCAGATGTAGGTGAGCCCAGCAGATGTACAGCAATGGTTTCACATCTTGCCTCAAACCCTTTTTTTTCTCAAGGCCTCCTCCTAGGAGCTGTAAAGGCTACATCAAAATGTCTAGACAGTGTATGGGTGAAGTCGTATGTCAATAGATTACTGAGGATTCTAAAGACCCTAAGTTATTTTTTGGTTACGTGGTTATCATCAAACAATTAGGGTAATGAGAGGACTGGATTTTTAGATGACGCATTTGCAATTTGTTGAACTCATTGCTGTCAGATATTACACAGGGAAGGAGTTTAGAAGGATTCAAATGAATGATTAGGCATTGGTGTTCCTGGAGTGAATGTTGACTGAACATCAAATAAGGACATAATGAAGGGCTATGAGCCCTTTACTTCAGGCCATAACAACCAACTGCAGGGCTTAGGAGGCAAACACTGTTATGACTGGACCTTTCCATCATCACCAGGATTATTGGATTTCCTTATTCTTATCAAACTGTGCCTAAAGAGCAAAGGATGCTGCGGTAGATGGACCGTAGGACAGTTGTGATATTCCAAGAAGCAAACTCAGAAAATCAACACTCATCAGTTTAAACCTCTTAATCTGTTCTATCATTTATTCTGCCTATTCTGTTTGTAAACTCCATTAAAGTGCATTAACAAACTATAATACTGAAGGCAGACAAGAAATCTAATTATCTTTTGTCGCAGAGCACCATATGCTTCTTTTAACTTCAAATAATAGGCTGAAAAGCATTAGTATTTTAAATGAATCTTTGATGAAGTTGAACAAGAGAGAAGAAAAAAAATAAGTTAACCAATCTCTTCCAGTTATATTGTTTTTTGCTAGATGGATTTACCTTCTCACATGCTTATTTTGCAGCATACCAAAGGGCAAATGAAAACAGGTGACAGGGTTAGTCACTTTTATGTCAGACATCATTTTGCTTCCAGCTGTGGCCCTGAGGAAGTTTTTGTTCATGGATTTTTTATTATTACTGTATTTTTGGCATGCTCATCTAGCTGCAAAAGCACCAGATGTCTCCATTGACTTTTTGAATAAACAAGCAAACTAGAAAATTATAATAATTTAAAATCCCTTCATATGTTGCACACATAAAGGAGGGTCCTGTTCTTTGGGATTTATTTTTTATTCCAAAATGTTATACCGCAAAAAATAAAAAACAAGCAACACCCCAACCCACCAAAACAAAACAATCCCCTGAAGCAATACCTTCTTGTGGCTGATGACAAGTGTGGATCCACTGAACTGGAGATCACTTACTCAAAAGAAGTGAAACCAAGGCATTCCCTCTCCATCCTGCTGTCAGCGTGTGCTGAGGAAAGCAAGGCTGTGTGTGTGCAGAACCACCCCAACCCATGATCTTCATCCAGGATAATTGAACGTTTCATGTGAGGTGTCCATTTCCCCAGGGATATCTGCAAGGAAGAGAAACCTCTTGTCAAATGGCAATCCTTCTGGTGATTAGTATGGAAAAATAGTTAAAAATGTTTTTGTTGCTTACCTCTGGAATTTTCCTTTCCCTCTTCCTTCCTTGTTCACAGGTTTTGCATGAGAGTTTCTAAGGTAAATGGTTTATCTGAATAGCTCTTTCCATCTTCAGCAACTACCAGACTGCTTTTAACAGGCATTAAACTTTTATAGACTAATCCACAAATAAACTTAGAAGATAAACAAATAACTGTTTACAATATGGAAGATAGAACAAAACAAAACAAAAAAAAATAGATACTTGGCAAGACTCATTTTTGTTTGTCTCCAGCTAGAAGAAAACAAGAAGCATTTGGCATGTCCATGATGGTAATGAAGACATACACATGGACTACCACCAGCACTTCATGAAGCCATTTTGTGCTCTTCAGGTGATTAATGTAAGGCTTTATGATTGAGATTTAGGGAAGAGAAAGGTTTTCATACATTTGCTCTGGTTTTCTTTCAAAGGATTACTCACATTCTTTCCAAAAGAAGTTGGCAATACTTTTCTCTGAAAAGAAATTAATTATAACAGCAACTTCTGGTTTTATTAAATATATTAGTATTTTAATATTTCATATTTGGTTAAGATCTGAAAAGGGAAATAAAAGCTGTTAAATCTTTAGCATATCACTTCAATTTCCTCAGAAAGTCTGGGGAAGCAATTCCATCTATTCTATTCATTACATAAAGGAAAAGGGGATTATTTGAAATTTATTCAGAGACCTTAACTATGCAATATCCCCGTGGAATTTGAATGTAATGAAGATTTTAGACCAAATTCTTCTTTTAGATAAAGTCACAGCAATATCTTTGACTTCAGGACTGGTTCGATTGAAATCGGATCTTGACCACATTGAGCTCTGGCTTTTTTTTGGGGAAAATGCCTCCTTCCTTGCTCAAGGAACCGTTCATATGGGTCAAGCCTGCTCTGAGTGGAGTATCAGGGACCATCACTCATCTGCAATACCCTCTCATTCCACGTGCAAAGTGAAGGGATATGGAAACTAGATAAAGAAATGCAGTATTGGTTAGCTAAAGAATTTTACTCAAAGCAATAATCCACAAATAAATATGTCTTTAATGAGTCCTAAGAATGCCTTTTTCCAGCTACACCTACAGGAAGGGCACAACTGGCTAAGTTCCAGACTGAAAAGAAATATTTTCCTTGCTAAGCATTTCATTTGGATCCTGACAGTTCTTTCAAAATCCTTTGGGTTTTCATCTCTCCACTTCAAATATATTATTCCAGATGATAACTACAGTATTTTCACTATTTTTATCTCCTCCTCTCAGTGGTGCTACGAAAGTACTTTTTGCATGTATTGGTCTGAACTCTTTCTTGCAAAACACCTGAGTGCCCGGAGGAGCACTCCAGCCCCTCTCTGTTGGCTGGAAGTGGGTTCTTAAGACACTTCTGACCCTTTTTACCCTTTTATCAATGAGACTTTTTTGTACTTGCTTTACAGTTAGACTATCCATACCAGTCTTAATTTTGTTTCCTTATAAATCCTCTCTGCTGCATCTTCTTTGTGGTGATTCCTCTGCAGCTGGCCTTGCTTTTTTTTGGGCAGCATGCTCTATTTTCCTGGAATAATGAACTTTATATTACTTCTGAAATGTGGAATAGAGTCAAAGAAAGGGATATTGACTGCATCCTCACCTAAAACTCCTGAGAAAGAAACATAAAATTGATCTCAGCCCTAGCTGAGGAGGTCTTTCAGCCCCATCCCAAGACTACTAGACTAACCTCAGCCTACTAGTAAAAGGTGACAAACCGCTTCTCTTGTAAGGGTTCTACTGCACATTTAGCCAGGGATGCTGTTCTTGAGTGGGCCTTCCTCAACTGTTCAAAGGCAAGCACGTCTATACCTTTCTTCATTCAATCCTTTCAAGTGAGATGCAGGTGGATGATGACACACATCTACGAAGCCCTGAGAGAAATCTGTGCTGCAGTGGAGATAGCATGCAAAGGACTTTCCTCTTTAATATCTTACACTTACTTCTTTTAAGTAGATGTGTCCTAAATTGTACAGTTGAAGACCCTAATCTTTGAGGATGTCTCCTCCTTGTACAGTTTTTATCCCAGATCCTCAGGAGAAAGATTATAAAGCAAATAACTCCCAGATCCTCAGGAGAAAGATTATAAAGCAAATAACTGAAATCTACTTTTTTAAACAAATTAGAGGTTTGTTGGTTTTTTTTTGTTTTGTTTTGTTTTGTTTTGATTTGGACTACATTATCATTGTAGGTGTCTCCTAGTGAAAATAATCTATTCTCTTCCTTTTAATGAATTCAGTCTTAACCAACATTTGAGCTAGTAGCTCCCCATCCTATCTTTGGGTAACAGCCCGTCTTCACTGATGAGTGACACTCTGATCAAAAGAAGAGAAGAAAGAAATGGACAGTTTCCCCTAAGCCATCATAAATATTTCCTGCCAGGACCCCCGTGATAAGATGGAGCTGCTGATTTCATATTGCAGCTGCATCCCAGAATGGAAAAAAGGAATTGTACTGTGTAGGTGCTTAGGGAGCTCATAAAGTCCTAGCAAGAGTTCTGTCCCCACATGCCCACACTAAAGAATGGATATGATAAAGCTTGGATGTCATCCAAACCCTGCTTTCTGTCTCCGGCTTTCTGCTTTCAGCAGCCGAGCTTTTCAAATTTATACTAGAATAATGTGACCTCGGGAGGTCTTTATTTAAACAAATAGAATTAGGTTGTATAGCTATGTGGTTAATGACAACCCCTGAAACACATTCAGCAGCAATTTGATGTTATTATTATAGCTAAGTAGTTTTCATAAGGTCTCAGTTAAATATTTCTCCACTAACTCATCAAGACAAAGAGTTGACCTCAGCTTTCTTTCGGAGTCCATCAATATAGCTCCTTGCGAAGCAGAGGGGCTGTTTAAAACAAAAATAAATCCAAGAACTTCCACCTCCTCCTGTTCAGTATTAGCTAAACACACTGAGTCTGCAGGGCTGCCCATTCCCTGATGGCTCGTAAGAGCTGTTTTTGTTCTATTTTTAAGGGTAAAGTTCTTCGTAAAGGTAGGCTGCCTGCTGGGTTCCTGATGAATTTAAGATCTTGGTATTCAGATTACAACAGAAGTAGCTAAAAAGGAAGGAAAATATGTTCTAGTCTTGCTGTTGTGTTCAATGAAAGTCTAATCACATCAAGCTTTTTTTTTCAAATTAGCATTATTTGTGTTTAGCCTTCATTAGCACAGTTTAGACTGAGCAGTTGGTTACAGTAAACCCTGCAGAAACAGGGACGTGCTTAAGCTTCTCTGCAAAGGGACCTGAGGGCTGTATATTTATAGAGATCCATGGAAAGGATTACAAATTAAAAACACAGATGCTTTTGTGTGAATTTAATTCATGTTAGTAAGATGAAGCTATTAACATGAAGGAAAAAGATTCTGTCAATAAGGGAGCATTGCTGCATTTGTTAGCCTGACAGAAATGTTCTGTAGTTGGGTATTTTCTTCAGAATATGCATGTTGCAAAGCTCACCACCCCTGACATTGCCCCAGACTCTGTGTTCAGTGTGTCTTCATGTTCAGGGCCTCATATGGAAGGGTTTGGGTGAAAAGGAACCTTAAAGACCATCTTTCCAGTACCTTAACATGGGCAGAGACACCTTCCACTATCCCAGGCTGCTCCAAGCCCCATCCAGCCTGGACTTGGACACTTCCAGGGATGGGGCTGCCACAACTTCCCTGTGCTCTGCCAGGGCCTCAGCACCCTCCCAGTAAAGAACTAGAAACACAGACACCCGTTTCCCTCAAAGCACAGCTACATGAGACCAGCATGAATTTTTGAGGGTGGCTCACACATTATTTACTGCTTGACCTCTCTGGTCTTGGAACGCTCTCCTAGACCCAGGGAAAGGTGTGAGCTGCCAGGCAGGTCTGGTGCCCCAGAGGTGCCCAGAACTCTCTCAGAAAGGTTAGCTCAGAAAAGTTGCCTGAGGTTTGTCTATGGCCTGGAAAATTCTCATGCCTGTCTGTGAAGTTGTCCTGTTATCCCAGATGTCCTTGCCCATGCCTTTCACTTGCCCTCTATACTTTTAAGCCTGAACTAATGTAAATCTACATTCTCCAAAAATGTCAAGGCCCATTTCCTTCAATCTTCCCTTCATGAGCATTAACTCCTAAACAGGGCGGGATACATTTGGTTTCCTGACTGGCACACAGCTCTCTCTTCCAATTCCAGATAAATTAACAGTGTGAGTTGCTCTTCCCTCTATTCAAGGTCATAGGTTTGCACAAAGTCCTTGAGGTCTGGGGACTCAAAAAGTGATCAGACATCTCTGGATGCAGTGTCTGACTGCTGGAGGTCCAGGGACCTTGCCAACATCTGCCACAGCCCCATCAGCACATGGCCATCCATCAGCAAGCAGAGGTGATGCCACTGCAGGATGAGTTAACCCAGCACAGGAGAAGCAGGACACCACTGTGGGAGTCTTCACTTCTGCATGATTTGAAAAAGTAACTACAGAAAAATAAACAACCTTTAGCTTACAAACAGAAGGAGATATGATTGAAACCCCTCTGTGGAGAGTTTTAAAGCAAGCAAGGGACCACACTCTGAGTTTGTAATCAGGCCACGCTGTACTGTCGGAGACTGAGTCCTTTCAGCAGCCGCTGCAACGATGTGCATGTGTTGAAAAGTGAAAAAACAACTTTATGTTTTTCCCTGTGGGGGAAAACAGAGAAAGCCCTTTTTCCTTTTTAATATACTAAGAGGTGTAAAAGATTTCATGCTATCTTCAGATGTCAGTGTAAGATTAGGATGGATGACAGAGGACATAAGGTACTGCTGGACAGTAAAATGCCTCTGGCCACTAGAAAGCCTGTCCTCGTTAATTTTATCTCAACCTCATCTCTCTGATTTGTCACTGCCTCTGAATTCTTCAATCCCTTCTCTCCATAAAAATGTCTAGCTGTCTTCTAAATTCATTTATGTCATTGCCTTTTACGACCTTTCTTGATAACTTACTCTTTGTATTTTCTATTCTGAGTAAAAAGCCCTGCCTGAATGAATTCTCTCGTTGGTCTTAATTTCCTAATTTTGAGGTTTTGTGGCTGTCTGTCCAGGTTATTCAATTCCTCACCAATATGGGCATTGTATTTATGGATATTTAGTTTTTTCACTAGCTAAAAAGCTTGGGGTTTTTTGTTTCTTTCTTTTTTTTTTTTTTTTAAGGGAAGTTCATTTACTAAAACACCCATGGGCAGCCTTTTTCATATTTTGTGCCAGCTGTAAGTTTGGAAGGCATTTTAAAACTATGCATACATATACTACACCTGTAGCAGGGACTCTTTACCAAGGTTGGGCATGAGCCAGATAAACACAGCCCTGAGTCAAGTTGCTGGCTTTGGTAAGTTTCTTCCCAACATACTGTTCTTTTCCCCTATTCTGTGGACTGTGTGCTTTCAACCTCCATCCTTTACTATGTCAACTATGAATGCAGCTTCTGCAAAAATGTTCCTCTTGGCTGTCTTGATGATTTTTGCAGCACTTGGAATATTATTAAACTTTGAGAAACAGTAAAAAGAATACAATGTTCACATGTATCTCTATTCATATGCAGCTCTATTCTTTACACCTCAGCTTGGGTTACCTATAAAATCTCTCATATGCATTTTCTATTTCAAGACTTTGTGCTCCAGACCAGCTCAAAAGGCTTTATTACTAAGACTTTACTCATTTCATTTCTGTGCAGATTTCATTGTCCGTCATGGTCAATATATCTTCCCTTAATTTTCATGAAGTCCAGCCAGGTAGGTCATGACCAGATTCTTCTATAATCTTTTATATATTTAGACACTGTAATGAGATCATCATCCAGTGTGCTTTTTCTTTCAGACTAAATATGCTACACTTCTTGAGTCCCTTCCTCATCCCTGCCATAAATTTAACTCCTTACCTTTACCACACTACTCTAAAAACTGACTGAAGTGCCAAAGCTGTAGGTGGCTTTTCATTTTTTTTGAGTTGATACATGATTTTAAAAATTGGTAGAGCCAGCTCTGGTACAGTTCTTACTCTTTCTTTCTTTTTTAAACAGAAAGATCTGCTTCCATGACAGTGCTGAGCATTGCAAAAGCTGCCATTTGGGACCACTGGTCAAAAAACCCCCAAACAAAAGGATGACTGCTGTGTCCCTACATGCTGGCTGTTCCATCGGGTTATACTGGGACCTGGTGGTTATCCTTGTAAGCATCCAGCCGTGGCTTAGAAAAAAGGATAAAGGCTCAAGACTTGTTCCTGTATTATAAACTGCACAGGTCACAGAGTTTTGGAAGGAAAAGGAGTAAATCCTCAGTAAACAACTCAGAATCTCCTCTGGAATGTGAATAATGCTTTCTTATGAAGGCAATTTTTTGTTATAGACTTATTAGTGAGAAGAAGCTGTGAAACACTGAACCCATAGATTGTACTGCAGCATTAAATAATTATAGCCAGTTCTTCCAGTTCTGTCTGTGGGCTAGTAATGAAATGACTGTGTTCTTCCTCCCAGTGTTTAGCAATATTAATTCCTATGTCCCTGAGTTATTTGGCAAGAGTAAACTGAAAACCCAGAAAAAATGCTGCCTTTATTTTTCAGTACTGTCTGCAGTCTCACAGGGTCAGCATGGTTTGTACCAAGGAAAGACAATAATTTGATCTGGTTGCAAGGAAGTAAAAAAGTAATTGGAGTAGGGGGTGGTATTTATCATAGTTGTATAAAAAAGAACATTTTGATGTTGATTTTGGAGGTAAATGTGACGGGAATTGTCAGGCACATAGAAGAGTGCTGGAGCTGATACACAGTAGTCAGGACAGGGAGCATCAGGGACAAGGTCACACAAGTGCCAGAAAGATAGTGGACTAAGGCTTGTACTGCCATAATTTGCTGCAAGATTAGCTCACAGACATGCACCATGTATCATTTTAAAATATTTGTTTCTAACTGCAGTGCCATGTGTGAGCTGCAGCTGCTTTGCTTGGCTGCTGTATGTCCTTCTTGGGTGTTCCCATAAAGATTGGAAAGTTTCTCAGCAGAAAAGGACCATGAAGAAGCACCACAAGAATTTTTATTTTAATATTTGCAGATTGTAACTAGATTAAAATGATAATTATAATGAAAAAATGCCATATTGACTTGATTTTGTCAAGTCTGGCTGATCATATGAGCACAGAGATACACCTCCTCCAAAGCATGCCTAAGATCTATTCCTGAAACTGCATCCAAGTGATATTCATTAACAGCTCTACCATGCAGATTTATTTTGCACTGCACATGATAATGTGTGAACAACAAAAGGGATAATGTTGTTATGGAGGCACAAGTAGCAGCTCTGTACTTGTGAGCAGGTTTATGTTCTCATTCTCTCATTTTCTGCTCCAAAGATCCATCTGAATGATGTGTTTGGTTAAAATAGCAGACAAAAAATAAATATTTGTTCCAGAAAATTTAAATTCAGATTAAACACATTTCTATGCTGATTACTAAAACATCACTTAGGTATCCTCTTGTGCTGTGCTTTTCATGCAGATCTCCCACACCCGCAAAAATTGCCAGGGCAGAGATGGACTTAGAGCCTCTCTGCTTCAAGAGTGAAAACAAGAGATGTGGTTTAGGCAGCCCACCCTGGAGATGGCAGCACTGGCCAGATTTCCAGAGATTAAGCATGTTTTGTCTTCTCATGCTTCACTTGAGCCAAGCTCTGGCACAAACCAGGTGCCAGGACTTATATCAGTAAACGTGGAAAGCCCATGGAGCTCCATTCAGCTGCCTTTTGCAGCATGTGCCACAGAATTGATCTATCCATGAACTCCATGGTTTAGAATCTCACAACATGAAGAAAGATGTGTTTTTGAAGGAAATAAAAGCCACACCCAGGAAAGAAAGATCTAAAACTGTGCTGAAAATATGAAGATACAAGAAAACGTTAGTATCTCAGCCTAGGATGGCTCTGAAACTGATATTAAAGGAAACAAATAGACAAAGAAAGTTGCAGTGCAGTTTCATGCAGTTTCATTTGCAGTTTTTGTGAAAAAGCAGATTTATCATGTTTTTTTTTGCACATGAGAAGGATGCAGGAGCCTTGTGCCTGCCTAGGCTCCCTTGGTCACAGCAGGAGCTGTGCTGTCCTGCCTCGAGCAGAGCGATTGCCGTCACCCAGCCCTGAGCACTGACTGCACAAACAAACAAGGGGGCTTGCTCTCACCACATTCGGGAATGTTTTTGATGAATTGCCATCAGTGGAGAATAATTTATCATAGCTGAACCATTTTTGGTAGAAAGCAGTGTCTGAGCAATGAAATATGTCAGGAAGGGCTTTTTAGCTGGAGGTTCTGTTCAGGATGAAAAATGCCTTCCCTGAAGTAACGGGCAGACTGATACCCAGGACAGGAAACAGGGATGTACAAGGAAAGTTCCCTTTTCCCAGGACACACTGAAAGGTTCAAACAATAGAATCTAAAAGCCTTTTGTCTGCACAATGGTCAAAATCCCATGGTGAGGGATGCTCTTGGAAAATGGAAGAATGGCAGCACAAGGACATGAGAGTCCTATACATCCAAAGAGAACACACCACCTCTGCCCACGAAAATTATTTAAATCTCAGTACTTCCTAGGAAGGGAAAATTCTTCTCAAGAGGGAAATGCATCTTTTTTAGGAAAGAAGTGCTTGTTCTCACAGAACAACAGCCAGCCAGCATAGCATTTTCACCTTTCTCCGAAACTTCTCGAGAGCCATTGACTCTAATAACATATTTCTTGTGCTGTGTGTGTTTGCAGACCTTCCTCACTCTAAAGTTAGTTTATGGTGTCCTAAAAAACCTGGAAAGCACGAAAAAAATGTCAGTTGTTTTTGTTTATTTATTTTTTTTTTTACATTTAGGTAATATTACCATCTTCCCTTGTGATATAATAAAAAAAGCACCTTTGAAACAGATTTCCTTTTTGCCTCCTCTCTCCAATACACTGTAGCTTATTTAAATGAAGCAGGAATTAGCTGAAACTAAGCAAAATTACTACTGATGATCACATCAACATTTGTAACAACCAGGAAGGAAATAGTTTTCTGATATTTTTATTTTTCTCAGGTTTAATTTCCAGTTTTGATTTTCTTATGTTTGCACTGCAGTAAGGGATAGAAAAGTATCAAAACAAAACTCATTTCCAGCCTTCAGAAAACCTGTGAGTGGGTTTAGAAAAGGTGGCAATGAAATACCTCAATAACATGCAAGCCTTCCTCTTTGAAGAGTTTCACATCAATATCTTTGTGGAAACATTTTCCTGATTTGAACAGGCCAGCATTTCTACTTAAAACACCTTTCAAGGCTCTCACCTAATTCAGACTATTACACAGACGCAACTCCAGAAATTCTATGACTTTCTTTAGGTTTTTTGAACTTTCCTAAACCAAAGATACCATTTTCTATTCTGTTTTCTTGGACAGAAAGACCTATGGAAAGTCGCAATTGTTGAACATTCACTGGACTTTTGCAACAAAGCCTGAAACACAAGCATTTATTCTCAGGTTCCCCAAACCCCTACACTTTACAGTTGGGGTCCAGAAGAGATCATGAGACATTTTCTCAGTGTCCTCACCTGGCATTGGTGATGGACACAGGCAAAAAAGCTCCATGTAATTGGAATCATGCTTTTAATCCATGAAGGTTTTTGGGAAGCTGAACATAGGTTGTTCAAGCTCCACCAGCAGAAGGAGGGCAACTTGTGTGAGCCAGCAGCTTCCTCATTTCCCTCCCAGTGTACTCCTAAGAATCCTAGTGGGTAACAGAAATCTTTCTTTATTACAACCCCTCTATGTATGGATTAATGCACTCACTGCAGCCTTCTAGCACTCCACTGCTCAAGTAATAGACTGTAATATCCTTGACATTCAGGATGAAAAAACAGAATACAATTAAAAACAGAATGCATAATATTCACTGAAATATAACAGATTTCCAATCAATTAAAACAGACTCTCCTTCCAATAGCACCAGACAAATAATACATTTACAAAACTAATCGGTTCTACACAAGCTGAGCTAATGAGTGTCATTTGGGTCACATCCTCAAATTGCAAATAAATGTTATCATTTATCAACCTAACACATTACTCAATAAATCTTCTGCACCACTGTTCATACTTATCAGCTGTGTCATTTAATATTCCTTTCTGTTTTAGAAAACTATTTCCTCTGGTGCCTGACCCTTTGTAATGGAAAACTACTGAAAACAGACAGCAGCTAATTCAAGAATCATATAATTTGGAGCTAAACAGAGCTGTGGCTGGTGTTGAAACACTCTAATATTAATTTTTCAATGGGTCTCATCCCAGGTTAAAAATATTACAAGGTGCTGAGATGAAATTTTAATTTAAGGAAGGTCAGACTGTAGTCAATGCCATAAGAGGTTTTATGGTATATAAAAGCATTAAGATAGTTACCTTGTGTTCATACAAGGAGACCTGCTTTCTCATTCATGCAACAGCAACTTGGACACTCCCAATTCCAGGCATAAACCCTCCCCATCTCAGCCACCTGATGCACAACACATCACCTTGAGTGCAGATTGGTGATTCTGGTGATTTCAGCATTTCCCAATCCCTGCCGAGATGGAAATGAGAATGGGGGATGCTTACAAACTCTGTTCACCAACACCCCTCCTCCCCTCACTGACAGCCAGGGGGCAAACAGGCATTGCTACCCCACGGGTGATACCTGGTGGGTCCTTTCCTCTATCCCAGCAGTGGCATCCTGGCAAGGCTCACTGCAGGCATAGCACAGAGAGGCGCCTTTTCCCAACACATCCATTCCAGAACTGAATTACTCAGATTCATCTTCTTCATTGCAAACACATAAAAGCACAGGCACACAGCCACTGGGACACATCTGAGACGGACATCCTGTGACTGCCCTTCCTCAGAAGTGTGCCTTTGTGTCTCCAAGGCATGTTTACAGTGACTGCTAAACACTAAAGGAGTTATGAACTGCAGTGTCCTCTTTGTGCACTTGCTTTACAACCCACTGCACAGCTGGACACAATATACAGGCACAGGCCCACATTTCACCAGAAGGGCCCTCCCTTGCAGTGCTTGGGGTAGTAAATGATCCATTCGAGAGCCATGGCTGAGCTGGGCATGCTGGTGGCCAGCTGGCTTAGGTTGTTATAGGGATCTAACTCACTTCTCATTTTCAATTCTCTTTCCCCTAACTCCTTCTGCTTGCTGCTATTTTCCTTGCCTCCTGCCCCACTGCTGCTCTGAGTAGTGCCCTTGCATTGATTCAAATCCCCTTTTAGCATCATCATCACTCCTGTCCCTTCATCTTTATGGCTTCTAATATTCTCATCAGCTTTCTGACTTCTACTTTCAGCTCATATTCCATCCGTTTCCTATCACCTCATTTGGTCCTTCATCTCCCTCCTTTTCATCCTTCTCAGTCCTTACCTTTCATCATTCGAGCCAGATATGTTTTCTTATCCCCTACCTGCCTCTAGCACTGGCTCAGCTAAAAGCAAGAATGAGATG
Organism: Climacteris rufus; assembly: GCA_013398175.1. Lineage (NCBI taxonomy): Eukaryota > Metazoa > Chordata > Aves > Passeriformes > Climacteridae > Climacteris > Climacteris rufus. The sequence goes on from VZRZ01004655.1 coordinate 31,459, forward strand.
GCATTTTGATGTCAGCTTGTTGTGACAGAAACACCCAAATGCAAAGAGATATGACTTCTCCAGCAGCTGGAGATTGAAATAGAATCCCAGAATGGCTTGGGTTGGAAGGGACCTTAAAGGTCCTGTTCCAAACTCCTGCCAAGGGCAGGGACACCTTCCACTAAGAATAAGAGCAGGCTGTCATCCCTCAGTAGGAGCAGTGGAAGTATGGACCATGCATGCCACAGGCAAAGCTCTGCAACAACTCTCTGCAAAGCTGGGGACACACACTGGGGTTTGCAAACATTTTGCCCTCTGGGAAGTTTTTATTGCAAAGTCAGCAAAAAGCACCTCTGGTACAAGAGGATCTGCTGACAAATAACATGCTCTCACAGATATGGCAGGAGATTAAATCAAAGTAATGTGGCTTAAATTATGTAGTGAAAAGCAAACATAAGTGTGGAGAGTTATAAGCAACTGAAGATTAGAGGCTGATTATGGGAACTGTTAAACAACCTTAAACATAGACTTCTCACTACAGATTTGGCTCCCATTTTGCTTACAAATGAGTCTAGATCTAATTAAATGCTCCAGCATAAGGAGTTTTGCAGCCTTCAAGAACTGGCCTTAACACATTGAAGTTCTACCTTATCTGATTTCAATGAGAATGTATAGAAACAAGTAAAACTGCCATTCTGGATTTCCATATCAACAGAACTCAGATAAACATGCCAACAGCTCGACTGCTCCTTTGAACTGTAGTGTTGATCTCACTGCTTTCAGTGAAAGCCCTGGAAACTTAACAGCATTGGAATATCCAAACTGGTTTTGGCTGTGCAGATCTGAGAGAGAACTTTACATGTGACTGTTACATTTATTTATGTTTGTTTATGTAATTTAATAAACACAGCAATACTATAGATGGAATTTAGCAATGTGTAAATACCTCAAAAATAGTATGCATAACATTTATGGCACAGCATAGTCATAACACATCAACCACTATTAAAAACCTATTTACTTGAATTTTAGGGTTGCACTTCACACTGCTAAATGTCTTAGATAAGTTTACCCAGCCATTTCTAATGTAACATGCAACATTAAAGTAAACGCATTTGCAGTGCCTGTTGACCACTTTAACCAGTGTAATAAACCATGAATAATAAGGTACATGCACAGAACTGTCGAGCAAGTATTGGGTAAATCTTCATTATTAAAATACTCATCTTCCCAACTAAAAGAAACACCTTTTCTTGGAGTGACAATATGCTGAACTCATGTGAGTTATAAAGTCTCTTTGTGCCTTCAGTAAATATTTTCCTTTGTGAGCCTAGTCTGTGTGCATTGTGTGTGGGGGGGTGCTTCAGATGAGTGTTTTCTGGCAGTATTTACATTTCTATATGCACGTTACCTGTAGTGACAATGAGCAATTGTTAAGCATCTTGTGGAGCTTTGTCTTGCTTCAAACTGCTTCTTTCCTCTTGCACATAAAGAGATTGCTGATTCCATAAATTATTGTGGTTCAGCATTTAGAGCAAACTTCAGCTTTATAATCTGGAAATATCTTGATTCAGCCTTGTTAGGTACTTCAGGCAATTTTTATGTAGTCTCATGTGAGGTGTACATGCAGCCTATTCCATGAGAGTGTCTATCTTCAAAAACAGAGGTGAGACTTTGGAGTATTCACAAACCACATTCTGCTCTCTGTTGTTTCACTCTAGTGCATATTGTTGCACAGAAGTACCAAGTAGATGTTCATAGGGATGTGAACTTAATGTAAATTCCTTGCCTGTTTATTCTGGAAAGATGCATTCCGTACGTTTGCTCCTTCACTAAACTGTCCTTCATTTAACTACCTCTTTGTGGCACAAGATCATTACATCCATGCACAACCAAATTCCTCTCTCTGTGCCTTCCCTTTGTCCTTCTTGCATTCAGCAGTGTGCAAAGCCCCAGCCGTTCCCTGCATTTACCACTCTTGTCCCTGCTGCAGCTCCTGCAGAACCTGGCTTGCAGGCTGAGGAACAGTCAGAAGAAAAACACCACCCAACCATTTAACAAGACTTTGAGCACCAGTCATCTGGATTTACTCTGTGGATCCTGAAGCTGGTATTGATCACAAGGACTAACTCTGAAATAGTAGGGTCTGGGAAAATAAATAGAAACAGCCACAAGGTTTTTTTTTTTACCCATGCTTCCAGGCATTAAATGTTCCATTGTGAAAACCATTCTGGTTATAATTCTTCCCTTATCCTAACTTCTTTCTGCTGCTTGCTATTTTCAGTTAAACCTAATAAATAGTTCCTCTAGGGTTTTGTTTTCAAGGATACAGAATAATGGTTGTAACTTGCCTCAGGTGCCTGTTCACCATGGTTACCACATCGAGTTTTAGAGAGCTGCCTGTCTGAGCTTTGGACTGTGAGGACGTGGGCTCAGGGAGTGAGCCCCTGGCAGGACAGTGAAGCAGCTTGGGGTCTCCTAAAGCGGCAGAATAAATTATAGATTAATTACCACTGTCTAAACAGTGACAATTATAATTTATTCTTCAACAAGATATGACATCAAAAGCCTTAAAAAACCCACACTCTTTTATAGCCAGGCAAATTAACACAGGTATGTAATATGTCTCATCCTATGATTATTTATTATTGCAAAACTTTATTGACCTTCCGCTCACACTTCAAAATTTTTACTCTGAGTTCTGTCATATCTTAATTTTGTCCTTCTTCAACAGTATGCTTAGATTTTGAAAGTCCATAGCACTAAGCAGAAATCTAAGGATGATGAATTTTAGACTTTGATTGCATATAAATTGGAGAGACAAGAATGCGTCACTATGCTACTCTTCCGAGCAATGGCTGAAGCCTATTCTCTCACCAGTTTTATGGTTGTAGGAGTCTGACCTGCATGAAGGTACTTTATTTAGTTATATCACAGAGCACGTTATACTCTATATAGTGCAGTGTCTGCTGACTGAGTTCTCAAGATTAGTAATTATTCTCTGAAGATGAGATTCTGAAAAACATCACCTAATCAGTGTGCTCTCTTTATTGCACACGTTAGTTGACATTAGCAGTCTGTTTTACTTCAGGCTCTGCAGCATTTTGGACATCTTTTTGCAACTACTTCAATAAAGTTTTGGTAGAGAGCTCAGGGTGTTAAGCATGTGTTCACCATTAACATTGATGGCAGTCATGCACATATTGCTATCAGGACTTCATTTACTAATTATCTCCAAGGCTTTATATTCTAAACCAAATACATTAAGTGTAGCATTTGTCAGAATGAACTTGAGTTTCTTTCATTCATAGTTCTGTTCCAGGCTCCAGACAGACCAAATATTCTGATCGTGTCACTCTTTGATGCTAAATTGGATACAAATGTACTCAGATAATTAATCACACTCAGTGTTTATTGTGCGTCTTTCTTATTATTATGCAAGCAGATTTCTCACAGCTTGTAGTTCATTATCAGAGTGCATGAAAACAGCTGATTACCTTTCTTCTCATATAATTACATTAACAGCAAGGCCAACTTCCCTTTTCCGTGTATCTTTGACCACGTGAAATCTTTTGAGAAAGACTTGTTGGAAAAAAAAATCACATTATCCAGGTTTCAATTACCACTGTCAAACACTATGTCCAGAAATACCCAGTATTCCCATCCCCACGGAAAGCAGAAGTAAAAGAAAGAAATGCCTTCTGCTGTCTCCCAAGCCCAGTGGGGAAAAAACTCTGCCCTGAGTTGCACTTTTCTGCCTCTGTCTAGACAGGTTCATGTCCAAGGAAAGACTCTGCCATGGCTGTTATAGACGTGAAGACCTTTTCTGTTACAGCTACTGTCATTAAACTTTTCTCTGTTTAAAAACAATCAATAGTTTATCTTCTCTAGGTAAACTTTTTAATAAGCTCATACTATCATTTTCAAACAGAACTTTGCTGAAAGTTGGTTTAATGTGGTCTGGGATTCACATGGGGACCCAGGGAGAGAAGATAGTTCTGATATGAGCAGAGAAACACACTGACCAATCTATTTATGCTTTGTGTTGATGTCACTGAGTTTGCAGAGCATAAAACTTGCCTGAATGTCACCTGAATGTTCCCGGGACGAGTCATGCTCTAAAAAATGTCACTAGACCATCCTCTTTCCTTGGCAGCATCACTTCTGAAGGATATAAAAGCTTAATATTAAAAGGGTGCCTTAACACCCTAACAGTCACAGAAGACACAAAAAAACACACACACACAAAATAAGAGTGCAGAAAAAAATACTGTAGAAGTCTAGATTTAGATAGATTTGGCTGAAGGAACTTTTCCATGGATCTGTATTTTTGTTGTTACATTATTTAAAAAATCAAAAACTACCATGACCCAAGTTGCATCAATTCACTGACTTTTACTCATCAACACTCTGGGTCACTGGAGCTCAGGTTTTTTACTTTATCCAGATATTTCTTTACTCTGTGTCTATAGTCCCCAAAAAAGATATTTTCAGACCCTTCTTTGGAAATGAGTGCTAATTTTCCAGTCATCTCACATCTCCCTCTGTGGTTTGGGCATTCCCTCCTTGGGGACCTGCCCAAACCTTTCTGCATTGCCCTTGGCCAGTTGCCTGTGTGTTCTGAGTAAGATGTGGACATTTACATCTGGAGGAGCTAAAAGTAAGTCCCATTTGGATTTATGTTCAGCTTTTTAATGATGGGCAGCACCTAAATAGCTTCACATAAACTTATGCTGATAATGTATATTTTTTTAAAAAGAAGTGTTACTTGGTGAACATTTTTATTTCATTTTCACAGGATGTGTAATTTTAGTCTTATTAGATTGCAAGAAAGTGTACTATGAGATTTTATCTTCCTTTTTGAGGTCCCATAAGAGATATCTTGCTTTGTATCAAATTTGCTTTGTATTCATAATTGCCTCTTTTTGTCCAATAAATTGCAGAAAAATTAAGAAGAGGGGCTTAAATTCTATAAAGAAATTGAGAAATTTGCTGGCAGAAGATTAACACTGTATTGACTCATTTTAGTGTTCTCTTCAAGACTAATATTAAAGGAGAATTCATCATCTAATCTTCCCCTAAATATATCAAGCATCAGCCCATCTCTGACATAGAAAAATACCACTCTTATGAAAAGTCATGGTAAACATAAACCAGAGAAACCTTCGTTCAAGATGCCTTAATTGGCTCCATCCATTGAAAATAAACATAGAACTGCTGTGTCCCAGAACAGGGGATAAAATCACCCTTGTTCTCCCTGTGCAGCTTTTGCTGAGTTGTACAAACAGTGCAGCAGATAGATTTTCCTCACTCAATATTTCGATGGGAAGGGCTGCCAATCAAGCACTCATTTCCAGGAGTTGGATGAGGCCGTGCTAGATAAGGTTGCTTAACAGCCAGGTTTCTTGTGTTTGTAAGGAGACTCTTCAATTCAAAATTCTGTCCCACAGTGCAATTAAAAATCTTCATTTCTTACCATATCTCTTCTTTTGTTTGAAAAACAGAATGCTTGAGCAGTTACTGTGCTTATTTGCATATGGGCATTTTACAACACATTTCATCAACCCCTTTCCCTTATGTAATTATATCACTTCAGCTTTTTCCTAGGGCTTTCTTCTCCTTCTCATTATGCCTTCACCAGCACTAAACTTCTCTGTGCATGCTTCTAAATTATATTCTGGACCCAATCAATGTTTAGAGCTTTAATCAAACTGAATTCAGACTCTGCATCCTTTCTCATTAGTTTGGTTACACATAAAAAACTTTAGAGACAAATAACACTCATTTCTATTATGCTTTGGAATCACTTCTGGGATCAAATTATCTTTCATATCTGCATGAAGCTGTTGACTTCACTGGGACTGCATGTGCAGATATGAAAACAGAGTACAACAAGACCAATGGATGCTTAATAAATTAATACTCTCAGAAAATTAGCTCTCCTCTCTGATGGGATAAAGCAGTGGCACAAAATCAACCGCAAACACATACTTACAACACAGAATCCTCAATTATTTTCCTAAAGGTTATTTTTATTGTCTGTAAATTTACTAGGAGTGCAATACCCTCTCCTTATGAAATTTCATAAACCTGTTATTTTCTTATTAATGACTCCCTTCTAGAATTAAAAAAAAAGAGGAAAGGTACCTCATGCACTTTGTACTGCTCTGATGTGTCATATGTATGTTTAAATACATACTGCTTACACACGTGTATCCCACTACAGCAAGTAGGGAAGAGGAACTTTCAGTCAGCTTCCACAGTTCCGGGTTTTCTCTTATCACTGCTTTTAGACTTTTATGCTAGAGGGACAAAAAATTATATTCACTGCTAATTTTACTTATGAAGCAGAGTATCCTTTGAAACTTATGTCTGATTCTTGTGCACATTTCCTATGAACATGAATAACATGAATATGTACCAGATTTTCACTGCTAAAATATTGGAACTTTTTCAGATGGCAAAATGTCCATGAAGTTTATCCTTGCAAACAAGAACATTATTATTTTGTTCTTTCATTTCTTTTCAAAAATTAGTATTGAAAAAGGAGACAACTCTGCCCTCAGATAATTATTCAAGTAAACTGGTTTCATCTTACATTAAAAGCAAGCCAATAACTATGGTGCAACAAAGACAGAACCTAGCATAAATAAAAGGGGTTTAATTACTCCTCTGATTATATGAGATGAAGGTAAAATTGCAGGTTTCTGATGGGCAAAAGCTCCATCTCATCTTGTCATTTGTGGAAATCCAGGATGCTTCCAGTTATGCTGTTTTGGGCCACTGTTTTAGATTTCAGTCTTTTCCTCCCTTTGCCTCCTCCCATTTTTATTTCTATTTTAGCAAGAGCTGGAATTTAGTTTCTTCAGAAGGCCAGATTAGAGCAGCTCACTTTCTATATGGGTTTGACCTTAGGTACTGTGGACACTTTAAAAACCTGAGAGGAAATCCTATTCTTCTCTCCTGATATTCCCTGGGACACAATATGCTCTGACAAATACCTTTTCAACCCCAAATTATATTATTTAGATTAGCAGAGCTTGCTGCATCCCAGAAGGAACACTCAGTCTGGAGGTAACACAAACCTGCCCTCCTTGTCTTTCTGTGTAAGAACTAAAGCATAGATCAAACATCCCCAAAATCATGACTCTTGTGATAGAAGAACAGATGGACAACCAGAATTTAGAATCTCTCTGGAATTCCACTGGAATACTTAGCAGATTTTCTTTTGTCCTTTTTGTTGTTGTAGTTGATTTATTGAAGAGAGCAAGATTAAAAAGTATTATCTCACTGAAGAAACTGAAAATTGTAATGAGTTTTGTGGTCAGCAGTGATCATATTAGCTTTCCCTAAAACAGGATATATCCAAATTCTCATCTAATTACATTTTCAGAATGAAGCAGGGGAGAGAAAGGTCATAGCATTATAGCCAGCATATTTTGTTTTCCTCTGGAAATAGTACAAGAATAGTTTCAATGGAAGCAGTTTGTGATTATGCTTGATAATTTGTAATTAACTCTCCAGGGTGTTGTGAGGCCTAATTAATTACTTATTGGAAAACATTTGGAGATCTTTGGATGAACGTTGCTATAATAATGCCAAGAATTGTTGTTATTGTTATCGTTAGGTATTTTCCATCCCCAAATGCATTTAGGTGGAAAATGTACCTTTATTACCTTATGATGTCTTACAGGCAGGACTAATCTGCTGAAAAGCAGTATTTAAAGGCTGAGAATAATTTCCTCTGCAGTGGGAAGCTGGAGATGTTTATTCTAAACCTGTGAATATAATTTATGAGTAAGGCAAATACATAAATTGCATTCAGAAGTTTCACAGTAATAACACACTTTATATTCTCCATCTGCAGATAAGCAGGTGCATCTATTTGTAGAATTTGTCTTAAGTTATGAAACTGTCTTCAGTGCTGTGAAACTAGTGTATCATGAATGCCTCTGTGTGTTTAGCGTTCGGCATTCATTCTCAGGCCTGTCAACAGGAACATGCCACCTGTGCAATTAACCCAAATTAGTATAAAAATAGAGGGTCATGAAGATATGAGGATCTCTATTGAAATCAGGATTATACTTTGCTGCAAAACACAGAGAAACCAGTCCATCCAAAATTTGTTTTTCAAAGCATCCGGATTTGCAGAACAGACTCACATGTAAAAAAGAAGACAGATGTTAGCTTTTCTCCCAAAAGTCAGGGAAGAAAAGGACAGCTTCAAAAACCCATCAGCTTGCAGGAGGCTTGAGCTGGAGGAAGGAGCTGGCTTTTGCAGTCTCTGCTGTTCAGATGAGCTCTGAGCTGCGGAGGAAGGAAACTGTGAGCAATGCAGTAAAAGCTGTGTGCAAGGACTCAAGAGCCTTTCAGTGACTCCAGACAGAATTCCAAAAACGTGCAGTGTTGGTATAGAAACTGAAAAATCTGTAGAGAATTTTTTCAGAATTACAGACATTTTTCTCCCACCCCACCCCAGATCTTACTGTTTTGTGGTAGGCATATCTAAAGCAAATGGTTAAATTATGCTCTGTGACTCCTCACCATATCTACTGTTTATCTTCAGTATCAAAACCCCTGCAGTGAAAAAGCATCTAATTGTGTTACAGTGAAGAGTCCAAGAGATAGGAAATATTCCTGAGGTATCCACACTGTGAAGAGCTAATAACCTGGGAGTCCAAAGCAGGATGCTTTGCTGTTCACTGTTTAAACAAAGAAAGGCTGAAGTTTGAAGATAGTGAATGTCTTTTAAGATCGACCCCAGAGGAACCCTGCCAGTGCTGTGGAAGTGTGGGTAAAAATAGGCAAAAATATGCATATGATCTGTGGTAGTCATAATAATTATCTAGAGAAATATTGTTTACTAGTAGTATGTATTCATGCTTCCTTTGGAAGAAGAAAGATCTCAAAATGTATTGCTTTCAATATTTTTTCCCATGTAGTAATACATTTATGAATAAATCTCAAGATAACTATGTAACACTCTTTTTTATTATTAATTTTTTTTTACGGTGTTGAATGTGTAGATCCCTGAAGCATTAGCTGTCTCTAACAAGCAGGCTGTGGTGGCTCTGTGTTTACCTTGTCAACAGTACTCATTTCTGTTATCACTCTTCTGGAAGAACAAAGTTTCTAGATATGCCTCAAAGGTGAACATAATTACGCTGTTTACATTGTTATTCCTACAGGGATCATAAAATAGTACTTAGAATGATGTTTACAGTCATCAGCGAGGCAGAAATCAGTCTGTACATACGAGAAAGGCAGGGAACAATACCCCGTCACTGACTAATTGCAGACAGGACTGTGCTGTGCAAAGATCCCCTGTCTCACACGTGATCTGGGTGCTGGGTACATCAGTAGCCTGAAGCATTCAGCAATTACTCTGTCCATCAAAACAAAATTTCTCCAAGGTGTTTTCACTGGAGCCCTGCAGACAGTGTGACTTACCGGTTTCTAACTTGATATTCAAACCAACAAAATAAATAAACTGAAAATCATGATGTACGCCTCAATGTACCAAAACCCCCACATCTTTTCTCTGTGCCAAACTTTCCTGGCTTTTTGCTAGGGTCAGCAACAAAGTTCAGTGAAGCCCACAAAAGAACTTCCTTTAACTTCAGTGTGGTTTGGATCAGAATTTTGCAGCGGGGCTCATAAGAAACAGCAGTGAAGTGGAAATTCTGCTGCAGGGGAGTTCACACCAAGGGAGCACGGCTGCCCCTGCCCTTCACCCTGTGAGCTGTCCTCTGAGTGCACACATCCAGCGAGAACACAGGCACAGCAACACTTTTTAAAGTTACTTCTCTAAAAGATACAAGAAATATGGATTTAAAACAGCTTGGCAATGGTAATTTGGGCTTTGCTTTAGATTACAACTTGGATTTTTGCACAAAACCAGATCTTTTCCTTATTTCCTCATTGCTAATCACCAGCTAGTGTGTTCCATTCAAGATAAGGTAACTGTGCTGTGATCTTATATTCACAGTCTTCCTCTTGTAATATTAAGTTTGTCCTGGCTGACACTTTCCTTTCCTCATCTGATGACTTGGTAGTCAAACATCATTGCTGTTTGTGGAGGAAGAGCACGGGGGAGGCATCAGCTCCATTGCACATCCACGGCAACATCAGCCACAGAAGTTCAAACTAATCAGCCAACATCATCAAATATGTATCATAAAACCCGAAAGCTATCATTTTGGAGAGAAGAAAAATAATAAAAGAACTACAGCATATGAAATGCATCAAGGATACAGCAGAACCAATTTTTGTTGCAATCCTTGGACCTTGTCGACACAGCACTGTTGTTTATGGAGGCAATTATGCTGGTATAAATACACTGCTGATAGAAAAGTGAAATTTTTGAAGCTAAACAGATGGAGAATGTACCTTTACCCTGGGTAACCTGGACAGTATGAAGGTCTGGGACACTCCTGCTGTGTTGCTGGCTCAAAGTGGTCACCTGTGGGTCATACTGGAAACTCAACATCATCCTGGGGTGCCAGTACAAGAAGGACACCAGGGCACTATTGCTGCCTCTGAAGAACATAAACCATAGAATCATGGAATGGTTTTGGCTGGAAGGGACCTTTTAAAGGTCATCCTGTGCAACCCCCTACCATGTTCAGGGACACCTCACACTAGAACTGTTTGTTCCCATCCAGCCTGGCCTTGAATCCAATAAGGCTTTGGAAATTACTGTTCAGAGACCAAAAAGAGTTTTAAAGAGGTTTTCAGTAATTTACCTTTTTTGCTTTTTCTTTTTCTTTTTAATCTAAGAGTGAGAGCTGGTGACTTCACTGAGCACATAACCATGGATGACAGCGAGGTCAGGGTTTCCACCAAGCTGTGAAGCTTGTTCTCAGCACAGCACTTCCAGCTGCAAAACACAGGCCAAACTCAGGGTTATTGCTGTCACATATATTTAAGAGGTGACAGTCATGAAAGAAAGGGCATAGAGTCCACCAGAGGTTTAGTTCATACATTATCAATTTCACAACCCATCTGTCATATTCTTATCTCTTTAGATTTATTTCCAGCTTGACAAAATAAAGCTCTAAGAAAAGAGAGGCATCTTCTAATCACTCAGAAGGCTGAAATAAAAATTTCCATATCATGTTTTGCTGTATTTTTTTGTCATTTCTACAGCATATGGCAGTCTCACTTACTCATTGAGTATTTAAACTATTTAAAGTGAAACTGAAGACAGCATTGTCTGTTTTTATCTTACCAAGTTTCAAACTAAAGAACTTACTAGGTCTCAAATACTTCAGTGTTGACTCTGAGTTAATATTATAAAAAAGGGGCAGTTTTGGTGTTCTTGTCTTTCCAGAACACTGTTCATAGTATCCTCTGCAAATGGGGAAATATGTAGAAGTCTGCACTACCTCTAAAGCCTAGACAAAATTTTTGAATTGGTTGACATGTATGTTTTTTCTTAATTATTTATTATTTCATCATAGACCAAGCTCTCCAAGTTCAAAAGCCACTCACATATAGGGAGTCTCATTGATTGTGATGAAATTCTTTCTGCCTCTCAGTAACAATGGATAAATGCCCAAATTAATAATATAATTAACTATCCTCAATATTATTATGTAATTACTCTTTTTTTAACCATCTATATTAACATGATTTAGTAATTAAGATCTACATAATGAAAACACATTTTAAAATATATAAAAAATTGCTCAGAAACTCTCAGACACAGGAAGAAAACACAGCTGGAACCTGGGGTAGCACAGCCAGAAATCTTCATTGTGGTTCTTTCATGATTTGTGCCTCTCCTCTGGGCAGTCATTCTGTTTAGAAAAACCCTTTTGTTATGACCCCAACCAGACGTTAACATTAAATTTGCTATTTCCATTTTTGGTTTAAATTCTAACTATTTTACTTAGTAACACCCTAAATTTGTTTATTGCAATAATCATTTAATTTGTATATGGATAAATTGAACTACAGTTTCTTAGGCAGACCAGGAGGACAAGAATAGTCAAGAAATCTGTTTCTAGGAAGTTCTAAATTACATTAGCAATATATTTTAGTAATAACAATCAAGCCTGTCTCATTTCCTTGGGATTAATGACTAGCTGGGAGAGCTGATGGCCTCAAGTAGGAGCCATTATTTTATTAGAGATAATTTTTTTTTTGTTTTGTTTTTAATTAGGCAACGATTAGAAAAAAATCCTGCCCTCTCTGTGTGTAAGAGCAATGAAAGCATCAGAGGAGAAAAAAATACAATCACTCAGAGAAGGGAAAAGGTCTCTTTAAAATGTTTGATAACCTTTGGCAAGATAACCAGGTTACTACTGCAGCACACCAGTATTTTCTGTGGGTTTCATCTGTTCTCTCCAGTGTTTGTGTTGCTCTACTCCCAGAGGGGATTTTGTTGATGTTTTGAAAAATGAAGCATGTAGATTTTGAGAAATGTTTGTAAATCTAATGTGCACATTTGGGAAAGGTTTTAGAACATAATCGTTTATGATGGGTGGCTCTGTCTGACTTCAAGTCTGTCAGATAGAATGCATTGCAAATGGGTGAGGAAAAGGAAGACTGGAAAATGTCAAAGACCTTTAAAACATAAAAACCCACAAGTCCCTGGGGAGAAAGAAAAGCCAAATCAAACCAAAATACAAAAGAAGAGCCAGAGGTTTACAAACCAATCATTTTAACTTCTCTTACCAGAAAAAGATATTAGAACAAAGAGTTAAATTAACTCATTGCAAGTACCCAGAAGACATTAGGGTAATGTGTAACAATGAACACAAACTTATCAAGGACTGTTACACTCTGGTGACAAATTTCTTCATTGTGAGTTGTGTCAACTATTTTCCTGTATCACAATAGAAGACTTGTGCTACTTCCATGCAATTTTCTTACATTAACATGACTTAGATGAGCTTGCTAGGGTGGACAGTGAAAAGCTGTCAGCAAACCCACACTGAGAAGGAAGGCAGGAGGGGCTGAAGTATCAGAAGGTGAGGACCTGGCAAGCAGCTCCTGAGAGCTGCTGCATCCTCAGATTCCGCAAGGAGATGTTTTATTAGTGACCAGTGAAGGTCAGAGCACAGATTTATAAAATTTACACCCAACATGAAGCAGAAGAGAACAGCAAACACTTTGGAATATGGAAGTAAGTTTTAAAAAATCAAGATGGTCTTGAGTTGTGAAGTTGATCTGAAAAGAAAAATAAAGGTACTATTCCATAGGAACAATTTCATGGTTAAACAGGAACAATCAGCTGCACAAATACAGGTTGGTGAAAAACACCTTCTTATGGGTGCTGTAAATCAGAAAAAGTTGTGGAGCTCAACCAAAAGTGGCTGAAAAGAGCAGGAAGTATGACCAAAGGTTTACAGAACGTGCAGCTCATGCAGGCACCTACATACAGCTACCACCCCTGATTCTGGGGAAAGAAGAGGCGTGGTACATATGACAAGGTTGTACAGACAGTGATTTCTTATAGAGACAAGGGCAAAAATGCTTGAGATCAGACTGATTCTGAGGAGACGTTTTTCTAACTGTACCTAACCAGGTTGCACTTGGGCTTCCTGGCAGTTTTTGCACTTCTCAAGAAATGTTGTCAAGAAAAGGAAAGAGAAGAAGCCTGCTTGGTGTGTCTGACAAACAGGATCACACATCTTGAATAAGAAAAACTTAATCTGCTAGAAAAATTGGTGTGCAAAGTTCAGACCACTTTGATCTTCATTTTCCAAACAATTTATAAATTACCTCATCTTGCAGGTTTTCACTCTCCTTAAATGTATTACTTACAACTCAAAGTGTTGCAGCTAGAGAACCAGTGCCCATGACAATGCTGTTTTCAGTTCAAGCTCACTCTTGATGACTTTGTCTTTGTTAACTTATTTGTCTTTGCTTTGTGAAATTATCTGCCATTTGCTCATCGTGTTCTGCAAATCCTCTGCAGTAATAACTACATGCACCAGCCCTTCTGTCTAGTCAGTCGAGATTTGACAGCCTCTGTTTGTTAAACGAATCACTTCACTGAGACTTTGGAACACACTTTTCATCTCTCTCTATTCTCATTATCCAGCTAAGGTCCTTATAACATATGGTCCTATTTTCCTAATTGCATTCACCGTTCCACGTCAAACCAAGCTAATCTTTCAAACCGTCAGGCTAATCAGTACAAAATGCATGGCCACTGTTTGCACACATGCTGGTAACAAGAGGGGAACGGGACCTACACAAATCAGAAAATGCCACTGAGTCCCAGCTGCCTTGTTTATTCCTCCCTCATTTTCTAAGATTATCTGAAATGCATCTTCTTTCGCATTTACATTTTCGGAGTAATTTCTCAGCAGAGAACTATTAGCACTGGTGGCTGATGTCCTACCCAGCCAGACCTCCACCATAAAGTACAACTTTCACTGGTTGTACTGTCTCATTCTCATGAGACAGATATTTAAGTGAAGGAATAATGTTGTATAGTATGTTATTATTCAGAAGAAAATAGAACATATTATTTAACCACATTTAAGGCAGCAAAAATGTAGTTGGTGTGGTAATTACCACTCAATTGCAGGTTTCTTGTTTGGTAAAAATGAAAGGTAACTTGTAGCTTGTAATTTACTTATCATAACTTTGACATAATCACCGCAAGCCTGATCATTCCCCTAAAGCATGTTGGCTGGGAACCTAATGCAGAGAGAGGTTGGGGAGATGCTGGTTTGTGCATTTAAGCATGCAGCTGTAGACTAAAAGAAACAAAGCCAAACTCTCTCCTTGTATTTTAAATATGTTTTTGGTATTTAGGCCAACTGATACATCATAGACAATTCCATCAAAGCTGCATGAATTCAGTAGACCTGACCTAACTTTTAGTGTATCTTCAAACAGAATTATCTTTACTCATGAACAAATACACCAGAAACATGAAGTCTGAGCCAATGCTGAGTTAGGATTTTCTTCAACTCTAGTTTCATTCCTCAACATTCCAAAACACACCTTGTGCCTGTTGTGCCTTGAGCCCCTCCACGTGTGTGTGGGGCTGAGCTTTTAATCACACACGTGAACAAAACCCACTCGTTGTCTGTGTTTGCTCTGCAAGCACAGCATTTGTGCCTGTGGGCAGCATTTCTCACTGTGTTGCTCCACAAATGTAGCACAAGAACAGCCTGGGAACATCTTCTCAGCATAGCTGAGAAGTAGCTTCTCAGGCAGCATAAGAGGTGTAAATCCTCATTAAATTAAAATATGGGTACCAAGGGACAATTATATGAGCAGAATCTGGATTGTCTTTAGGTATAAGCAAATGTTTCAAATATAATTAGTACAAATCCTCAGAAACCCACCTCAAAAATTTTTTTCTGTAAAAATAATTTAAACATCACTCCCCATTCCTGCTGCATGGACAATCCTGTAACTTGCTCCTTGTTACACAGATCTGGGTTGTCCTGATCTTGTAATAGCAAAGTCTGTGCCTAATCCATGATAACGAGCAGTGATCGAAGGAAGAGACTGTATTTTCTCATATAAAGAGAACAAATACATAATTCAAGGGTCCTGCTCTCATTTCATTCACACCTTGTGTGTCTCAGATTTATCTGAAACAGGAATTGTGGAACTGTCTTCTGTAAAAGACTCCTAAGTACTGCTCCATGGCAATGTATGTATTCACACTGGGGGCCTATTTAGTGCCTTGGTTTGATCTCCAGTCTAAAGATATCTCTGAAGTAACATCAAAGCATGATTTTAGAACAGTTTTTCTTACATGTATTACACAGAGTTGACTTTATGCAATTCAACTGATACGACTCAGACTAGAAACCAAGTAGGTAGTTATTCAGTGTGAGACACATAGCAGTGCTAGGAGAGGCAAGCAGGAGAGGGAAAGACTGATACATATAGGGACAGCCTCTGAGTAGGGAGAGATTAAACAGGCTGCTGTGCAATCTGTTTGGGAAAGAGATGGCTGAGGTGGGATGTCGCAGAGGAAAGTTATGAACAACACAGAAAAAGTTAATAGGGAGCAATTATCTGCTATTTCTCACCACAGAAGGGTTTGGGATGGAGCACTAAACTAATTTATGCAATTTAAGAAAAGGCAAAGGGCAGTGTTTTTTTCACATATGCACGATTAAACTGTGGAACTGATAATTATAAGGTGTTACAGGTGCTAAAATCATAAAGAGGTTCAAAAGCAATTAAACTAATAGAGGGAAGAAACACACTTCTGGGGCCAATCTACGTAGATGTGGATGCTGTGTGGGTGAGAGCAGGAGAGCCAGGCTGCAGGTGTGCTCTCACTCCTCAGGCATTTGCTGACAGATGCTGCCAGAGATGAAACCCTGAAATGGATGACTTCACAGCCTAGTCCATCACATCCAGTTTTCTGGTTTATATTCTGAGTTTTCCCTGTACACCGAGGCCTCTCAGCAGGTAGTTCCAGCCCTAGCCACTCCAGAGCCCCTGGTAGGAGAGGACAGTCATGTCTCACATCAATAAAAAAACAGGCTACAGTGCTGGGCAGGCAGCAATGCCTGGCAGTAATTAATACAGGTCGCATAAATATAAAATCATTTGCTTCTAAACACATTACTAAAGTTCACCTAATAGCCAAAAGAAAACAAAATGTAATTAAGTAATTATGTACTTCTCTGTATTTTTGAGGCTGTTGGGAGGGGGAAAAGGATGCTTAGGAGTTTGGATTTTCAGATTCAGATAATTAAGTTCTGCATGTGAGGCTTATTAAAATATATTGCCCAAGAGACCAGACAGAATGTGAGATTGTGGGTACAAAACTTTCAGAGATAAAGAGAACAAAGCTGCAAGGCCTAAATGACCTTTTATTATTCCTGAATACCTTATGATGTTGTGAAATGAAGACTGTGAAACAGATGGAGCTGTTAACGAGTTTAGGCAACAACAAGACATATGCTCAGAAAAGCTTTAGAAAAAAAGCTTGAATTTCGTATTAAAGACTGTGGGTCAGTTAAGATCAGTCAAACATAGAAGGGAAAAAGATAGCAGAGAGTCATAACTTTTTTTATTATTAAAAGCCAGAAGATATAAAGGCTTCTCTCCAAATGAGCTGCAACTTTTGCTCAGCCAGATGATACCCCAGCTGCCTCTGGTAGACAGAACAGACTCTGTATATCTCAGGGGAAGGGACCTGAAGCAAGTCTATACGAGACTTACCTGCCATGGTTTATGCCCAGATAAGTGAATTAAATCAAATTCAGCACAAATCAATGGATATTGCACCAGCAGTCAGTTGTTGCTTAAGAAAACAGCACTAAAAATCCAGAGTTTTGTTTGAAAACTGAGGGTCTGATAAGAGCTGAGATGAGATAGTTTAGGGTCCTAGAAAACCCTGGTTCAATGCTATTTGCCTGTGTCTTAGCCACTGAACTTGGCCTTGCCAAACTCTGCCTGACAGAAAGGTTAGATAAACTTTTTGTTACTTTTCATACCCACCACGCACAATATAGAAATGTTAATAATTTATTAAGATTTGTCATTAATATTGCAAAGTCAAGCATTCATAAGCTGGGTTGTCTGGGCAACCTTCTTTTTCGCTCTCTTGTGCACTGTATTGATGAGATCTGTAATTACAGCAGGACTTGCCATTATTTCTGTAGGACCCTTGACTCGTTTGGTGCACGGATCAACCAGGGCTCCTTTAATGAGTACAGCTCGTCAATATTTTATTTCAGCCCCACTGTTAATTGTGTGGCTGTATCACATTTACCAGCACTGTTTAAACATTGTGCTGGGACTGACCTGCCAAGCTCCTCACTGACTTTCAAATCACATTCATTATTTCCCTGATTTTGTGCAGAGACACTGTTTGATCTCCATGCTGACACCAGAAGGACAGGGTAGGAACCTGCTAATTTTATTGTGGGAAACTGAAGTACCGACAGATCAAGGTCAAAACAGTTTGCTAATTTTGGATGTCCAGTCTGGGACCTCTGGGAGGTGAATTTTTGAGAGTGCTCAGCATTATGTGACATGAGGTATGTGCAGTGCACCCCTCCCTTTGCCATCAGCTGCATCCGGAAGAGCTTGGAATTTCTACACGTCACACAGTCAGAAACAATGACCAAGCGGTAAAAACGTCATAACTTGAAAATGTTGCAAGACTTACCACATTAGGTTGAATTAAACGGTCTTTATTGTCCAAATTATGTTCTGTTTCCATCTTGTTGCTATTTTACGTTACTCAGACTTTGCTTCTCTTTATTCCACACGGTCCCATGCAGTGGTGTCCTGATGCTGCTGTCGTGGAAGTAAATAGCAAACCTTTCAATGGTTTTAACAGAGCCAGGCTTGGCCCAAAATGAACAATATCTAATGCTCTCTTCAATTTGGTCAATAATCTCTCCTCACAATACTGGAAACAAGGATGCACTGACCCATGCAGTGACCTGTGTCCTTCTCTCATTCCCTGCCTTGCACCATGCAGCTGAACAAATTAATACAATTTCAAAGCAACCAAGTTCAGAAAGAAGAGTGAATAGTGTGTACTCTTCCAAAACCCCAAATAATCTACATTTGTTTTGGACCACTACCATGAATCACTTTAATCTTTCCTTTCTTGAGGTATTTTTTTATTTCTTTCTATGAACTGCATCCTTCTCCAGCTGAACATATATATTCCAGTTACATTTGAAAACTCCTCAGATGAGGGGTTTAGTAATTTGCTTTTTGGTGAGTAATTGTGCTCATTTTCAGCCAGAAGGCAGTTAACCTTTTGAGACAGTCAATTGCCCTCTCTGTGTACCTACTGCTGCTCTTACGGGTGGCGTGAAGCTAAAACTTAATAACCTAGAAAAGATGAAGCATTAACTTCTCTCTGACAAAAACTCATTCTAAGTTTTAAGGCCAGAAATTTTCAAGGGAACCTGAAAGATTTGGTTCTCAGAGAACTGTAGTTGGAAACCTGACTAACTTAGTACTTCTTAAATCACAGTCTGTATGACTCAGACAACATCTATGACAATTTTTATATTTGATTGTGATAACTACAGGAGTTTGAAGACTATTGCTGAAAGATAATGTAAAATAGAGGAAATGCACAGACATATATATCCCTTTTATCAATTAAACAATCTTGTTTTGCTTCAGAAAAAGAACCCTATGCCCTTAAATTAAATGATAGCAATCTTTAACAAACACACCAGGAGACTGTGATTATCTATAAGCATATTAAACTCTGCATATCTCTGTAAAATTTCCATTTAAAAATCATTATATGCATTACATAGGCAAAACAAATATTGCAACATGATATTCTTGGAATACTACATGTGACAGCAGCCAAATAGACTCCAAGTTATAAAAGACTATGCAAACACAGCAAAGACATAAATCTTTAACACTTTATAAGTGAAATTCAACCTCACTTTCTGGAAAGGCTCACAATGATGCAGGCAAGCCCTAGGTGGCCTTTAAAAATGAGAACAAGGGGAGAGGCTCTTTATCTGTGCCCTTGAAGGTGGGATTTAAGCACCTACATTTCCTTCTTATTCCTCTCTTTACCCTGGAGGGCCACCAGAATTGGGACAACTGGGACAGAAAGAGACCATGGAGGTCAGAGGGTGATTAGACCCATCCAGCATTGATGATAAAGTGAGGGAAAAGAGAGGACAAGAGAAATAGGAAGAAAAAATCCTGGCTTGGTAGCTACTCTCTGTCAGTCTGGGAGTTCTAAGACGGCACAGGCATAGTCAGAAATCCTGGGAGGTGGTTTTGAGGGGGAGGAGATGGGAGAAGATGAAGATGTTGTCTGTGAAAGCTGGCAGGAGACACGCAGGTAGAGCTCTTCATCTGAGAGTCAAAGTCAGAAAAATAACTAGTTATGGCTTTGGAGACTTTTTTTTTTGTTTTGCTTTTATTTCTACTTGCTAGATGAAGTGGGAACACGGCATTTCCATTGGGTTTGGATGTAAAATGGATCTGTAAAATCATCCTTCACTTGACAGACTTGGTCTCCTGGGCGGCAAACTTTGAGAAGATGGTTTGCAAAGTAAAAAACAACAAAAAAAAATACCTGCTTAATACACTCATGAGTATAAAATCCAAATAGCACTGTGTGAGATATGCTCCTACTCCTGGCTGAGTATGCTAATGATGATGTTGCTGTCTCAGAGAAGAACAGATGTAAAGTTGCAGAGTGAAGGGAGTCTCTGATTCACATACTTCATTATTTCACTGTGCATCATGAAAAATCAGACTCTATCTATGCCATACAAAGCAGGGGTTCTTTCATAGCTCCTCACCTACCCTGATCTTATCTCAGTGTCTTCTCACCCCCCACAGCATTGCCACCAGGTGTCTTTCCTGCTCCAAAAGCAGGAGAACAGCAAACCCCCAAACTGGGACATCCATAGCTCTTTCCTTATTCCCATTTGCAGGAAAAGTTCTCATTTCTAGAAACCTTTGTGTGGGCTTGAATATCTTAAATACAAACTAATTCTTTTTTGAAGCATTCTAAATTCTTAATTCCTCAAATGCTAAGAACATTTCCTACTGAGAAATGTTTTATAGAAAAAGTTTCTTACTGCAAATCCATCTGGCTGCTTAAAGGTGAAAACTTACAGACATTTCTTAAGAGACCCCAAATGATATGCTCCTCTGATATGCCTATTTCCAGGTGTTTTGCATTTTACTGCAATCAAAATTACAAAACTTTTTAAAATTATAGCTCTTAAAATGTTTTTGTGTCTTTTTGTTCTTCCTTCAGCTGACTACAGAGTAAAAAAGCTAAAAACCATTAATATTCTTTAAGCAGTCATTATCTGGCAATTCTTAAGCAATTTCCTTGCCAAAACTAGAAAGAAATATCCCTACAAAGATACTTAAAAAGAGACAATACCTGCTTTGGTGATCACTCCATGCAAAGCCTTTGTGAGAACTGAATTTAAGCAGACATGCTTGGAGCTGGAAGTCTGTCTTTGTTCAAGTAAGAATGAACTGACCTGAAACAGCATTTCAGCTGCTTTTCAACCCCTCAGAGACTTAAAGGTGTAGCTCAAGGAATGTCCTGCATGAAAGAATAAAATGGAAACTTTTACAATGCTCAGTAATTTCTGCCCACACAAAGGACACGCAGCCATCAAGCTCAGGAAAAATTATAACCCAGCTGCACATGTTGCAGCATATTAACTAGGGATGACCTGATCCTGCTGGCATGGAAATTCCATGGAAACACTGCGTAAATGAAAAATGTTAAAGGAACGCAGATTTTTATCAGTCAGTGCCTGGCAGAGGTGGTGTCTCATGCTGTGTGATACGTGGTGATGCCAGGTGAACACAAACACTTTCTCCAAGAACCCTTGTTTTCATTGCTTTCATTGATCTGACAAGATTGAATTGAAAATTCAGCTTTGACCAATTCAAAAACTGTTTGCTTAAAATGGTTTGCTGTTTCAAGCATAGTTCCTGTATCTTTCCATGAAGTTATTCTATACCTTTATAACCAACTTCAGTTTTCTCTGTAACATCTGGCACATAAGACATTTTGGCCTTATGTCCCTAAGGACACGCTCCGGGTCCACTGCAGTTCCATCAGTGGCCTGCTCCACTTTCACAGTCTGGGCATGGAATTCTTCTTGATGCTTCCATATTCCAGGTGGCAAATTTACATGTTATTTGACCCATCACCAGTCTTTGCAAACTGGTAAATACACATGAATGATTTCTTTACACACACTTGCTGTTTTCTTAGATCCTAAGCCAGTCAATGGCTTTCTATACAGTTCTTTTAAGAGGCTTCAGTATTGTCATATTTTTTATTATTATCTGCTGGGTTTTTCCATCTATTCCTCCTCAGCCAATGCCTGGAAATAAAAAAAAAATAAAAAAATAAAAAATTTAATATGCTGGTTTCTCCTAAAGAGCTTCAAGTATTTCTCGAAATTCCCAGCAAATCAGGCAATGCTTGTTATACAATTTTCACAAATCATAAACTATTCCAGAAAATCTCCCTTTCTTAATATATCCATGATTTAATAGAAGCAATTATCACTGCCAAGCCTTATTTTAGGGCTGCAGCTGTAACAGACTCAGAGCACTGTGATTTCATTAATAATCAATAAAAGAGGCAATAGAAGCCTTCCCTTTAAGCATCCTATTCATCGTGAAGGAATCTTCTAGTTTAAAGCAAAAATATAATGCAGATGGATGATGACAACATCACTGGAAATATCTTAAGGCATTTACATATTTTTCTGATTCCAAAACCCATTAGAGAAGTCAGGCACATTTCTCACTCACTTTTGAGCACTGTGAACACCATGAATTTAATAATAAAAAAGGTTCCAAGTCAGTGCTAGCACAGTGCTAAATGCAACCTGTATTTCTCATAGGTTTTTTCCTAAATGACAACCTCAACAAGTCTAGACAGTCTTTTTCTCCCACATATTCACTGAATTCCTCCCATTTTGCTGCTGAAAATTTCCATCAGCTCCACAGTACTACAGTGCAGCCAAAACCAAACATAAAAGGGTGTTACAAACCCTTGGTGGATAGTGGTGGGGAAATAAATTTTTTGCTACAAAACTAGTATTTATAACTTGAGCATCTTTTTTTTATGTATCCAAGTAAAAAAATCAGAGTCCCTGATGTTATCAGGGAGTGGTTTGCAAATGGATGGATGCTTACCTTTACCTGCTAATATTATGATAGTAGTATTGTAATAGCTGGAATATAAGAGATGAGGTTTTCAGGATGGGGGGGGTAACACCTTCTATGAAAACATAGCTGGAAGAATGATGACTCTGTGTCTGTGGTAAAAGTTTTGTGCCTGAAAATATCTTTTTGGGCTTGGTGTTTTTCCCCTCTGCTGAGAGCACTTTTCTTCCTACAACCACTTATAACTCACTCACACCACCTTATGTCAGGGAATCCTCCAACCCTCATGGTCTCTGACACTGCCAAAGGCAGTGAAAATATTACTCCAAAGAGACATTCAGAGCTTCTCCATGGCCTTTGGAGTAAAAATTGTAAAAAAAAAAATGCGAAGAAAAACAGGACTGCAGTTCTCTGTCTTGGTTCACCTACTTCTGGAGATAGGTGACACATAAAGAGGAATAAACACGGAATCATTCTGTGTTGGAAGGGACCCACAAGGATTCTTCCAGTCCAACTCCTGGCCCTGTTCATGACAACCCCAAGAACCCCAGCATGTGCCTTCAAGGTGTGATTGGCACAGAGGATGGCTGAAAGCCCCCAAGGGAGACAATGCCCTGTGCAATCTCTGTGGCGGTGTGCAGGCCCAGATGAGCTGAATGCGCTCAGGGCTTTGCACAGAGGAACCACCAGCGTTTCCTGGAGCCTTCTACCAGCCTAGTCCCCAGAAGCCAGCCAGGAGCAGGGCTGGCACAGGGCCAGTCATCCTGGCTCATCTCCTGCAAAAACAGGCAGGACAAGGAGGAGGTAACACCACTCAAACCAACAAAGCCTTCCCCAACAGGGAGGTCAATATAGAAAAAGACTAAGGGATTGCTTTAGTTGTCAAAAGTGCCATCTTTTAATGAAAATGGCAAGTGCAAAGTCACTTATTTTTTGTGTATTACATGGCAACACTTGTCTCACAGTCAAGTATTGTAGGCATGCTTTCAGCACTGGGCTTTTAATGAGGTGCTTGATCCTTATGTAAAATCAGCACCAGAGCCCTTATCCAGCAGGAACTAACAAGGAGCTATAAATGGCCCAATTACCAGACTGAAATGTCATTCACACATTTGTTATCTCCCACACCAACAAGGAAAAATAACACAGAGACACAGTTGCTGAAGGCGAATTGAAATTACTGTCGATTGAACTAGAACTTGTGAAGCTCTTCATGTAATTCAAAGCTTTAAAATTTAATGTGAACTATATTTAGTTTCAAACACTAGTTGAGTTCATTGATATTTTGTTTTAAGATTGCCAAAAGTCACAATATCCTTATTAATAATATTAGCAGCTCTAAGTGTTGCCTTCATGATGATGTACTGAGTTCTTAAGAGAAGTTCTTTAGAGAAATTACTTTGGGAGCAGCAGTCCTCGGGATGGAAAATTTCTGGGACCCGTGGTCCTGGAGGTGAGGTTCTTCAACTTAGCATCACTTCAGGTTAAGGCATGATATCTGAAGACGTGATGTTTGTTTTTTAACTGAACTTTGCATCTTAAATCTTAGTCATTCTGTTGCTAAATCATATGCTGGTTAACCTTGAAAAACAGATGCTAATTCCATATTATTTAGATCTTTATAGTGTCAATATTGTAATACTGGAGCATCTCAATCATAAAACTATAGAATGGTTTGGGTTGGAAGGTTTTGGGTTGAAATCTCATCACATTCCCATGCCCTGCATGTGCAGGGACACCTTCCACTATCCCAGGTTGCTCCAAGCCCCGTCCAACCTGGCCTTGAACACTTCCAAGGATGGGGCAGCCACAGCTGCTCTGGGCAAACAGTTCCAGTGCCTCACCACCCTCACAGTAAATAATAAATAAATAAAACCATCTTCCCTGGAAGAAAAAGAGAGCTGCTCGTATCATTATAGTCTTTATTATTATAACCTCATTATAATAACATGAGCTCTGTCAGGCAATGGGAGTGCTGAGGCCATGGCACAGCAGCACTCAGCTCCTCCCATCTTCCCCTGCTTTACAGGCACATTATCTAATCCAAGCACAGCTCTGAAATAAAGACTTCCCACTTATAGTTAGCACAGGCAGTTCCCAGCAAACAGACATAATCTAAATCCCTTACTGCTTTCATAAAAATAAAGTTGTTTTTCCTCTTGCCCTTGCTGTGAGTTGTGTTATTACTGTGGGATACCTGGATCCATGCCAATGGGGGATGCTGTGATCCCCTGTAAAGCACTCTGGATGTAAAGATGAAGCAAAGCTTTGGGCTGAGTATCTCGTTCCTGAAGCACTCGGGTAAGATACAGGGCGTGTTCAGATGCCAGCACTGTCAACTTTAAAAAGCCTGCTAAGAGAAAGAGAAGAGTGTTGTATTCCCCCTCCTACCTCGAGCTGTCAGTAAATTCACTAATTGGGGCTGTGAAATTGCTCATTGCTGGTGCTATCTGAAAGGCAAACATGGGATAAGGGTCAGGAGCTGAAATGGAGGATGCTGGTTTGAGATTCACTCAATTCTAGTTACACCTTATACATGTGTATATCAAACATTTGCAGTATATTTCCATTGAGTCCCAGCCAATAATTTTCAAGCAGATGTTAATAAATGTGGTTAAATTTGCTTGTAGGAGCATGCTTGTATTGCACTTTATATAAAAACAAATTATGGCAACGCATGTTGTTGAATGCAGAGAGCTATAAGGACTAGAAAGAATAAACATGTCTTATTTTCTTGTCTTTGTAAGTGATAATACTTCAGGCTTTTAATAGTGAAATAACATTTTTTTTACCTTTGGTATAGCATATTCATTCATTAGATTCCACTGAACTTTGGTGAGGTGAAGTGAGACAGCCTAAGTTTCAGTACTTTTTGGTAAATCTCACTTTACCACATATTTTACAGAAAACACTGAAGTCCTTTATAGACACACCATGTTAGGGATGGATTTGACTCCAAAGGTATTTTTTTTCTATTTTTTTTTTTGATAAATGTATTAGAAAAAAAAAAGAAAAGAAAGTCTGATTTTCATCAAGACCATTTATAGCACAAGAATTTTTCATGAGAATTTTGTTATAAAATCTATGCCATTAATATTTAGAACACGAGAAGCTACTTACTGCCATTTAGTAGGTGTTCCTTCTTGTTTTATGTTTTTACTTTTTTGTTCCTTTGGCTGGTCTTTTGGAGGCTTTGCAGGTGATCGGTGGCAGTATTGGGTTTGTTTTTCTTCTCCACATTCCAACTATTAGGACGCAAGAACAAGATAAATTACTTTTCCTACCCATCATTTTTCTCCTGGAGTATCCTTTGCATCAGCATTTCCCCCAAGCTAAACTCATGCTTCACCAGTTTTTTAAGCACAACAAACAATCTCGAGGTTGCCATCTCGGAGCAGAGTCAACCCAGCTTGCAGGAGAGGATATTACATTGTGCTCTCTACTCTGCACACACCACTCTCTTGGAAGTATGTGCTCCTTTTTGCTGTTTAATGAGGGAAGCTTTGGCCTTTGGATCAAATGTCACTTGCAATACCCACTGGAACAGTGGTGGGTGTCGTGGATTTACTGCAGCATCCACTATTTTCTGGAAATTTTCCTTAGGAATACAGTGGTCAGTGGTCCCAGAAAAAAACCAACAAACCACAGACAGACAGGGAAAAGCACTGGACTGGACAAAGCTACTTCACTTTTTTTACTTTTTTAAAGCTCACCTGGGTGAAGGTGCCTGGTTTCGGTTTGGGAGGCTGGACACTGCAATCAAACAAGATCCTCCTCTCCTCAATCTCTGTTTTTGTTGTGGTTTTTTTTTTTTTNTTCTTTTCTTTTCTTTTCTTTTCTTTTCTTTTCTTTTCTTTTCTTTTCTTTTCTTTTCTTTTCTTTTCTTTTCTTTTCTTTTCTTTTCTTTTCGTGGTTGCTGTTTGTTTTTTTAATATCATAGAATCCTAGAATGGTTTGAGTTGGACGGTACCTGAAAGATCATCTCACTCCAACCCCCTGCCATGAGTAGGAACACCTTCCCCTAGACCAGGTTGCTCAGAGCCACATCCAACCTGGCCTTGGACACTACCAGGGGTGAGGCATTTACAAGGATTGTCAGGAGTTTTGCCTGTCAGTCTAAGTTTTGTAAGTTTACATAGAATTTTAGCTACAGCGAATAAGCAGGAATGTTTAATGTACATCCCTACTAGAGTCAAACAAGTACTTAATCCCTGTGCAGAGTAGTCCCTACACTACAGCCTTACTTGTAGATTAAATTTGCCAGAAGACAAGAATTTTCAGAGGGAGTAGATAATCCTGTGGACAACCAAGGCATCGAGAGATATAATTAGTAGCTCCCAAAGAAACTGGAAGAAAATTCAAACATTTATATTTCAGACATTAGTGGGCTGGATGGCATTTTCTATCTTTTCATCCTGAGTTTAAGGAAAGAGCTTAATTTTTTCTTTAGGCATCTCACCACTGACAGAGAGAGATTACTGAAATGTTTGGTCTTTAGGTCTCATTCAGTTCCTAATCACTGGATCCTCAGATGCAGTCAGGTAGCATTTTTCTCTCCAATCACATTACAATTTGTAGGTGAACTCAGTAACGCTTTCTAAGCTTGTTTAATATTTCTAGTTGTCAGCTGGCTTATGAAATGTTTACCTTTACAGTGGTTTTCATGTTGCTCTCAGTGAGTTTCTTCTTTGGAAATTAAAGCTATCCATGATCTTGTGCAAAGATATTGCCAGTGCTGCTGACCAGAAGGAGCACTGAGTTTCCTGAGGTCACTTTATAATTGCATTTTGGAATACAAATGAATTTACTCTTCAAAGAAGATGTTACATTTGAATTCTTCTCAATTTCGTTACTTTTATAAACTCCATCATCCAGGGTTCATGCAGTCTATCCACAAATTAAACAGTATTTTGTGACTGTGCAAAATAACTGCTGTATGGAATGTTGTCCCTGGTTTATAACTTGGTCTCTGTAAGGATGAAGGACAGATGAAGCAAAGTGGGCACAACCCAAAGCCTGCAGGATGTGCATCACTCTACGGTGATACTAAAATTGCAGAGTCCCTGACTTGCACAGCTGTGAGTCAAATCAAAATAAAATAGGCAACAAATTGCAAGTGAATACTATCTTGGACCTCCCAGAGTCTCTGTGATGGAGTAATGCTGGAGTAATGCTGTCAGGTGGTGAAAATTGCTATTAGAGCTGCCCCACCATGGGGATTTGGGTCAAAAGTGTCTGGAAATGCCAGATTGTTCCCTATTTCATATTACTGTTTTCTGATTTCGAAAACCAGGCATGCTAAACCCCCCAGCAGTTCGGAAGGGAGGCTCCTACAACTCAATATATGTCCTGTCAGAAAAAATGTTGCCACAAATAAGTGGTGATTCTCTCCTTCTTGTAGTCATTCTTTCTCTCTAGCTTTTTGGTGGCATTTTTCCCTGTTTAACCGCTAAAACACAAAATTGGGGACTAGGCAGGAGTTCCTGGAATCCTTTGGTCCATCTCCCCTGTACTGTGGTGTCCCCACCACCCTCAGCTGGTTTCGATAAATATCTGAAGTCAGATTTTCTACTTTTCTCACATAACCTTCATTAGAGTTTTAACACACTGAATTCCTCCACTACCCATTTCTATATCCTTTAAGAATTTCTAATCATGATTTTCCAGCCAGTCTAGACATTGATAGCTCATTTTATCTTTCCACATAGTGCCTGCTTTGCTGACCTGCTAACTATTTTTATAGCTCTTCGCTAAACTCCTTCCAAATTAGTCAACATCTTCCTGTTAATGATGCATTCAGAGTTAACATAAAGGTGAAAAAGCATCACTAAATGAGCTCCTTTCTACGTTAGCAGTGGCTTAAATGAAAGCAAGTTCAAGTGAAAAAGCTTATTTTAATGGTAGTAGCGGCTGAGTAAAGTCTGCTTAGATGTGTAGCACCAGGCAGATGAGTGGCTGCATGAATTTTAACACAACAGTATGCTAATGTGGGAATGCCAATAAACAGAACCATTTGGATGAATATTTGAGGGATTCAGGAGAACTTCATCAGGATTT
This sequence comes from Climacteris rufus, assembly GCA_013398175.1. Taxonomy (NCBI): domain Eukaryota; kingdom Metazoa; phylum Chordata; class Aves; order Passeriformes; family Climacteridae; genus Climacteris; species Climacteris rufus. The sequence continues at coordinate 60,094 of VZRZ01004655.1, forward strand.
CAAATTTATTAAAAAGGTCTTGGAAATTAGAGAGTGACAGAAACATGTTCCCTTCCTGCTGCTTAAAGGGAATCGTGGTGGGTTTTTCCATGTGAAAATACGACACTTTTTAAGACAAGGATTAGTGAGCATGGAGTCTCTATAGCTGTAGACATGTCAGTCCTTGGGGAAGGGCTGAAATATTGATTCAGTCTGCAGCAGAAGGGATATTTGGGGCAGGGGGCTTGAGGTAGAGAAGTTTTCCAAAATATTAGTAGGGAATTCAAGGAGCTGTGATGAACCACAATCACATGCTGTTCCTCTGCACTCATAAGCTACAATATGATTTCTCTGGCCTTACAAGTAAGCAGTAGAATGGACTTGTGTGGAATGGTTCACCTTATGAAAACTTATTGGTTGTACAGAAAGATTTCTTTTAAAGCTAAAATTGTATGTAGTTCTATACATGCCTTGCATGCAGCACACTGCAGAAATAGAGGAAATTAAGTATTATTAAAAACATCTGCTCATGAAAAACAAGAACAAGAAAGCCAAAAATTGGAAAACATTAAATGCCAGCATCTAGATCCACAAATGCTAAAGCAAATACTTCATCTTTTGCACTTTAATTACATGAGTACTAATTCCATGACAAAGAATCTCTGGCTGGGCTAAAGAAAAATATGAGTAAACCAACTTAGATTCAACAGCAAATAATGAGAAAACTTCTGATGCTTCCCACAGTTAAACTAGGTTAAGCTCAAAACATTTATGGAAATTCATAAGAAAATACAACTTCTAATGAAAAGGAAAAAGGTTATTGTAAATTTTTAATATGAACTATGCAGATAATTACATTAATAAGATTTAATTATATCATGAAATATTTAGTGTTTCTCTCTGTGCTAAATATTGTTTTGAACATAGTTCTAGAAAGATTAGAAAGCTTAAGAAATACCAAGAAAAAAACCTGGAACAACTATTAAAAAATTAAATTTGACAATGTATTAATTGTACAGAACAGTGTTTCAGTCTTAAAACAAGGGAACATTTTGGTCATCTATTGCATATTAGTCTTTTTATAAATACAGATACAACATAAATACTTTGTACACTGTGTTTAATTAATAGAAAAAACAACCCATGTGTTATAGGTCTCATTTAAAAAGTACCACATAATCTGCAATTAACATCCAAGTTTTGGCAGAAATGCATAACTATTTATTAGTGTCTATATGCACTTTTTATTATGCCAAAAGTAAGCAGCTATGTATTTACTATCAACCACAATGTGACTGGGTAATTAATGTACTTGTGAAATACTATTTCCTAAACTGTGTGCTGTCGTTATTTTTGCTATATGGCTCTGGTCTAACACTACTTCTTAATTAATGGATGCCAAGTTTCCTGCACTGGGTTCTGTCCATCCTCATCCTCAGGACTGATTTTACATCAGTATAGGCTATGTGCATACTGACCAGCAGGCTGGGGTCCCATTCTCACCCAAACACTTCCCTGGTTGCCCACACACCTCCCTGTAGGTGCTGGGAATTCAATTTGTGATCTAAACATATTGCCAAAAGCAGCAGAATACCCCTAGGACAACTGTAATTGGATAAGCAAGTGGTTATTCCTTAAAATGCACATTTCTAATGTCATGGCAGTCTCCCCTGCAGTACCTGAAGCACTGTACAACTCATCTGTGCCTCAGACCAACTGAGGTTCAGAAGAATTAGGTGTCAGAACACCATCAAGTGAGGTTTTTCACCCTAAGCATGAACAAAATGCTTTATGCATCTCATAAGGCCAATATTCAATACCCAGAGAGGGACTCCAAGAGTTTACCCAGTTTCCAGGTGAGCACAGGGCTGGTAAAGCATCCAGGCAGTGTGCTGGAAACCACAGGACAGCCATAAAAACCTGCAGGGTAAGTCCTTCCTGGGGTTACTGTCTCCTTCTGAATGGGACTGAGTGCTGTGGAGGTGGCCCTGAAAATACAAGCATCACTTTTAGTAAATAGGATGTTTATATTTACATTTCATGGAGTCACAGAATCTCAGAATGATTTGCTCTGGAAAAGGCCTTTAAGATCAGTTCCAAATCCTGTGCTGTGGGCAAGGACTCTGTTTAATGCAGTAATCCATGTACTGGCTCAAATCTATGCATATTTTTTAATAAGTATATGTATAACATATATATTTGCATATGGACACAGAGCTGTCTAAATGCACACACACACACACAATCTGTACTGCAGCAAGGCCTCCAACCTCTGCTCCCCCACCCCCTCCCATTCATGTCAGAATTACAGATTAGTCTTCTTTCTGCAGGGCGTGATCACAATTTAAGGAAGAGCAAGCTGAGGAGCCTGTGCTGCTGTTGCTGGCTCAGAGTGTGTCCCTGTGAGGACAATCCCTGCTTCCCACAGGCACAGCCATGTCCAGGGCACTGTGTGATTTGAGGGATGGGGTCTGGAGCCTGCTCCCTGCACTGACGGGGTCTGATGGAAAGGACAAGTGGTGCTCTGTATATCCAGCCCCAGCAACTCTTATAGTTTTATCTAATAATTTGTCACAGGAGGAGGTGCTATGATTAATTTTGGATACAAAATGCACCTGCTGGCTCAGGATGTGAGCTCTTCAAGAGATCTGCTAGCAGGGGACAAAAATTGTGATTTCCCATCCTACCTGGTCTCACATCAGCTGGGGCACTGCAACTTCTTCTAAACTAGTCCTTGGTGGGTGGCATCTCTGCCATGGCAGGGGGTTGGAATTAGACGATTCCTTCCAACAGGAATTAGACGAGGTTCCTTCCAACACAAACTATTCCATGATTCTATGATATATCATTCTATTCTGTTTGACAGGTTTTCTCTGCCTTTCTCCACCACTTTCTCCCCACTTTTTTTGTTGTTTGTTTTTGTTCTTGTTTTTTTTTTTTCGTTTTAATTCTCTTATATTTCTCTCTTTTCCCTTTTGCCTAGAACACCTTGTTAGCTTTCACACATTATTTCACTCTACCTACTTTGATGGGCTGCAGCTTGGATTTGTTTCTTTTCCATTTTATTTGGAGGCCTGTAAAGGAAGGAGAGGAGCAAGTGGCCCCATGTTCACAGAGGCAGCACAAGGGCAGGCGTGAGGGAGCCACCTGCCCCGTGTGCCACACGATGTGGGGGCATGAAAGAGAAAAGTTACAGAGGGGGAGCATGTAGCTCAAGGAGAGAGGCTGCAGGAGAGATAAGGAGTCAACAGCCTCGGAGGAGATGAGCAAATGAACCTGCCCAGAGATGAGAGAGAGGAGTGCACAGTTTGCTACAGCTCAGAAACAGAATTAACCAAAGCAAATCCCAAAAGCCAGCACAGACCTGCAAGTGTGGCAGGGGAGACAGGAGGAGATGCACAGAAACCCTTTTTTGCTGCTGTGCTGTTCTGTCACTGCTCATCTCGTTTCTTTGAAGGTTTCTGTTTGTTTGTTTTAGGTGGCAAAAACTAGGCAAATGTGAACTTAAAATATGTTTTATGAGGTTTCTGTGTGTCTTTTGTTTTCAAATTTAAAATGCTCTGTTCTTTCTTGAAATCTCAAAATCAGGAAGAAACAAGTGCAGACCATCTCTGACTGGGCTGGTTTGGGCTCACATCTGTCCTGAGAGACAAAGACAGGAATGGGCAGGGCTGGCTCCTTGCATAGGGCACCAGGCAGTGGAAGACACTCAATTTGTCAGATCAGAAAGCAATTTTAGATTTGGTTGGAGGGGAGTGAGGGAGGGTTGATGCCTATAAGGTTTAGGAGTATAAATCCCTCAAACTTTCACATGTATGGGCACCTGCTTGTATTTAGTGAAGGATATGGCTTGGCTATAAAAGACGCTCCTCACTCCTATTTCTAGTCTTCCAAGCAGGAAACTGGGCACAACAGACCTCACCTTTTCTTTATAATGTGCAGGACAATCATCCATGGACCTCTCCCACTTTGGACCAGCAGCCTGTGGGTAGAAAAAGTGATCACCTGCTGTCACCATAGCATCAGGCTTTGCAACAAATATCACAATATTTCACACCCCCAAACCTTGGATTTTCTCACCTCAGACACACTGCCATGCACATGAGGAGGAGGAGAGAGAAAGAAAAAGCTGCTGAGGTCAGTGCATTGTGCTATTCAAAGAGAGCATTAGGTTAAAACTTACATTTTCATAATATATTGATTTGAAAAGAAATACCTATTTACCTTGCCACCTTACAAGCTTTTTCTAGGACACTAATTCATTATATAAATAAATCAATTAAACATGTGTCTATGTTTACTTTGCTGTTTCTTTAAGGAATTTTCACAGCTGTCAACATCCCTAACATTTTGGGAAATTATTCTCAATGCCAATAAATTTCATCCTAAAAATGGGAACTGTTCTCTCTCAGTGCCTGGACAGCCCTTTTAGACCTCAGCATTCAAGTGCTGCCTCTAAATACCAATACACATGGCTGTGGTTTCATTTATTTCACACTCTATCCCTACAAGCCATCACTGCATCACTGATGCCCCTCCACCTGAGCCAAAGAAGGTAATCCCATAGATACACCTCAGCCTCCTCTTCCCTGGATACTCTTTGTCTTAATCCATGTTTTTTTACATGTAACAAAAATTAACCAAAGTAAAGACACAGCAAAGAAAAGCAAGGAGAAAACACACCTGTTGATAGCTTGGAGTGTATCCACCCAGAAGGCCACAATGCTCTGCACTTCTGCTGGGTTTTAACAGCAGCTGGATAATTTTTATCATCAATAAAAGCACTCGTAGCCACACCATGGCAGCAAAAATAATAAAGGCAATTTAATCTCATGCTCTAGGCAGTGCAGAAGAGCTGAGATGCCTCCCACCACCCCATGGACCTCTGCCAGGGAGGATGCCTAAAAGCAGTGGGAGGCTCTGTGGGCAGAGGGAAGGGTCAGCTTTGGTGGGCCCAGGGTCTAGACAAGTATAACACATTTTGTGTTCTGAAAGAATAGAAGATAAAAGTCACAGGACACTTTTACAACACACAGCACAGAAATTAAAATAAGATTTGGCTAGAGCTTAGTTTTAATTCAGAAGCCCACCTAACAGGCTCTGATGATAGCATTTAGCTGTTATCCCTACAGTGGCAGAGAAAAACATGCAAATAAATAATTTCTTTTGTGTCTGAGATGGGCCTTTATCCTTGCTCCACACATACAGCCTGGGATGGGTAACACCCCCAGCTTTATCGTGCCAGTGCTCTGACAAGGACCCTTGTGAGTAAAGCAAGGGAAGGTTTATCACCATAAATCTAGTTATCAGTCCTAAGAAAACTTTTCATTTTAGTTTGGTCATTAAGATGGATTCCCTTTGCAGATCTTGCCTTAGTACCAGGCTAAAAATAAGCTCATGCTTTCCCTTCACCCACAGAATTTCTGGTCTTTGTGTACACTTTTCAATAACAAAAAATAGCATGAAGCCCACACATATGTATATGCAAAATGTCATGTTCACACACAAAAATTAAAGCCCAGTTCTTTAAATTAAAAAAAAATAAAATCGAGAAGGCAGAGATAAGACATGCTGGTTGAGTTTAAAATTATTTCTGCATAACAAAAACAAAAAGCTTTTCCAGGGACAGATTCTCAGATAAATCTGCACAGCTCCTCTGAAGTGAACTGACCCATAACTTTATGTACTCCAGCTACAGAGTTTATCCATATCAGACTGATCCTGATGCTGATGGACACAAAGTCAGCCATCAAATGCCACATATTTTCAGTAGGGAAGGATTGGTTCCATTGTATAAACATAGTTGAATTGCTGAAAAGATAAAGGAAGGAAAAGGCATCATAAAGTTCCTGGTTTCCTAAGCAGATGGGAGAAAGAAGGACAATTATAGTGTAAAGCATCATTTCACCCAGAGAAGTGTGAGTGCTGGAAGAGCTCAGAACAGAGAGGATTTCGCTTTGCCATGTGTGGTCTCTGGGAAACAAAAGGAAGGGTGTGACTGAAATGAAGACAGACAGAATGCAATATTTTTCTTTGATGTGTAAACAGATTTAATGCAACAAAAATCAATGAGGAAACTCTCCAAAGGAGAGTGTTTTAATGTGTTATCATATTTCACACAGATTTCATAAAAATTCAATTTCAATTATAGCATAGTTTACAAACAGAGGAAAGTGCTGTGCCTCCCTGGAAAACATATGGCCATCAAAACTTCAAACAAAATACTGCCAAAGTCGCTCGTAAAAAACAAATAGCCATAAGCCAGTGTGTTATTGTCCTTTTAATGTTTGTTGAATGCCTATAACTCTTCTGGTGTCCGCCTTGGCTGTCAGCTTCCTGACACCCCAGCCTCCCATCCACACACCTCCCCTCGACGATGTCTCAGAGCAGGAGCTGGATTGTGAGCAGGGCTTGATTATTCTGGATATTATCTTACATCTCCAGCTGGGCTGCTGCAGAAAAAGGAATCAAATAAATAACCACCAACACCCCCAGTGTAGCGATGGAGCAGCAGCAGGAAGAGGCTGAGCCCAGACACAGCCAGGGCTGCTGTGTGCTGGAAGAAGGGAAATGAGCTCTATCCCAGACAGCAGCAGTGGTTTCCTGAATGTTCTTGGCTCCATCCACCATCTCCTGCTTTGCCAAATTAACAACCCCCTTGGTTTGCCCAGGTTGGACAACGGGGCTTGGAGTGGGGCACCTCATCTCTGGCCTGGCTGCAGGAGGCAGGAGCAGCTGGGCTCTGGTCCTGTGCAAGGTCAAAGACAGTGCTGTGCTTGCAAGTAGGGACCTGCTTTTGTACTTTTGTCAAGGGATTGGGATAGGATGGAGAGTAGAAGTCCAGGCTGGAAGGCACAGGTGGCTTTGGAACACCATGCATTTGGCAGATGTGCAGCTCTGACGTCAGCAGAGCCTGTACCCAGTGCCACTGCTGGGACACATTTGTGTGACAAACTCCTTCTCCTGCAACTGGGATTCAGGTACAACTTTACGGAAAAGCAGTAATGCTTTTTCACCAGCTTTAACCTCAAGAAGCATCACTGTGTCTCTCTCTGCACTTTCCAATGGATGGAGAGATGAACCTCTGCCATTAACAACCAAACTCTGCCTTTTTTTCTCAATGGAGACATTTCTATTTTGTCCTTTAGGAGCTTCCTACTGTTGGGTGTAGACGAACAGGTGCACATGAAGGGATGCCTGACTGGGGAGGAGCAGGCATCCCATTTCTCATTGAGATTTTGCCCTTTCACAGTACCCACAGAGGGTGAAAGGGAGGGCTGGGAGGGGGGAACTGTTCTTGAGACAGGGCTGGGGGACAGCAGGGTGAAGGCAGCATTCAGGGAAGAGCCAGCCTCCAGGGCAGCACTCCCTAGCCCCCTCACATCCCAGATTAATTTGGGAACATGGTGCAGAGCTACTGGTTATAGAGGTTTTGCTTGGGCTGGAGAAGCAAGGTGTGGGTGGAGTGAGCTGAATGAGAAGCAAGTGCTGATAAAATGCTAGGAATGAAGCAGAAGAAATGAAATAATGAGGACATTATTGATGGCATTAGTGAAGTGTTAGCGTGGGGGAAGAAGACATGATGTGTGCTGGCAAGGGAGGACGAGCTCACAAACCTGATATATTTTAGCTGTGAGAGAGAGAAAGTACAGGGTTCAGAGCTAACACTTTTCTCAGTACACACCTGTCTAGCACAGACTGTGTGATGTGATGGCAGCAATGGAGCTGGCTGCACCTCCACGAGCTGTTACAGACGGTACCTGCAAATTTTGCTCTGCTTTCACTGGGACACAGGACAGACATCCTACATAAATATAAAGAAGAATAAAAATAATTTCTCCTTTCTTAATAGTAGTCTGCACCTAGGCTAGAGAATTTTTTTTCCAGAAAGGATATAAAATGTATCATTCCAACCCTCCCACTGGCATTAATGTGTTGTCTCAAAATATGCCCAATCTCAAGTTTAGGATGTGTGCCCCTCAGAGTAAGGCCAAATATCCACACATCTGCCATTAGGATTTTACAAGAAACCATTTAGTGGCAAGGTTTTCCCACAAGTAGTTCATCTCCTCACTAAATGAGCCATTTTGACAGCTTCTCGACCATCTTTCTCACTGAGCTCTTAGGGCCAGTTTGGTATTCAGGCTCCTGAGCATAAACAGCCGACAGCTCTGTGCGTTTGGTCACTTATAGAATAATAAAGACAAAAAGGAAAGACTTACATTTTGGTTTGTTTACTTTTCCTATCACAAGCAATAGTATCCAAGTTCACAGTAGATATCACAGGAATGTTAAAATAGATCATTCTCCAAAGGCCTGAGAAAATACCAATAATTAAATGTTAAATACAAATGCATGGCCCTTTCAAGGTAGTTCAAGGCAACTTCATCAATAAATAGTATTATAGAGAAAGATGAGTCTCACAGCATCTCCCAAAAGAAACTAAAAATGATGGGAAAACTTCAGGCACAATCACAACAACAATAGCATCAGGGTGCATAAGAATGCACATTTCTGCACACTAAATATTCTCCTTACAACCTTCCATCTGGGTCTCTCCAGTGGGGGTAAATTTATTCCAACAATTTCCAATCCTCTATTTCGAGATCTGTAATATCAAGGCAGCTCAAAGCATGAATTCACACTGAGACAAAAGCCCTGGAGGACATTCATAGGTGTGTGCCTCGACTCAGCCTCACCACTGAACACAAATCTCAGAATCTGGGGTCAGACATAATGTACTTTTTTTGATTTTTTGATATTTTTTTGACTTTGGTTTCCTCCTACCCTGTTAGCTGGGTGCCCTTCCAGCTGAGGGTGGGCAGTGGTGGGGTGAGATGCTCGGATTTTGGGAGGGGAGAGGTATGGGACTGTGTGATACAGGAGACAACACATATTTGGAAGTGATTCATGTATAGGAAAACATTGGGCTGATTAAATATTTAACTAAGAGCCATGAAGAGTAAATTGGTGACCGTGTTAACCTATAAAGAGCTGGGCTGTATTAGCTGGCAAATAACAGTGTCTAAAATGCCAACAAGAAGGGGAAAATAAACAAATACTATGGGTAATAGAAGCATAAAAGCATCACTATTAGGGGTAAGTCAGTAGTTTTGGTCGGTGTGGGAGGTGGGACTGGAGCCTTCCAGGGATCACACCATGGGGTGTGATGGGTGATGGTTCTTGGAGGACTTGTCTGAGTCCAAGTTCTTCTTGTCCCAAGGACAAGGCTGGAGGGGAAGAGAGCAGCTTAGATAGGCCACCTCCACATTTCTAGCTGCTTCTGGCAAAAGCTACAGAGAAATATATCCTTTTCCCTTCCAAAAACTCTCCAAGGATCCACAACAGTAAAATTAGAAAGCTCTAACCTAACATTTATAAAGAGGAATATAAAAGAGGAATATAAAAGATTATGCTGGTTGGTAAGCAGTTGGTTAAATCAGGCTGGAAAGCCAGAAAAATGACATCCCTTGTGATGAAGTGCAGCCAGGAGGACACACCAGTGGGAGAGAGGAGTGTGGAGCTCCAAAATGGCCATGAGGGAAGACAGGCTGCTTGCCTGGGATGCTCCAGAAGCCTGCAGACTTGGGCAATGCATCCACGCCTTGGGCATGCACAGAGGAAATAGGGAAAGGAGTAAAGGACATGGCTGTGGACTTCCAGGCAGGGCAAGGAGGAAAAACTGTCTTGGCAGGAACAAGACAGGCTTGGAGCAATTTGCAACCTCTCAAGCACAGCCAGGGCTGACACTGCACTACCACTATGGGAATCACTACAGGAGCTCCCCAGCATGAGGCGACTTTCAGGGAGCTGCAGTAACCCCAGGGGAAGATCAGCCCCAGGAGTGCTCCCCTGGAGAGAAGCAAACAAATTTGGACCACAGCTTTCCCAGTCTGGCCAAGGAAGTGGGAGAAGTTGCAGTGTAGGAAAGTTGTGCTGGACTTTAATGAGGCTGCCTGTGGGCAAATGTGAAGCAAATAAAAAGACAGCTGATGGAAACTAATCACTGCTTAAGAGAGTTCAGTACAGATGTGTTTAAGACACAGTTATGAAAGACAGGATTTAACATCTCTTCCAATAAAAGCTGTGTGGAATGACAGCCAAGGCCGACGCAGTTAATTAAAGCACAGCGTTGAGACACTCATGTATAGAAAGCAATAAACAGCTTTTGCAGTTGATTAAACAGTGAAGACTGGGGGTTATAAATTGGCACAGGAGATATTTGCTGTAAGCCCACCTCAGAGTCACAGGTATTACTGCTCCAAAAAGGAAGGTTTGCTCAGCTTACCTTCCCCAGCCCAGGAGCAGCAAGTCTATGGACACAGGCAGGTGAATTTTTGTCTCAGGAAGGGTGGCTGTGGTCATGAGCGAGGTTGGGAAGAGGCTGGTGTGTGGAGCAGAGATGAGCTGAGCCTCCAAAAGTGGGGGAAATGCTTGATAACAGGCACTCATTTTGTTGCAGTTTATCTTTTCCTCTTCTGTTCCATGAATGCCCCTGTTGGTTTTTAGACACAAAATGCTGTTCCAGAGCTGAAAATTACTCTCCTGGCATGCCTGGCTTCCTCAGCTCACAGCTTCCAGCCACCACCCCAGCAGCAGCCAGACACGCCGTGTGTCTGTCAGGATGCACACACACAATAGCAATGTGCCTCACCCCAACTTACTTTTATAGACAAAGAAAGAACAATAGCAAAGCCAGAGGCACATTATATGAGTTTCACAATGTCTTGCAATCAAAAACAGCCTCCTGCAGGCTTTATTCCTGAGCAAAGAATTTTACAGAACAATTTACCAGGACCATGGAGAGCTAAAGCTGGGAGTGGGTGAATGTTTTGCTTTCCACCTCACTGGGTTCATTAAGCACAATTAACCCTCTATGTGAGAGTGCCACCAGCTGTGCCTTCCCACTGCTCTGTCCATGGCTATGCCACAGCCATCGGTGGCAGCAGTAGCCCAGAATTTGTGAGCATAGTTCACATTCGTCACAGAGAGTCCCACACTTACATTTGCATGAATAGGGCATACACACTCCAGATGAAAAAGGGTGAACTGGTGAGGCAAAATATTTGCTGTGCAATTTGATTCTCTGTTAAGTGACAACACCATGTTTCCCAGCTGTATCTACATGATAAACAATGTAGGAAATTAAATCAGAGGAATTCTACTCAAGATATCAGCTGAGAACTGTAAATAACGTAATTAATATAATAATATGGTGAATGTAATGCAATACAAGGTGCATAGAGATGTTAGAGAGCTGACAGCAAAGACAAGAGAAGGTACTGGATACAGGCACTAATGGACAATGGTAGTTAACCCTCATAAATAGATATATATAACATACACAAAACATTATTTGTATAGGATCCTGAATGCTGAAGGGAGATAAAACCACCTGGTTAAGCCAGAAGGAGAGAAAGGACAGGATGGATTCAAAGGAAGAGACACATTCAACAACCTCATACTGCTTTCAGCCCAAGTCCTCCTGGCTCAGGAACCAAGCAGGGCTCCCTGTCCATTCTGTACTGAACTTTAAAGTGGCAGAGAAAGGCAGCAATGCAAAATGAGTTTCAGTAGTGAAGCTGCACTTTACTTTTCATAACAGTGGCTTTTTTAAAAGGTATATCAAAGAGAATTGAATTTGGGTCCATGAATACAGCAGTAAGTGGTGTAACTCAAGTTAATTACATTCTCTCTGTCTCCCAAGAACTAGATTTTTCCTTCTTCCAGCAGACATAGTTCATATGTTGTAGTCTTGGTTAAAACATAAGCATTCACTTTAGGTCAAGGTGTTTTCCTAGTGAAATATTCTGAATACACTCTGAATTTATGAAATCATCTCAGGAGCAAAAACTATTGAGAATAAAGTTGGGAAAGTAGAGACAACATGAAACAGTTTGAAACTCATCTGTGAAATTTTGGTGTATGTGTAGGAGTGCCCCTCTCCAAGACCAGCCTGTGCTCCAGGGTTGGGCTACTGCCAGTCTCTCCTTTTAGGGCAACACTTTTTAAGGGACTGCAAAGAAACCTCCATCAATACATGAAAGAGCCCATGGGACCAGGAAGTGGCCAAATTGTTACTTGCAGCATTAAATACAGAATGTCCTGAGGTGTACATTGGTAAAACAAGGTTTTCTCCAGGCTTTGGGGAGAAGATGATGCTGCTCTGACAGAGTGATAGTTCTTATTTCTTTTTGGCCTTTGGCCTGTAACTATCATTTCACATCCAGATGTCCATCAGCAGTGTCCAAACAATGTTCATTGCAGTGACATTATTGTCAGTGTTGTTGAAAAATGAAAGTAAACAAGGGGCCTGGACATATCAGCAAACCATAGGGCAGCAGGGGCTCACAAGCACTTTAAAATACACAATTTTTCAAATTTTTCACTTGAGTACTCTCAATAGCAATAGTGTGTGTTCTTACATGCATTTCAGCCTGCAGATTTATGCTCTAGTGTGAACTACATTGCTACTTTCAGCAGTAAACTTGGTTCAGGAAAGCAAAAACAAACTCATGTGCCCTGACTGCACAGTGAACCTAAAAAAATAAAATCCAGTCATTAAGTAGCAGGTTTCCTACAAAGAATTTTGAACAGCCTTTAATTTCCACTGTACATTCCCACACACACTGGATGAACTGCAAGCTCACACACAAAGTATCCAGAGAAGGGATTTTAAATCCTAGAGCATAAAGAAATTGATTTAATCAGATTACAGCATGTTGATAACATAGTTAAGTAGATTAGATTAAAATTCTACACTTGCAGTGCTTCATGAGTCAAGCTTTTTAGTCCCTATGAGTGGCATTTTTGTTTCCATTGCCCCACAATCAGCTGTGCAGTGTACATTGAATACATGTCACTTGTATCACAATAAATGCTCATTTCCTGGCAAACTCGGAATTCTGGGTACTCATACAGAGTAGGTTATGTAAACACCCATTTCCTATTAGACATTTAATTATGTGAGACAAGGCTATCAAAATAAGAAATTCTCTTCCTGCCCATGTACCTGGACTTTAGAAGACATCCATGTGTTTCTGTAGCATGATGATCCCAAATATTTTGAAATTCCCAAAAATTCCTAAAAAACGAGTGTCACCACATCCCACACTGACACAAGAAATACTCACAAAATTGAATTTCATATTCAAATATGAAGCTAAGCAGCACCACAGCAGTATCAAGTAAAGCAGATCCATCTCTGCGGAGATTGCTGCCAAGTTCCCCCCAGCTTAGCAAGCAGAACAGGTACAAAGAACTCTTAAAAGCAAACAAAACTGACATTACAGGGAGGAAAAAGCAGGATAATAGAGCACTTTGCTTTGCAAGGCTGATCTAGGTTAGGTCAGGCAGAGTTTTCAATGGAAACAAAAAAATTCTATGCAGTGACAGCAATGAAAACTGAAGTACAAGATGCCCTTATGATAAATGTTCATTTCCCTATGTATCCTTTAGAAATACAACTTCTCATGAACTCCACTACTTGGTAAGGTTATGATGAACCCTGAGGGAAGAGAGGCAGTCCAGCTGAGCTGGCTCAGATGTCCATCCTCTGGAGCTCATGAGTCTGGTGCCCAGACTAGGTCAGCACAAAGTGGAGCTGAGAGAGAATTCAAGAGCCATCAGGAGGAGAAATGGCAGAATTTCAATTCCTCGAGGCCAGGAAACAGAGAGTGTGGTGGCAAGGGTGAAGAGTGAGAGGAGGGAACTGGAGTGCGAGTTAAGGGCTGCTGAAACCAGTTGGAGAGAAAATGGGTGTGATCATTGCAGTTGCACAGAACAGACCCGATGCCTTTCACCACTGCAGCATTTACACAGAAGCACTTGTCTGCCTTTCATGAAGAAAACGTGGGGTCAGGGATCCTGGGATTGCTCCATATTCACTTCTCTTGTCTTCTTTTCTGTTTTCTGAAATCCTCTTTTCAGCAGCTAGCAAGCATGCCTAAACACTGAAGGAGTAGGTAAGAGAAATCGCAAACAACAAAAAACCCCACCTCATTTGAGGACCTGGGAACATGAGAAGACACCAGCTATTTGAAATATCATCCAGCACAGACCTTCCTTCAGCCTGGCAAAGCTCAGAGGTTTCTCCAGCAGAAATGATTCAGAATGTTTTGTAGGAACACGCCTTGCTCTTATAGACATAATGAAATTAGATACTTTGGCTACATTATCCAGATACATAGAAAATCTGGGTTCAAAGTAACCCACAGGGATCGAGTTCAACTTCTTAAATATATTAAAAACTGTCTACATGATTTCTCTGATATCCAGAATTTTGCAGAGGTATGGATACAGCCTTGTTTGTTTGGGGTTTTTCTCTGCTGAAATATGAAGCTATCTGCTCACAGTGCCAATTCAATTAGAAGGTTAGCTTCTTACAGATCATGGCTAGCATCAGCAAGGGATCAATGCATGTCTTCACTTACAGAACAAGATTTACAAGCAATGCAGTGACAATTCAGAGCTCTGTGTTCACTTGGACTGCAGTAGGAAGGAGAGAGAAAGCAAAGTGTCTCCATGAGTCCATCCATCCTCAGATGTCACACACAGACCGTGAAGTGCAGTGAAAGAGGACAAAAAGACGCCTGTGGTCTTCCTGCTGCCCCACAGTCTGTTTGGAAATGACATTCCAGCAGGATCCTCCGTGCTTGTGAGATGTAGAGTGGAGCCAAGACATGCACACCACAACAGGGTCATCTCTTTTTCATTTTAACTCTTCACTTTCTTAAGGGTTGTAGAAAGAAGGATGGTTTGTCCATGATGGATGGGATAAGCAGCTTTAAACTTCAGCAGTGGAAACTGAGATATATGCATGATGAAAAAGAAAAAAATGAAAGCAAGTGCTGAAATTGGCTGTTTAAGGACATTGCTGTCACTCTTCAAAAATCCTGGAGAAATGCCTATGGATGCTGCCTGAGCTATAGCTGATGCTGTGAAGGAAACATGGAGAGGGCAAGAAGACCCCCAAGGTACTGTCAAGCCCTGTGATTCTGCATTTGTTATTCTTAATTAAATAGTTCCCTCCCTCAGTGCTGTCCACAGGGTTTCTGTCATTCAAATCTTCCAAAACACCACAAGTTTTTAAACTGCAATTCAAACTCTAAAATTTCAGAAAGTATAAATAAAAGGAGCAGCTTTGTACAAAGAACTCTATTTTAAATTATCTATACCCACGGAAATCCAGTTAATTTGCCTGACTTTTCTCAACCTGCCAGAGAGTAGGAAGTGAAAAAAAACCTATGAAAACATTAAAGAAATAGAAATACATTTGAGTACTTTGGAATAAAAATAAGGAAGGTTGAAAACAATTTAAGAAATAAGAGTCTTGCAGTATCCACAGACTTTGGATACACATAGAGATAGATAGACTATAGAGACAGACACTCTGTAAGATAGCTGAAAACAAGAATTAAAAAAATACCATCTGATATATAAGGTGTTTTAGTGGCTAGACTCCTTTTCCATAACTTTGTGCGTGGAGTTACTATCCTAGACTTTGATGTCCCCCAAAGCTCCAGCCAGCTAAGAGAAAATCTAAACAATTATTTGTTCATAATATCCACATTTAAAATACACCATGTATTTGCAGATGAATGAAACTCCCAGATGATATCTCATTCTTTCTCCTCTTTTTTGAATTTTAGGTAATTTACCTGTAGCTTTCCATACACCTCTTGGAGTCTCCATCCTTTTGCTGCCCTCCTCTGGAGTGGCATCTTTGGAAACTCTTCCTTCTCAGTGCACAGCACTGGTTTGTGGAGGCAAGCAGATTTTGTGACTTCCCCAAAGGCTTGCCCCAGATCTAATCTTGCTCTCTGAAACTTGCCATTACAAGACTGTGTAGGTGGTTTTCTTAATTAAAAAGAGCCTCCTTTAACTTCCTCTGAGACACAACTGTTGCTTTTTTAGGTCAAGAGGCATCTCCTTCCCTGGAGGACTAATTCACTGCCCCTTGTCCCAGTGAAGGGTAATGCTTCCTCTCCCTTCCCCTTTGCAGGGTCACCAAGTCCTCTCAGGGTGAAGTGTCCTTTTCAATGAACTTTCATATTTTACATCATGCTGTACAAATAAACACACTTTACACAGCATTGAAAGTCTCAATGTTCACAGGTTGTTGCCTATTCCTGGCTGACATGGAACAAATTAACTACCCTGAAGTGACCCAGGGGTGACTAACCTCATTCTTCTCTTTGGTGGACTGTAACAATTGTTCTGAAAATAATGATGTCAATGAAAATATGATGTGATACAGTAAATGTGACAAAGTTCAGGCTGTCATACTGTATTTATGGGATATGGCTGTTTAAACAGACAGTATGATTGCTGCTTTTCAATTACGTTGTCATTATGGTAAATGATTTACTGTTTCATTTACAGTTAATGTGCTTGTTAACCTGAATTATTTCATTCCTCCATTAAAATATTCATTTTTTAAAATGTATCTTTTTAGAAGTCTACTTTTAAAGATGTGTGAGAAGAAAATTCTTTGAGTTATTTTCAAATTTTGAAACATTATTTAAATTTTAAAATACTTATAGCAGTAGGCACAAGTGTTATTGGATGTATGAACTTTTTACTATGAAAAAAAGGGGTTGCCCGACTGATCACAGATCCCTAACAGTAATTTCATATTGTTTCTTTCAATTTTGATATTCCTTAAAGAAGGACACTGTTGTCCAGTCAGATGTGTTTAATTAGGATTTTTCAGTGACAAGAGATGCTGTTCAATCCTTTAAGACTTATTAATTTTATAGTTAAATGCATGAGAGCAATCATATAATTTGCAAGACATCCTTAAAACTGACTAGATAATATCCCAATTAAAATTATGGACAACTGTAACTGTTCAGCGTGACTCAGTTTGGGAAATAACCAGTTAAGAATACTGTTGGTCTAAAGAAGTGGGGCCAAACCAGTGGTGGTGGTGGTGGTGGTGGTGGTCACCCCATGAGTCCTTCAGTGGGACACAGTGATGTGTAATCCCTATTTCTTGCCCAGTCCTTCCGTGCCTGGCATTACTTTCCAGCTGCTCCCACTGTAATCAGGGATTACTCTCAGCTCTTCCACTTGCTGTGTCCCCATGACCTTGCATATTTAATCATAATTGGAAGTCAAGTGACTTTTACGAGACATGAATGTTAATTACCTTTCACATTGCTGGAGAGGGTACTCTGTCTGGAGTTCCTCTGATTGTGGTAATTAATTAGTTGTGCGAGGTCAGCCTCCTGTCTTGCACAGTTCATTGAACAGTGTCTTTTCAAATATTTATAAAGATGTTTTAGTACCTATCACTGAAAGCTACATTAATGTTTTAATTTAAGCAGAAAAAAGAACAACCTAATCCTGTCAGACACAACTGTGGTGGTATATATATATATAATAGCAATCACAAATTAGATATTATGTTTTATTTTATGCATGTTCATTAGGAATAGGGGAAAAATATATCTGATTCTGCAATGTAGGAAACAAACTAAAATAAAAAAAGAACTAAAGCTACAGTTGTAGAATAATTTACATTAAAATACTGTTCAGGGCAATGAACTACTTGGATTTCAGGAATTTCAATATGATTAAAATAGCTGAATATATGCAGAAAATCATCACAGATTTTCCACAAAGGCTTAATGCCTTCTGAAAAGTGTCAGATAAGACACATCAGGGCAGAACAAGGCCTGAACCCAATCACGCATACGCAGACAAATCCCAAAGAAGGCCACTCTCTCTTTGTGACAGACCAATTTTCAAACTGCCTATTGAACTACAAAGACCTACAGAGTAGATAGGTTTTGTTTGTACCACCATAGCTCACCATAATCAGTGGAATGGACACCAAAAGTCCATGGGAACTCCAGCCTGGGGAAGCAGGGGCTGCACACCAGCCTTGGGGAGCTCACACGCAGCACAGCTTCTACTGCACAGTGATTCTGCTGTACAAAGTGCCCTGGTAGAGTCTTACTGAATAAAACAAGTTCCAATGACTACCAAGGAGCTGTCATTGGATTATTGTGACTCCTGAAGTACGGACAGATGTGTAGCATTGCATAATTACACGGCTGAGCCTGGTGCAACAAATCTCATCACTGCAGGATGTGCTGGGCACCTTAAAACCACCTGGATGCTGCTGAAAAACAGCAGATAAGGCCAGACTTTTTAAGCTGAACACTTAGAAGTGTACACACAAGTGCAGGATATATACACATTACATTTTTGTGAGAGGCAGGAGGAGAAGATAGATGTCCAGAACTACAGACGCGCCAGGAGAAGGGCAACCGTGACACATAAACCAGGCAACACATCCCACCTTGTTTTATTCTTCCTGAAGGACATCTCTCCCAATGTATTTTTATAATGTAATGGCAGACCCCCTCCCAGTAAGTGGCAATATTACTTGAATATTTCTTCCTTTTCCTTTTAAAATTTCCTTTTTTAAAAAAAAATTGGTTATGGACCTCTAACACCTTAAAATAACATAACTACAGCTACTACAGTTACACTTGTGTAATCACTTCCTGATTTACAAGACACTTAATCTCATTTCATATTTCACCAAGTGTGCAGAATTTCTGTTGGGCAACTCCTGGATTACCTGGCCACGCTCTCTGAACTCCTGAAGGGAAGGCAGTGTGTGATGGTGTCCACAGCACGGCATGAGGGCTGAGGCAGAAGGCAGAAAGTTCCACCTGACACACTCCCTTGCTACAGTTTTCCTATCAGGTGTCACTGCTCACACCCAGCAACCAAGTGCTCTTCAGAGGCTCATTCCTGCTTTTCTATTAGACCAGGACTCCACCACCTGGGATGCTCTTAGCCACGTGAAGAATGTCCAAACCTCAGAGTCATCAAAGGAATTTAAACTGTGTCCTAACACTGGCTGCTGCTCTCTGGACAGAGCAAAACCTTCGTGTCTCCTGCCCTGGTTTAGGTGTTGGTCTGTCAGAGCTCCATGAGCGGCTCACACACACACAGGGCACCAGATTGAAACCTCATCAGATGGACACTCATTGCCTGAAGCTCAAGTACAATCCCTTGCCAACCCCTTGAGCTATTCAGGTGCCTGAACACTTACCTGTTGAGCAGGTCATCCCTTCAGCAAGTGCTTTCATGAAACTACACAGACTTACCTTATTCTGTTTATTGCTAACAAATCATCAAACACCAATTTGTGACAGAAGATTGCTGCTTGTGCATCACCAACACAAGTGAGAAACTCTTGGACTACACAGCTTATTTTCTGAAATCTTTTGAGCTGCCAACTCTTGTAACATTCAAAATTGTTTATTTAAGAATTATTTTAAGAAAAAGTCAGTGACCAGCTTGTATAATCCTTTTTTTTTCTCTCTCCCAGATGAACAGACACTTTAAAAGAGCTTTAGCAGTAATCCTAAATTAATATTTCCTTTAAGTTTCCATGGTAGTTTCAGACCTCCTTTTCTACTCACCTGTGAAAATAATTTTTTACTCAGAGTAACTACACATCAGTTCTGATACTATACACATTGTGTATCTTAGTATTTTAAAGTTACTTTTTTTACAAAAAGTGGATCATTACTAGATTTAGTAGCAGTAGTGGGGGTCAGCAGTATCATTATCTTCTTTCCAGGAAAAACTCCTTGCACATCCTTTGAGGCCAACAGACAGTTCCCTCTATACAAGTTCGACTTTGAACATCACTGTCAGAGGTCATGAGAGGCACAACATGATCTAAGTGATGTCTGGTTGGCACAGGGAAGCAAAAAGATTCCTTATGCTTTTTTCCTCCTTTTTGTCACCTTAAAATATGGGCACTAAATGAGAAACCCTTACCTTCATGAGATCTGTATTTCACATGTGGAGATGGCAAGCACAATAAATTAGTGACCTAGGACGACAAATTATCACTCCCTCCATGAGCCATCCTTCTGTCCATCTAAGACTTGAAAAATTCCAAATACCTCAGTACTTTTGCAGAGATGCCCAGGGCTACACAGACAAGATTAATTGTTGGTCTGCTTGTGCCACATGAAAAATGTCTTTACTTTTAAGGCTGACAACCCTGAGACCTTTTATCATCACCAACATTGCTTCCCTATATCATCCTCTCATCCTCCAAAAAGGGAAGATACTTGGTTCTATTCTCATACATTAGGCACTTTCACAAACTTTCTGAAATGTTTACACAAAATTCAATTCATGCATGTGACTGAACTGATTCTGATAAAAATAAAGCAATTGCTGTTATATTAGGACTTTCTCAGCAATCTCAGTGCTAGGTAATGGACTGAGGTAGAAATTTAAAAGGCATTCCACTACAGAGCTTCTTTCTGCAAACTTCAAACACCATGACTGTCTTAGAAATAAGAAAGAAACAATCAGAAAATGCACAGCAAAATAAATATTCTCGAAATAAAGATTCTCAAATGTGCTTCCTAGTGTTTATCCACAGGACTGCATTCATGTTGGCAACCTCAGTTGTGTGGAATGACTAATCATAGTACCAAGGGCATCATCCATCTCAATTTGTCATTGTGAGCTTTTGTTGTCATAATTTAGTGTTTATTCAAACTATTGCATAGACCAAAAGGCCAGTCACAAGGCAGAGACTCCACTGCATTATTATGTAAATAAACTGGTATATCATCTGTCGGGAAAAAAACTCCATTAGACACAATTATAAAAGTTTGGCACAAATGCTTTTTTTCCCCCTCATGTGTTGCATAGAGATTCTTCATTCAGCAAAGAATTTCAGAACTTAGTTTGTGAGGGAGCACATCATGTCCCCCTTCAAACTTACATGTATTTTTGTTTTCTGTTGAATGAAAATGTGGGTATTCCTTAGCCTAGGAGCACAAAGTCATTTAACAGGGTATTTCAGATTTAGATTGATCAGAAGTTCCATTTCCCTGAATAATTTTAATACCTGCTGTTTGTGTAAACCACAAACTGCTTCACATTGCTAAGAAACGTCATTTACACTGGAAGAAAAATTTTACCCTTATGAATTCTGTGGAATAGCACAGAACTACCATTTCACATGAATGTTAGTACTGAATGCTTTTGCAGGAAAGCCACCAGGAAAAGCTGTGCAACCACACTCTGAAGAGACAGGCTTTAATCAGTGATGCAGCCAATTTTTTTTTACTTCTAAACTTGTGTCAACTTTAAACACACATGAGGCTGTGGGAATGTAAAAAGTTAAACATTTTTCTTGTCCCTTGCAAAAAGTTATAGGATTTCCTGCTCCAAAAATATTTTGCTGAACTTATGACATGCACATATAAGTTATTGATCAGGTCTTTCACCCTTCAGCTGCTTGTGTGTTCTGCACAGCTACAGAGCCTGGGGATTCTGGGGCTGTTAAAGGATTGTGGAAACAGTTCCTCTGTAAAACTGTGGTGAAGTTAAAAAAAACCAAAAAAATCCAATGTGGATTATTACACCTGTATGTAATTTAAAGATCTTTAAGTATGACAGGGGTGGAGCTCAGTATCTCCCATCAAAATTCTGCCTACATACTTACAACCATATTCTGATCAAACATCCAATATCTAATAGCTCCACTGACATAAACTGTGTATTTCTAAGGAAATAAACTTATTTTTTAATAAAGTAATTTACTCTCAAGCAAGTGTAAAGCAAATAAAATGTCTCACTGAAGGGAAACTGAGACATCACAATAAGTAAAATTCCTAAGGCCCATGTAAGGCTTCATGATTTCCAACTCATGTTACTTTTACACCCACTAGTTAAAATTTATTTCTACCTGAGTACTGAAGATAAGAGATTCTCTGTCAGAAAATGAACATTCTGAATGAAATTTATGAAATGTCCAACTACTTACACCTCATAACAAGTGTAACTGTGAAAAAAAAAAAGAGGGCCTAATCCATCTCTGAGGATGTCAGCAGAACAAAGGCAGAACCTGTGGAATCATAGCTGTGTGGTATGAAACTATTTAATACAGTATTTTTATAGAAAAAATAATAGTTTTAAAATTCTATTGACATAATATACAGCTGTACACCTCTAGTTATCCAAACACGTGCAGAGCTGCAAAAACATTCAAATAGAATTTGTATAAAAAGCAAAAATTTTCATTAAGAAAAGGGATTTAGCCATTTGTACAAAGTAATGCTCTTTTGCTTCAATTTGCTCTTTCTTTAGCTTTCATTTTATAAATTAAATTTAAAAATTAGTCAACACACTGAATTAAGTATGTAGATTTTCATTTAAATAAATCAGTCAACAATTTTTTTATAAAGTATTTAACACTTCATTGTAGAAACATAGGCAAAATGACTATTATAACCAAAATGAAAAATACTGTTCAATTTAAAAAAATGTACCTAAACAAGAACCTGAAAAAGTTTATGATATGCATAACATTGTTCAAGCAAAATTGCACTAGTATTACATAAATCAAGAGTTTTATAAAGGCCCCAATATGGCAAAGTTTAGAAATAGGTAGTATGCATGCACAATAGTACAACAAAAATCTTTTATAAAACAGCAGTTATTTTTGTAATGCTTGTACAAAGGGAATAAAGAGCAACCACAAACATATTTAATCTGTTAGGTTAATATATTATGATAGCTAAAAGTCAGTCATGTCTAGCAGAGGAAGGAAGAGTCCTCCACAGTAAATGTATGAATACGTCTTTTGTGCCTTTAAAGTTATGTATAAAATATTTTGATTCAGTTCAAACCTGAAAGTAATTGTATTCTTTATTTTCATCAAAATTAAAAAAGGTGAGTCAAATTTTGCCTCTTAGCAACAACAGAAAACAGACCAGGTCAGAGAAGCGCTGGAAACTGATGCTGATGCTTTTCACTTTTGATCCTTGGACTTTGATATTTAATTCCAGACTACTGAAACTTGGGCTTTGATAAGGTTTCACTAATGTGCAGTTTGGTTCATTTTACCTCCACGATACCACAGTTTATCTTAATTTAAAGAAACTGCTGTGTTTTGAGTCCTTTAGTATCATAAACAGGCATGAGAGTTTTTTGTTGTGATTGTCAAAACCAAATGCTGTGATCATCTGAGTGTGCTTAAGGTTTGGGGTTTGGTTTTCCCTACTACTTGCTACGTGTTGGGGAGTTATTAATCCATAAGTACTGTGTGTGATTGAGTGAATAAACATGTAAAGCATGTGTAGGCAATGCCCTCTTGTGCTCTAGGGTGGCTACTGTCCTACAGGACTGTTGGAGTTCGTATGCTTTGTCCCACAGCAAGTAAGGTTTCAGTTTCCAAGATATATCGTTACTATGTTCTATAAGGTTTTAATAAATACAAAGCTTGTTTACATGGTATATATGTTTAGTATATCATGTACAGTCACTGAATTTCTGAAACATAATCATTGTGTTCATGCAGATCATTAGATGTTTCACTTATATAGTCTTGTTTTACTTCTTGGCAACCTAAAGCTAATTTAAAAGCAAGTTATGTTTGTTTGTGAAAAGTTATCTAGCTTCATCAGGATCTGAAGAGAAGTTCTAATGGGCACAAAGAAGAGAGGAGACCATTCAATCATTCTTTCACCATTTAAAATAAACAAAATTACACACTGTACTACAGCTTCCAGACTACATAATGAAAAAGTGCAGATACCATCTTCATTGATTAAGTAGAACCAAAAAAGTTCATAGAAAATAGATTGCTCATTTTCACGCTACAAACGAATATGTTGTTTGCCATTTTAACAAATTTAAAGGTGTGTTATTTCAGCAGCATTGTTGTAAATTGTACCGTAGTGCAGTTTCTTTTTCATAAAAATACCTTACAAATGGTCAGTCAAAAGTCATCAGCAAAAGAAAAACCCAGAAAACAATCAACAAAACAAAAAACAGAGGTAATGCTGATGCCAAAACAATTATAATACTGTTGGTACATAGAAAAGTAATCCTTATATTTTATACATTTATACAGAGTATAAAAGGTAACAGCAGATTATGCCACAGTCTCCCTTATCCCAATATCTATTTTCTTTGGAAGAAGTTCTCTTCTTTCATCAACACTTGCTAAGGAGTTTCGACAGTTTTGTCCATCCACGTATAACTTTGCATATACTGGATTGGCGTAATTTGTTGGCTGCAGAGAAATTAAGCAAACATTAGATCGGTCAGATTAAATCAAAATTAACATCTATGGAAATGGAAATGACTTTGTTAAAGCAAGAACAAGTACACAGAAAATATAACAGGACATATTTAATAGATACCTGGACGTCTGCAAACCTGATGATGAGTTAATTATTTAGTTGAAAATTAAATTCATGATGAGACATGCTATTAAAATAACCAATGGCATGACATGCAGCAAATTATGATATTAAAACCATAAAAACAATGATGAAAATTAAACAAAAAACCTTGAAAAAATGTCTCTGAAGTTGACTTGTCCACCTTATTACACTGGAATATTTCAGAATAGATATGAAGGAGTTTATAGAGAAGGTGCACTGTGAGACCATGTGACAAGTTTAACAGTAGAAAACTGCAGCCAACAGTTTCCATGTATTACCTGTTCTAAGACATCAGCATCCCATCAATAGCTGACCATGTTTTCGAATTCTGTGGCCCAAATACACAACATGATTTGACCAAAAAATTCAATACTTTCGTAATGTAAATTAAACTTTAATAATAAACCAGCATAACGGTTAATATATCATAGTAGTTACAAATTGAGAAATACTTTCTCAACAATTTTGGTAGTTTGGACTGTAATGAAAAACATTTACTGACATAAGTGGTACTTCAGTACAGGACAAGTCCATTTTTAATGCTGCAAAGCACTTAAGTGTGTGAGAAATCTCTGGAGTCTCCACTACTTCCTTCATTCATTGTGCCTTTATTGTCTCAAGAAGAACTTTGCTATCCAATTAGATGTTCAGTTTTTACCATGATAACTGGAAAGGGCACCTTGTGGTCAAAATCCTCCTCTTATAACTAATTTATCAGCACTGCTGTACTTACACAAATACTGAGTGGAACACCAGCAAGCTCTAAAATCGGGGAAATTAATTTATTTGGTGTACATAACTTTAAATTACCCAAACCAAAAGTGGGCAGGTTTTCTTGACTTGAAAATATCCTGAGTACACCCTGAGAAACAAGGAATGAAAGATGACTGTAGTCTCAGTTCTTCCTTTTCCTGTTGATCAACACTATTTCCGAGCCCAGGATTCAGATATTCCTCAGGCTGGATAGCTACAGCAACTACTCAGTGAGTTAAAAGCTGCCCATTCCATCTATTAGAAAAGACAAAGGCACTGCCTCGTGGTCCAGACTTTCCTGGAATGGAGGCAGAACAAGGTGAGCCACATTTATTTAATTAAAAAAAAAAAGAGCTACGAGCTACTCTCAGTTCCACCTGTCTGTTCCCATAGGAGATAATTACAATCAGAAATTTAGGAAAATAGAAAGTTATTTCTATTTCAACTGTCAGGACTTTTTATTTCATTGACAACCATTATGAAGGATGATAACCACAACAGAACAGAGACATTTGACATCTTTTTAGTGCCTTATGGAGTTATTTAAATTATATATAATAGTACACTCTGCCTCATGATACCTCTTTGAGTGGGTACTGATAGGATAGTGCAGTACAATGAGGTACAGAAAGAAGCTGGAGTGACTGGAATTTAAGAGAAAAAGTTAAAGATGGGCAAATATTCTAGTTTTCATCATCCATGGTTCTGTGCTCCACCAGAAAAATCACACCCCATAAAAACTGATAAACTTCCAAATACAACATATTACAATCATGCAAGAACATAAATGGTGAAAAGATGTATATATAGAGAGGCACATGAAAATGAATGTCATATTGATTTCCCTTCTATCTCTTAAATTTTAATGTTTGCAAATATCATGCTAAGTTGCAGTAAAAAATCTGATGTTTTAAGAAGGATCTGCTTTGTGATACAAATCCATGGAAATCTGAACAATTAAAATATGCTTTGCAAATATTAAAGGAAATTTTAAATTTTTATGTGCATCAAATTCCTCTAAAACAAAAGCACTTGTTTCCATAATTTGGCCACATCGTTCAGTTTCAAAAACTTCATTAAATGCCTATAATTACACACAAATTGCAAATATATCAGGATACACGGCTGTGAATGCCATACTAAACTTATACAACATTATGGAAATTTTGGAAAAAATGTATGGAAAAACATTGCTTAGGGGTTTTTTTTTTCAGTTCTTTGCAGACACATTTGCAGTTTCAGATCATGTTACAATGATGGCTCCAGATGAAATTTTGTATGCAGAGAGGGACCTTTTACTTCAAATAGAAAATGCATTATTTACTGTCATTCTCCTTTCCATTAGAAGAAGAAAAACAAAATTAAAAACAAACACAAAATGCCTCTACTCAAAAATGACAGACAAACTTTCTTCAGAAAGGGGCTGTGGTGGAATGAAATGGACTTGGATCATCATTTCTCACCCCTGTTGATAGTGGTCCTTTCAAGTCAGAGTTTAGGTAGATTGATGGAGCTGTGTGGGGAAGCTTGAATGCAGTGGACCCTCCCCCTATGTATCTGGCCTGTATAAACAGAAAATTTTAGTTTCTGTGCTAATAGAGCATTTTCCATGTGTACTTATCAACACTGTTAAGTAAACAGTGCACCAACTAAAAACATTATTTCAGAGTGATCTACATTGATAAAAGTATTCTTCCAGGTATTCTTCAGCATGAAAAATTCTTGCATTTAACACGAGAATAAAATTCACCATTTTACAACCATTTTCCATTAAGGATTAGAGCCAGACCGCACAATCAGCATTGGCTCAGCCACTCTGCCTCCACTGAGTAACTCCATTTTCAGCTTACCTCCTGCATTCAGCCCACTGCCTGTGTGATTCAGCAGTGACATTCCTAGAGCTATCAGTAATCCTGTTATGGCTTTGTCAGAAATGCCACAGAGCGATGGCTGCCCTTTGGTGTGTGTCTGATTATGGAGCTCCAGGAAAGATATCGTGGCATTACCCCGCTCATCCCATGTCACATCACTCAGGGACATCAATCACTGCAGTGATGCAGGACTGACAGCATCTTTTACAAGGAAATGATAATACTTCCTAGCTTTGTGTAAACATTTAATCTATCTGCCCCTCCAGGAATGCCAATTCCTTATGCCTTTGGAAGTTTTCACGTGTGAAATAAGTCAGTCTCATACGTATGCATACACTCTTTTATGCTCCAAACAAAGGCTGTACAATAATATATTTCTAGTCAATATTTGCTGCTAGGCTAAAAAGACAGGTTGTGGTTTTTCAACACAAGTCAGACATATCTGTGACAAAAAAAAAACCCCTAATATTGTTCATTTCTAACTCTGTTTTGATAAAATACAGGCACAATGAAAAATGACCATCAGCAAGCATTAGACTACAAAACAGCTGTTAAGATATACATGACATTTATTCTAATGAAATCTAACTTGGTTTTATATTCATTAACTAAATCTAAATGTCATTGTTCTACATTTCTATTCATTACATTGAAAGACAAAAACTTTGTAAGATATAAAATAAGTAGTGGCTTTGCCACTAGAAAAAAAAGAAAAAAAAATTACCTTTTCTGCATTTAGAGTAAAATCTGAGGCTAAAAGACCACCTTCACTGTGGTCATGGCCCACCTCATACATGTTATATGATGGATTGCCAATTTCTACATTGATTCCTCCATTTATCATGGGTTGTCTTCTAATAGTTTTTGTCCTGTAATGTATAAAGATACAAAAAAAAAAAAAAAGAAGTTAGTGAATTTTCAAGTAAATCACTGGGTATTTCATTTCTCTTTAATGTCTAAGACCAACAGGATGAAAAGGTGTTTCCTGCAGAGACAATCATAAAATCCTTACATTTTCCAAGTACAGTGGCAATCTGAGTCTTTGTGTAGACCCCACAGAAGCTGGAAGTAGAATTTTATTGTTTTCTCAGTTTGGCTGTAGTGATACGAATTAATACAAAGTGCTAACTTGCTGTCTGCAACCCTGACTGCCTCCAATTATTTCCAGATTTCCCTCACTTCCAAGGAAAGCCTTGCAAATTCACTGCAGATTCCCTGCAGGAATGAAGATGGAGTGAATATGAGTGACGTTCCCTCGCTCATCCATTTCACTTCTGTTGCAAACCAGTTGCCCAAAGTCAGCTGTAAACTGAGGACGAGCAAATGGTTTCATTACAATACATTAAAAATGCATGAACTTCTCGTAGTTCCAGTTTGTATTCCCTGCCAGTGGTTATTGGAAAACTGAAGTTCAACTTGAATTTTTTTCAAGCTTTAATAAAAGACAGAGCCTTATTTTTAACCTTGAGTTAGGTATCAGTAAAGATAAGTGATTGAGTTGAATTGTTTCTGTTGCCGAATTCATTTCTTTTAGCTAAGGAGGTGATATCAGCCTGAGCAATTGAAATAACCTCAAGAGGGTAATTTTTTCCCAATGCAGTATGTTCTGTAGAATTACAAGGGAATAATAGGGAGGTCACAGTCAGGATGATAACAGTCAAGTCCTCTTGTTGGCTGAGTAAGATGCAGTCAGTGTCTGAAATCCAATACACTAAATAATCTGTATTTTTTAGAAATGTCATTGAAAAAATATTTCCTACAATCAGCACTTAACTGTAGCATGCAAGTGTTGAATAACTACACCTAGTTTAATACTTGACAGTCTTTGAAGAGATAAAATAACCCTAAAATACATTTTCAAATATAATTTTAAGAATAATTTTATTTTTTTTTGTTGAGGCTAGTTCTATTTCTCCACTGAAAATCTATTATTTAACAAGTGATTCTCTGTAACCTAAATAATTTACAGACCAGCAACTGGTTTTCAGGATTTGGCTATCACTAAACTTGGTGTTTTAGGTACAGAAGCACATAATGACATCCGTGGAGCCTGGCAGGGTCAGAATTACTAACAGTATGGTCAGGAAATGTATTTATCTTGTTGGCTTTACAAAAAGGTTTTAAAAATTAATGCTTACTATTTTACACCAGAGTTTTCAGGGGAGATGCTGTGTATGATGCCAGAAAAGATTCTTTTAGCCTGGAGCAGTGAAATAGCCTTGTAAATGGCCACATTTGCAGAAACAGCAGATTCATTACATATTTCTAAAGGTCTTAACAAAAAGACATTATCTGGGTTTCAGATGTGGGGTAACAAGCCCCAGGAGAAAGGAAGACATCTGCTCAAGGCCAGCAAGCAGGACAGCTACAGGCCTGGAGTAAATGGTTTGCTCTCTGGTTCCCACTCTGGGCCTTCCCTAGTGGGCCATGTCCTTATTACCAGGAATCTTCCCTTGTTAAATCTGCATCACCATCATCATTAAGTTATTTTCTCTGAACACGTGGAATGTAGCAGCTCTCTCAGGTGTCTCATTCAGGAGAAAACACTCTCACCTCCCCTGGTCACCAACTGTGGCCTTTGAAGAAATTCCCAAAGTCAAAAAGTCAAATAGAACTCCTGAAGTTCATTACCAGCTCTAAGGCAGCTAAATGCAAGAGAACAAAGGATTCCCTGCTCAGTGCTGGCATTTGGCTTCCTGTAGAAGATACTAAAGGAACACAGTAATGAAGACAAGGCTTGGGACTCTACAGCAAATACTTTGAGTGCTGTGTACAACTTCACTATGACTTGGACATGAACAATATTAATTATGTGGTTTCCACAAAATGCATTAATTCTGTTTATTAAGTTCTCTGAGTCTCTGGATAAAGTTATTAACACACAGTCTTGGCAGGGTTGAGCAAAGTGGGCAAGAACCACAATATTTTATCTATTTTATGTTCAACATAAATATAAATAAAAATATAAACATAAATATAAATAATAGACGTGGTTGTTCCAGCAAGAACCAAAATGTAACTGATTCACTGCCTCCAGAAACAAGATTTGGGTCATTTGTTGTGTTTTTCTTTCTAATATCTATTTAACATATAAAGTGATTTTTTGTATGTCAAAAAGATGCACATACTTTAAAGATTTAATTTTTTTTACTACATAAATCAATATAAAATTACATACCTTCTTTTTCTTTTGCAAAGAAATAGTCCAATTACCAGAGTAGTGATCAAAGTCACAAGCAAAACAAGAGGAACAATGATTGCTATGCTTCCTAAAATGGGAGAAGGAAATAGCATTGAATATTCATGGTTTCACATCTGTAAAACAGTTAAATTAATTAACAAAGAATAATTTCCCACAATAACAAATGCAATTTCATGCAATGAGCTTCACTTATCAATTTGAGATTTTAATGCTGATCAATAAAAACCCAACTTCATTACAGATAATAGTGTACACACAAGTACTTTTATAAACAAATCAGGAGTTTCCTCTTTCTGGATGCCAATCTACTTTGGACTAATTCCCTGCCCTCATTTGCAGCAATAGCCTGTGAAAGTGTGTGGAATTGCTGAACAATTTGGACTGGAGTGGCACATCCATTGACTGCCACCAGGATCTTCAGCAGTTTAAGTCACACAATTATTAATTTGAAATATTTAGTGGGCTTGGCTCTGATTGGAGCATTAGTAAGTATTTATATGTATCTTTACCTTTATTAATGGGAAAACAAAAAGCAGTGAGCAATCTTTACTTCTAGATGGTGCATTCCTGCATTTTGCTGCATTTTACTGCATTGTGCTCCAGAGCCAACAATTTTGTTATGTTGATATAGGCAATCACAAAAACTACAATAATGCTTAATGCAGCAGAAAAACAGTGCACAGATCAGACAGCAATGTTAAAGGAGAGGAGGGAACAGGGAAGAAGAAAATGGGCTTAACATTATTTTGGCAGATAATTTCACTAAAATGAGACTATCTGCAAAAATAAGGTCAGTTAGTGTACCCTTATTTCCCAGCCTTACTTTAAGTACCTGGTAGTAAAGAAATACATGCAACAAATAATTTTATGTTATGAATACAGGACTTATAAAAACAGGACTTGAGCATAAAGCCAGTATGGAGTGGCATGTATTTTCTTTAATATCACAATCCTTAGCTGGTGGAAAACAAAAATATTGCTGGTTGTTTCACTCACTACATTTACCGATTTATTAAAAAAATAAGCTTTTGGCAGTGTCAGCTCTACATTAAGCACAGTCTAAATAAAGAATTGAAAAATGCTTTGAATTCTGCCTGAAGGCTTATTGAAAGCCAAGTCAGGTTGTCAGAGACATGAAATGAAGTGCTGAATAAAAACTTGAAGCATCCTGAGTTCACTTCAGCTTATGAAGATTCAGCATGTAAAGGATATTACAACAAGGCTCTTTTAAGAAAATATTTGATAGATAACTGGATTAAGTTCTACTTCGGAGCCAAAAAACCCACAACAATAGAAAGGTTAATTTTTTATTGGCATGTAAACACTGAGGAAAAAAATCCTGAAAAACATCCCCCAGGCATGACTTGCCATTTGGTCACCATGGTGCAGCCTGGGCTCTAGGAGAAGCCCCAGACAAACACCCATTTCCCAGACTGTAGCTCTTACTCCCTCAACACGAAGCACTGATCTAGGTTCTGGCTGCTTTTTTGCCTGTTTCCAGCTGGGGAGTGTTCCTTCCTTCACCTGCCTGGATCGCTGGGAAGATTTCATCTAAGCATCAAGCTGACCTGAATAGTGGGCAGCTCATTTTGCTGCTCCAGTTGGGCTAAATGTGACCAAGGCAGATACAGCAGGGCACCAGGAGCACACTCAACACTCTGCAGGAACCCTGTCCAGTTTAAGCTGCCAACAGTGCAGCAATGCCACCCTTTTACACTTATAGACATGTTTAAAAAAATACGACAGGAGTTATTCTTACTTTCAGGAGGATTTTCACAGTAGGTAAAATTCAGCCCTCTGCAGACAGCCAATACAAAAGTTATGCACTACTTACAACTCTATTTTTGATGTTTTCTGTAGGACTTAAATGGTCAGAGGTCTTGTACTAGTTCTCTGCACAGTGCTGATATGGCCAAATGCTTGTAACTTGATGCACAACCCTTAAGAAAAGTGCAGCTAGCCCTTGGATCAGGGAGTGTACAGCGTAAGAATTGCACCCAAATCACCTTGTGCAACAACAAATGGCAATCAAAAGGTTGAGAAATATCTACATTTGGTTTTTTTTTAAAGGAAAAGATACAGGTAATGAGCATATTTCATCACAGAAACTGACATTCTAAAATATCACAAGGTTTAGGTTTCTAAACAGCCAAATTTGACAAGTGATAGCAGTTATTTGAAATACTTACTTGTACTGATGTTGTCAGACTTGCTGCTTTTGGGAGCTGGCCTCTCACACTGTGTGCCTGACCAGTTGGCTGAACATCTAAAAGGATCCAATTAAGATGAGAAAGTTAATAGATGTCAGCTATTAACACAGTAACCCATAAAAGAGACCACCAGCATCTTCTCAAGAGCTACACGAATGACAACAGTGATTCTACCACACAAACAAGAAGCCTCATGGAAGGACTCAGGAGTACTCTGCCATGGCACTGACAACATTCAGAGTAGGGTTTTAGTTTAAAACTAGAGCTTGCATATTTGATTCCTGTTATTATCACTGCAAGATTCATTCCAGAATCCTTTCCTAAAATTCTTGAATAAAACAACAGGCTTCATCAAGGGTATAATAACATCCTATCTTTTTAAATTTTGAACTTCATAATCAGATATGTGTTTGCAGAAATATATATATATCTGTGTGTGTAATCAGGCTTGAGAGTTAAAGCATAAAGAGTTGTCCTAAAGGGACAGGAGCATCTCCTGGCTTCAGAGAGCCCTAAACGCCATTTCTGTTCACACTATGTGCTCCAAGAGGCAGGTGCCTGGATGATACACAGCTATTCTGCTATAGTTTCCTTGTGTGAATATCAATATGCAAATATTTCCTCAGTTGGGATTCAGAACACTCTCCATGCATACAAGCAAACACAAGGAGTCCACGGATGCAGACTCAGCAAATCCATCAAAAACCAAAACAAAGACCTGAATGAAATTCAATTGCTTATTCAACCTGCTGTAAATATGATTAAGTTTACTATGGAACCTCAAACTCTCCTTGTGGAAACGGCAGGAAGTAGTCACTTTTCATCTGTCTCTGTTGCATATTGTGCAATGAATCATGTTTTTTTCTAAGTATTTTTGAATTATTTATGAGTTTCAACATGAGTTATCTTTAGGGAGGTGCAATAAAGCGTTACCCTCACACAGTTCTAACTGCTGCTCTCTGATGCCTTCCTAAGGATTTAACAAATTGCAAAATTTAAAGGTGGACACAAGCAACAACTGTTTCTGTTCTATAATAAAAGAAGTTTTGGAAAGATACAAAATCTTCTAGAAAAAACAATGCAATTCTTATAGAAGAGCCCTAGGCAGCTTTGCTGCTGATGCTTTGGACTCTCTTTCGTCTTTGCAGATCACTGCAGAAGACTGGCTGGTTTCTCTCTTTGCTCCTAAGCACAACCCATCAATCAGATAAAACTCTTTACTGGGTTTCTTACTAAGCTTGAACTTTTTTTTTTTAATAAATTTCATTTTTGGTAGGATGCATTATGAAACTGCTTGAACAGAGGGAAGGCACACATGATCTTTGAAAGCATTATTGATTTATTTGTATATATTGTTTATTATTGCTTGATTTAAAAATTGTCACACAATACCTGAATTACATTATAATTTAGAAGTTCTTCATGTTTACCGAAATAAGTTGGTTTACTTAAATAAATGTGGTAAATACACACTTCAGTTTCCTCACTGTGAAGAGCCTCCAATTACTAATGACACATATGCTTCACAATGATACATTTAATAACTGAACCCAACTGACTTTTCCACCTGCTTACCATCGCTTCAGCACATTCTAACTCACAGGGAACACATGACTTTAATCTTTCAAAAGATGCATCTGTTCCTTTTTTTTCCCCAGATCTCTTTTTAGCAATTATAGAAGATAGAAATGATTGCACTGACAGCTTACCTTACTAAGATACTATACAAGGAACTTGCTTTTTAAAAATATCAATTTTCAACATATGGCAAAATAATTATCTCCATTCTTGTAGAGCAACACTATATATCTTTATATTTAGAATATTCTACTCAGCTCGAAGCTGTTGGCACATGAAAAACATGAAACAAAGTCTTTATATTTCTCACTGAAATTTTGCATCATTCCTGCTCAAGATTATGTGATTAAAACTTGTGATGACAAGAAATTTGCATTTAATACTACAGTATTGAAAGGGAAAGATTTATTTTAGAGTTAGACATAGCTAATACAAGCTCATGAGAAAATAGTGTATGATGTACAATTCCATCCTCCAAAATCTTACAGCAGATTTTATACCATAACAGCTGGTGAAGAACAAATCCTACAGCTACATATGTAGCAGCAAACAGAGGAACAAATTAAGGCAAAAATATTAAAAGTTCTTTACCTATCTTGGCATTCTAACTGCAAAAATCAGCAATATTGCAACACATCCGAGGCATTTGATAGAAATCTCATACAAACACTGCTAGTTGTCACTACATTTTCATTTTTTCTAAATGCTTGCAGTCTCCAATAGACTTCAAAGAGACTGAAGCTGGCAGGCAGGCAGTCATTTCCTTCTACACTTTGAGGTGAAATGATTGCCTGTGATGGTCCAGCAAGCTACTACAGACTTGTCATGGGCAGACAGAATAGAAAAAGAAATAGAGCCCAGGGGAAAGGTAAGTTTTCTGCAAGGGAAGTTGACACAGAAAATCAGCCATGAGCAGGCACATGAATAACGATGGCATTGGGACATGGACAACTGTTCATGCAGGAACATGGGAAATGAACAGATCTTAACCAGTTTCTATTGGCTTCAGAGAGAAATTGTTCTTAATAATAGCATTTTTGGTATTGGGACATTTAAATTCAGACTGCTCAGTAGCCAGCATGGGAACTGACTCCTGGTTCAATCTGATGCTTAGTAGTTTGTACCTTTCCAAACTATTTGGTACCAGGAGCTTTTGTTCTGTCCCATTTTCAGGGGCTGTAGGATCAGGCAGGACATTTGCAATATGGGCAAACCAAAGGACATTAACAAAGCAGAGCCACAGAAAGCCACTTTGTTTTATCAAAGACGTTCGTATCATCACAAAGTTGGATGAAAGAACAGTGAAAGTGCTCGATCTGAGGCACACAGAGACAAATACAGATGGAAACAGATGGGGAACTTGACAGTGAAGGACAGGTTGGAGTCAGCTGCGTGGTGCAAGTGTTACAGAGAACATCTTAAGGTGCAAATCTCCTGTTCCCAGCCAAACCAGTAAAGATCAAAGAGCAGCAGCATCACAGGGGATGCCAATATGAAAACTGAAAGTGAATGTAATAAATAAAGGTTGTACACAGTCTGCTGCCAAGGTCATTAATAAAACTGCTACAGCTCTCTCTGTTACAATTTAGTCCCACATTTATAAAAAGATGACTGCTTGGGAAATGCCTTCTTTGGTACAGAATGCCTTTGTGATTTGAATTATCTGTTTTGAGGAAGTAGCATTGCAAAGAGAGATGTTTTTAAAAAACTTTAAATTGAGATTATAAAGGTGTTCCACTTGGAGTGAGGAATATTTAGAATTGAGATATTCACATTTCTGAGATTGATCATGCTGTTGTTACAGAATCTATTCATGAGAAAAAATGTCTCTCTCCTCTGTTTCTGGACAACCCTTACAGGTCAGTGTGATTGTACATTCTAAATTCAGTTATACAGGCACTTGACCATTTGATTGTGAAATGTATGAATAAATAGAAAAACTAGTAAAAAAAGGCTAATTTGGTGGCAGAGTGCAATTTAAAAAAAACACTGTTGTTTTTTTTTTCTCCCTTTTTGTGCCGCAGGCATTGTCATAAAAATATAATACAGCAGGCGTAATACGTAGTTAAAAGTGCTTTTGTAGACAACGGTTTTCCAACTCGATACACCAGTGCATATCCAAAAATGACAGCAGCATTGAAAGATTAGTCTAGAACTAAAACAGAATCTGTGAAACAGTCCTTACAAAACAGAGGTGGAAGGAGAATTGGAAATGTTTCTTAACTATAAATGATATTTCTTCAAAGAATGATACAAAGTAATCTTCTAACTTTGCTTTTCTTTTAGTCACAACATAGTAATAAACACTAAAACATCATAATGAAAGTATCCAGCCTCACTATTTTAAGAACACTTACACTAAAGTTTCCCTGGAACCTGTCTTATCATTAATATTAAAGCTGTTTGTAGGGCAAGAGAACATCTGGATTACAGTGATTTAGTATCTATAGCAAATTGCATTGAAAGACAGAAATAAAAATCCCCTTTTCCCCCCAAACTGTGTAGGATTTCATAGGATGACAAAACCTTGCACTAAACCAAATCATTAAATTATTCCTCATAATAAATTTAGCAGTACTTCTGTAGCTGTGCTTTGCTCCTACAGGGACCTGATTTTATGAGGTTAAACCCACTGATAAATGCTCAAAGGAAAGAACTTTCATAACAATGAAAGACCAAAAATCTCACCCCAAGCCTGATCAATCATTTCCCATCCCGTACCTTCCCCTGTATTGCAGGGTTTAATTATTTTCAAGTAATAACTTTTCCATAATTATTTTATACATGAACCACATTTTATTAGCTTTGTCAAATGAGCTTCACTTGACATCATATAAAGAAAACACTGTAAAAGCAGAGGGGCAGAAAATTTATAATGTTACCAGAAAATGAAATACAAATTACCTTGCAATCCAATAAATTCAGAAGAGGAAAATTACACCATCCAATAGCAGGCAAAACAATAAAAATTTACTTTTGAGGAAGACCAAAAACCCTTAAATTTAGTCACAGCATATATGAAAAAATTAAAATATTACTTTAAAAATGAATTTTAATTTGTGCATGACACTACTGTTTACAACTCATCGTTGACAGTTGCTGCATGGTATTCACTGCAACAGAAAAAGCTTTCAAGTGAACTCAGCCTCATTCATCCCAAGGTAAGAAAAAGAAGTAACTGAGGCTCATTAAACACCATGGTATTAGCAATATGTGTAGAGTACAGAGGCTATAAAAATATTAAAAATAACACAGAAAATATATGAAAAGCACGTCTAGGAGACTACTTCTGTAGCTGAAATGACACTGAGCAATAAATCCATAGAGGCTGAAATGGAAAAACTAAAAAGGAATGAGAAAGGACTGGACCAGTAGGAAGATAAAACCCCATGTTTTCACCTCCTCACACAGGCAAAGTAAGCAGGGATGTACAGCAGCAAATACTATGCAAGTTTTATCTGAACAATTTTAAACTCATGGACAAAGGATATCTGCATTACAACCTTAAATGCTCCACGAAAAATATACATATTCCTCTTTTCCAAGATCTTAACATTCCTTCCTCTGACAACCACTCTTCAAACACCTGTTTGCATTTAGTTCTTGAACTAATACCAGTTGGTGTTACAAAGTGGATAAAAGATCCTTTATAATACATAGGTAAAACCTGTGGATTATATTCAATTTCAAGATATTTATGACAAAGATATTTTTAGTTGAAAAAGAAAGCTCTCAAAGGCCTTAGCGGAATGCTGTGAAATTCCTGTTGTAATTGTAATTGGGGAGTTCATTAAATATACCCCAGGATATCATATGGAAAGCATTTATTGCAAGATACTTGATAAAATTTACTGGTTTGTACTGCCTCTCAGGGCTAGCAGTGCCTTCTCTTAGTCAGGCTTCTCAATCCTGCAATTGTTCTACACCACAGTGGCTTTTTCTACTCAGGTTTCAGAAAGGGGCAGTCAGGGAACTGCACAGTACAGTCCCTTGCTTGTCCACACTGGACTATGGATGTACCTGAGCCTTTTGGAGCAGAGGTTTGCCACAGGGATGAGTTTATTCGGTTGTAAACCTGCGTGTCATTGCAGCGTTTGTACAAGCTGCACGTGCACTTAAACAAAAAGTGTTCATGTTTGAAGATTTTTTAACATGAAAGGAATGTCAGGAGGAAGGTACAGCATCACAGGCACTTGAGCTTGACGGGAGTTCCTCCATAAAGAGGAATGTACTCTTATTTCTGAGTTTTGTGACCTAAACACATGCACACGTGCACACTCGTGCAAACCCTCACATACTCCCCCAGTGCAGTGTCTCTCTCCAACGTGCTGCACATAAAGCTGGCAAGAACAAGTTGGCAACACTGGACCAGGTTTCCCAGAAAAATGCCCCAACCCTGGAAGTGTCAAGGCCAGGCTGGATGGGGCTCTGGTCTCGTGGAAGGTGTCCCTGGCCATGGCAGGGGATGGAATGAATGAGCTTTAGGGTCCCTTCCAAACCAAACCATTCTGTGATTTTATAAGAACATCTCTCTTGCTTATTTCACTGCTGCAGAAGTGATTTTTTCTAATTTATCCATGTCTACACTTCCAAGTTCAAACTTCGTTATCACTTTTAAGAATTTGTTCTTATATCACTAAGCATATCACTTGTTCTCTCCCCACTTGTTCACTGTCTTTAACCTATTACTTCATCAAAATTCTCCATTTAGAAATGAAGTAATTTATTCTTTCGCCACCCTTCACTTTTCAGTTTCCTCTGTTACCAAACTTAGGCTTTCTTCCAAACTCCTGTATGGTCTGTGCCTTCTCACAAACTATCCAGGAGAACTTGTTCTTCGCTACAGAAGAACTGTTCTGTTTGTGCTAATATTGAAATACAACACACATTTGAATCCCTCTGAACAGTCAGCACATCCAGCCACAGGCAACTAATCTAATGCTGTACTTTGTCTTCTGATTTTTATACTTCTATAATGTCTAGTGTAAGGGGGTTATGATTTGATCACATTTATTTGCAGATAATAAGAACACATCCATGTGCAGATATAAATAACAATAGTAATACAAATAAAAAGATGGAATTATAGCAACATAGAGCTCTGATGAGGGTATAAAAGAAAAAAAGCTGAGAGACAGCAATATTCTGTACTAAAGATTTTGGACTAAAAGCCCTGCCTATCCAACAACCAGTGACACTTTTGAGTACTTGAAAGTTTTAATTCTTTCCAGTTCTCTCACTGATGTCATATGAGGTATAATTTCTCTCTAAACCTTGCCTCTCTTGCAGGATGTACATGCAGGTAGGTAATTAGTGAGAAGAAAACAGAGATAAATAAAGGTATTTATTAAAAGACAGACTGACAGAACAGATGGAACTGACAGTTTGTAAAATACATTAAAAAAAGCATTTCTTGATTATTTCCCACCTGAATCTGATCTCCTGTTCATTCTTTTTTTCACTTGATTTGTGAACTTACTGGTGAAATTCAGATACATTTCATATGCTCCTATTGTTATGCACATCACACAGACCCCACCATTAGTGAGCAGTACTAAAGAGATCCTTAAAATACATCGCATGTGAATACTGCAATGACGGTAACTACATATAA
This sequence comes from Climacteris rufus, assembly GCA_013398175.1. Classification (NCBI taxonomy): domain Eukaryota; kingdom Metazoa; phylum Chordata; class Aves; order Passeriformes; family Climacteridae; genus Climacteris; species Climacteris rufus. Next base: position 99,534 of record VZRZ01004655.1, read on the forward strand.
GATTATGCTACTTTAACACATCCTAAGTGGTACATTTTTCAGAAAAGGTCAGTACCTCAAATTTTAACATTCTGAAATTCTCTCACAACCTCTGTAATTGAGAAAGAACAATGATGTTGAGGGGAGGGGGAATAATAATTTTCATAAAAATATGCTAAGAATATGCTTCCTAAAAATAATGCTAAGAATTAATAATCTAGATTGCATATGTCTTTATGTCCAAAGGGAAATCACAGAATATGCTGCATATTTTAAACCCTGACAGAACATTCATTGAAATGGGNGGACATTATGTCCAAAGGGAAATCACAGAATATGCTGCATATTTTAAACCCTGACAGAACATTCATTGAAACGGGCAAACACCTTCACAAAACCCTTTTCTTTTCCTGTGGCTTATATGCAGCCACAGTAAGGCCTTAATTAATTCCTAAAATGATTAGGTAAAAACAACAACTTCTACTTCCAGAGTGCAACTAATATTTAGGTCCTTTAGTGCATTCAACATTAAAAAGACATCTTGAGACAGGAAGATAGAATAAAAATGCACACTAACAATACAGGTTGGTGAAAAGAGAGTCTGTTCTTAGAGGCTTATAGCTACTCTGTATAATTATGGCTTTAGGATTGCCCTTTAGAACAGATAAATCTTATTCTCTGTTGTCTTTACTGAATGATAATAAGGGCTTGATCATGTATAAAGTTTGCATTCTCAACTGATGCTGGCTGTGAAAGAGAGCAGAGTTCCTGCTGAATGACAATAAACCCAGACATCTCCTATTTATTCTAAAAATCATCCACTCACAAATTAGAGACTGGTAAAGGAAAACCTTAGCCCTTGGATAAGTGTCTCTCAGAGCATTTGAGAGGAAAAGCAGGAAAGGTACAGCCAATATATGACTTTATAGGCAACAACAGGTAGTTCTTAGGGCTGCACAGTTCTGAAAAACCCAAATATGACATGGAGATAAAAACAGTTCCAAGCACGCATGTCCCAAAGACTGCTGATCTACATACCCCCTCCATACTCTTCCAAGTCTAAGTGGTAGTAAGGACACTAATCTCATTTCCAACAGATTTATGGTACCTCAAATCAGAGAGTTTCATTGCATGAGAACATTGACAAAGGAATTAAATTAAATTAAATTAAATGGAAAAAAAAGATTATTCACCCTAGGCCGTCACCGTCTTTGCTGCCCAACAGACACCTATATCACAACCCCACAGCATTTTGTATTTTCATAAACCATGCATTTAGATAAGTTTAAATCTGTGTGTTTTATATTTTATCTCAAGTCTAAGTCTTTGGTTTATTATTTCACTACTGACTTTTACATCACAACCATTAAGCAAAGCTATGTTAATCTGACAGGTATTTTGTATCTCTTTGTACATCTGCCTTACAGGATTTTCAAAGACTAAGGTTGATTCTATCCCTAATGATAATTAAAATTTTCTTTTTAAGACATAGACCTAAATTCCTTTACAGAAGTGCAAAATACAAACATAATTATTTTATATTTATTTTTTAATTAGAGAAATGAATGTTATGATGTAGCTCACATATTTTTGTTTAACAGTTTTTGGTTTACAGCATTATTTCTATAAAATTAACAGTAAGACTTATGAATACAAGCTTAATTCCTGAAGTGGTACCTAAATAGCTGTTCTGTTCCTTTTCCTGTACAGATAAGAAATAGGAAATCAGGTTTGGACTATAGAACATGTGCAACATCCCTGTTCACTAAACTTTGTGCTCTGTAGGATTAATCTGGTAAAATATCTCAAAACATGAGCAGTAGAAGCCAAGAGGTATTTTTTTTCAATTTACTTAGCAAAAATGAAGCTTTTTATTTCTTCCTCTATTGATACAGACACTCCAAATGTATGTTTAAATATACTCATCAGTGCAACTCTCAAAGGGTAAGTGTGTATTATAGAAATGGGCCCCCAGATTAAGTATATATTGTGAAATGTATGTGAATGTGCATGACTTGAACCAATGAACTGTGGCCTGGAATGATGTCACAGAATGTGCAGCATTAAGTGGAAGGTTAAACCTACTTGCATCTTGGTTCATTAAACGTGGTTAAAGTGCAAATTCCCTCATTCTGACAGTAGTAATCACAAGGGTTCACTTTCTGGTCACAGCGCTGACTTTTAAACCCCACAGAGCATCTGCAGAATTTCAGTAAAATAGACCTACATAAATATTCTGCCTTTTGCTGAACAGATTTCAAACGCGTTACATAAAACGACGTCAAGACACGCACACAGACACGGGCACACACTCCCAGAAAACAAAATTAACACTTTTTCTTCATGGAAGGTCCATCTGACAATACTATAAAGTTTCCTCATGAGTATTGAGTTTTAAAACAATGGGCCTATACTGCCTGAAGGGTTCTCAAAGTATTATTGTCAGATGCACTACACAATTCTATCGATTCAGATTGCAATGGCCTTAAAAATGTTCATGGCCATTTTCTTAGCATTGTTAATGGTGCTAGTGTCTGCTGCAGCATTTATGTTTTGTAAATCCACACACAAATTAAAATACAAAACTTTTTCTTTTATTCCTTGAGATGCTATGGTGTTCCATGTGAATTGAAAAAGAATATGACAGTTTTATAAGAAAAAATAAATGAAAAATCACAACCTTCCAAAATAGCCATTCTAGGTGTTAAAGCAAATGAATCACCAGATTTAGTCGTCATATTTGGGCCTTACATATTATAGCTGTAGATGTACTTCTTACATCTCCTTTTGCCAGGATTTATCAGTCTCTAGTCCTAAACTAAAGACATTTAAGGAGGTTCAAATAACGGTAAAATGTTCTCAACAAAAACAACAATGAAAAAGAAAAATAAGCACTTAAAGTGTTTTCAACTGAATAAGGGCTACCATGCAGAACTAAACTACACTGCCTTTAGCCCCAAACTTGCAAGCATCTGTTGAACTTTTCACTGGTTGTGCAACTACAGTTGTGTCCCTTTTCACAGGCAGAAGTGCTTCAGCTCTCAAAGGGAGGAACCCTTGGCCCATCTCCAACACTGGTCAGAGCATCTAGGCATTTATGAAACTCCTTTGAGAATCTGAATAAAACTCTCTCTTAAGATCACCTATATCAACAAAAATTAAGGAATGGCTGTATCTGTATTTACAAAGTCATAGTGCCAGATCCCTTTGGGCAACAAGTCACTTATGTCACCCAGGAAATGAGACACTCAAGTCCAATTCTCTCTTACAACACGTCTCCCAACCTGGAGGATGCTCTGACCTCCAGGTTATTTGGAGAAGTGGAAGACCATTCCACAAGAAAAGATTGGATCATTTAGTAGTCAAAAGTTAAAAAAAAAAAAAAAGAAAAAAAAAGAAAAAAAGGAGTATGACTGGGTAGCTCAGTGTAACTGAGAGCAGGAAAGATTAATTTCTTGCTACAGTGACTACTTCAGTAGTGTATATTGAGCAGCTGAAAGAGAAGACACACCATAGCTCTCAAGAAAGGACTGGAATGTAGGCTTTTCTGCTTCTTACAACAGCACTTCACTTCTAGACTACAGAACCCCATTTTCTTTGGCATTTTATGTCTGAGCTCAAGAAAAGCCCCCTGAATTACTCTTGCAGCCCTGGCACAGGAGGGAGAGCACAATCTCAGCCCAGAACAGCCATGCTGCTGTGGGCAGTGTGAAGGTTAGGGCAGAAATGAGAGACACACCAGTATATCCCAGACCCACAAGGGAAATAACACCGACATTATTCTTCCTATCCTCCAGCCATCAGGAGGAGTGGCTTACCTCTACTTCTGACCATCTTTGTAGGAGAAAAGACTTAATCCAACTTTGAGAAGGAGGCCAGGCAACCTCCAGATTCCATTCCAGGAAAAATGCCTGAACTGGCCTGAAATTATTATAAGTCTCCAAAGATATATCTTTGTATCTCTATGCATTCACAATATAGTCCTTAGTTATAAATTTCAATACACATTTTGCAAAAAAGTGTGCAAAGTATGTGGTTACAGAAATAGCTAGAAAACAGACTATAAATTGAAACTTCAACCAGCACATTATACATCCTAGAGAGACCAAAAATACAGACACATGCACAATAATTTTATTATTTGTTGTCACACAGGCATTTTAATGATCTATAGGATGCTGAATACTCACAGACAGACAGGTATATTTGTCTCTGGGTCCAGCTGACAGGTACCACCGTTGTAGCAGTAGCCATCACACAACTGACAGGTTGAAGCAATCTTTCCATTAGTGCAACTGCCATGGTTAAGAAAAAAAAATGCAAAAAGCAATCAGTATTTTAGTAAATCTGAGTATTTCCTTAAAAAACCAGTATTTTAACAGATAATTATAAGATCTACTGATTGAAAGAATTCTAGGTTTCAAGTTTGGAAAGTTAACACAGGCAGTGAGATTATCACACAAAAGATCTTTAATCATTCTTTTAATGAAAATAAACTATTATAATACAAAATAATCACTCATCAACAGAGCAGCACATCTTACTACCTATGCCTCCAATACTATAAAGGATGTTTCTGTCACTGTCACAGATAATGTACAATGAAGAAATTTCAATAGTATGGTAAAACGCCACTGTTAACTTTATTAATTTCAGTTTTTCCAAGTGAAAACCCATCCGGTCTCCTGCTATATTGTTCTTTCTCCAGTGAGGAGTGCTCCACAAGTTGGTTTAAAAAGGCACCAGCCAGTGGTTTAATATGGCCAGGAACCAATTTGACCAGTTCAGGGACAAGCTACCATGTAAGAGATTTAAAGGATAATGCCATGTGTATGATCTTGAACAAAGTCACTCCCCTACACACACTTACTTGCATATTATGTCATTACTGTCCTTGTTAATTATGCAGTGTCCCCCATGGCACCTGATGCACTTGTCCACTTCACATTTTGGGCCTTCAAACTGTACTGGGCAGACACATTCCACACTTCCATCATCAGAAATCGTGCACGATTCGGAGTTCACACAGTAATGGTGGCAAACATCTGAAAGCAACATGAGAGCTAATCACTAGAAGACATTAAGGAGTACTATAGAAAAAAAACATCATTACTTTCATGTTTTAAAAGGTACTGTAATAAAAACAAAATGAAAACTGAAGCTGGTGACTCACTGGCAACCACAGGAATCAAGAATACCCCATAAACAGATATATAATATATTAATGATGTAGTCTTGGGAAGTGAAATGGAAATATAAACTCATAAGAGGTTTTTTTTTTCCTTCTAGTTGTTTAACCATTTATGGCATCATCCCACGTAATATAAAGACTACTGATGAGAAAAGCAGAGCAATGTTAATGTATTTAATGGGACGTTGGCTAAATAGAAATCTTCTGATACATTCACATTACCATTAACAGCATTATGCTAAACCGAAATTGAAACGATATTTTGAAATAATTAAGTTTTATTTTCATTTATCCACATATTAAAATTTCATGAAGTTCTAATAATAATATATAAAGATATAATCCATAAGTTACACAAAGTACTACACACATGCTTAACTTTATAGACTGTGCAAGACCCTGTTATAGTATTTAACTGTTTAAATGCCAGCAGGACTGAGATTTTAAGCAGTGAATTCTTTAACTCTTCAGAAGCATCAGTAACTGTCTCATTTTTCATACCTCTAAAAAAACCCAGTTGCCTAACTGAAGAAGCTTCCAGAGCTATAAAATACTGGTATCTTTACATTTCTGTTCATTTTTATTTATGCGGTAGTGACAACTTTATGTTGTGGTTTGTTTTTTTAATTTAAAGTCATCATTTCAGCTCCTTAATAGGGCCAAATCATTCAAAGTCTCTATTTCTCTTTGTTTCCAATACTTTCTCCAGTACTGTGTGGTTTACATATTGCAATGATCTTTTAGTGGTGCAACTGATGGACAAATGAAGTAAATAATATTTAAGATTTATCAACCCTAAACTATGCATCTGTATTAGCTTAGAGTTAACCTGGTCCATATTAACAAAATAATACCCTTCTAACAAAACTAAAATCATCCAACCCTGTGAAGCTCAGGAGGTGGCCGATGGTGAGTCAGTGGCAGCTACAAGCAGGGCATTATCAAGATGTTCAGTAGAGAATGAAACCTTGGCCCTGGCATATTTTGCTCAGAGAAGCTGTGGCTGCCTCATCCCTGGAAGTGTCCAAGGCCAGGTTGGACGGGGCTTGGAGCAACCTGGGAGTGTGGAAGGTGCCCCTGCCCATGACAGGGGGTGGAACTGAATGGTCTTTAAGGTCCCTTCCAACCCAAAGCACTCTGTGATTCTATGAAATGGCAACCTCAGCCTTGAGTGTGGAAGTCTAAACTGTTCAGCTGCTCTTTGATCAGGGGCACGTTGTAACCAGCAAACTGGAAACTTTTTGCTGAAAGATCAGAGACCATCCACCTCCAACCCCCTGCCATGGGCAGCCACACCTTCCACTATCTCAGGTGGCTCCATCCAACCTGGCCTTGGACATTTCCAGGGATGGAGAAGCCACAGCTTCTCTGGGCATCATTTGTGAGGATATCTCAAAGTCAGAAGCACATTTTGCTTATGCTACTCTGTGCTCAGCTTTTCCTCCTCTCCAAGGAGCATGTATTGCTGGAAGAGCTCTGCTAAAGGACAGAGCATGACTGTTGGAGGAGTTATTTCTGTTTGAATATTCATTATATGTCTCCACCTGTCTGTGCCGGCTGTAGGCTCCTCTGCTTAAGGAATCACTGCTCAGCAATCAGAGAGGCTTAAAAGACACTGTATGAAGTTGTTCATTGCTTGTTATTCCCCAATTCCAGGTATAGAATGGCAATTTGCAGCAGGGGGGGCTGTTTTTGGAACAAAAATTACTGTAGTTTGAAAGCTAACACTGAGAGTCATTCAATGTGAGAGCAGTGCAAAGGGCACATGTTTGCATGTACATTAGGACAAACCCCCTCTCCAAAAATCACAAACTCAAAACCTAGGAACAAGAAGGTCATATGTTAAAACAATTACTAGTTTTTAGTATTGATTGTAGTTACAAACACCTTTATTTTTCTGCTGTATCTAAAATATTTATGTTACATTTCAGTTGAAATGACACAATTTTTTTTTTCCTAAAGAATGGAATTTCAGTTTCAGAGAAAGTCACAGCTTGTGGGATCACAGTATCCCCTTGGAATGATTCTAACTGCATGAAAATGTTTCCTATTTTTTAGGTAGTTTGGGCCTTAAATGATTCAAGAAATGAACTTTATCTACTCTGTATGTCTTATTTCTGGAATTTAAAATAGGGAGGCACATTCAAATACATCAGATTTATGTGTATTTAATAACACGCACAATGTTAGTAGAATTCTATGTAAATTCATTCACTTAAATTTATTTCAGCAGTGCCAGTGCCTTGACACAGAGCACACATTTTGGTTATTAGCCCTTATGTGAACTAATCACGGGAGAAACTCTGCACTGGGTAATTGGAGACAAGTATAAGGAAAATAAGGTCTTTGCAAGCTGGTGATACTGCAAGCAAATGTCTTCTTCCTGCCATAAAAACTCACTAATAATATTTTAAGCTTGGGAGCAGGGGTAAAATACCTACACACATTCATGTGTCATCCTTTGCATATGAACTGGCTTCAATCACAGCAAAGAAAGGCTAAAAAAGATATCTTGGAGGCAACCAATCTTTCCAATAATGCTGCCTTAAGGTATTCCAACTTGCATACAAATTGAATGTGATTAATAAAGCAAAATATCATCCATATGCGTGAATAAAGCAAAAAAATAACAGATGTGACTTGATATACACATCATTAGCTAATCCTGTACAATTTCACAGAACTGTTATTGGCAAAAAAAAATACTCTAAAAGATTGTAAGACTTTTTTTTCCCTAAAAAGACTTAAATTTTAAATAAGCAAAAGCTTAATTTTATTTTGTGTTTTATAATGTGTTCAAGCCTCTGTATTGTGGCAGTTTCACAGTGTCAGCAGACAATCTAAATCTGATAATAAGCACTGCTTAAAAAGTACCCCTAAATTTACATTTAAATTAATTCTCGAAAAAAAAATAAAAAAAATGTTTGCAGAAGCATTCAACTAGAAACAATTTGTTTGGTTTTGGGTAAGCCTCAAGTAAATATTTTTACTTAATCTGTGTGTCTGTCTGTGCATGATTTATGTACTATACTATTTTCAAATACCCAATGGTGTTTGCAGATAGTTATTTATGGATTCATGCAGTTTGTTTAATACCAAGAGGGAGAGAATCACAATTACTGCTGGTTTTCCATTCAAAGGTTTCAATTTATTTCATAGTCTCCCAACTGGAAATATATTCAGTTTACTTCAGTACAAATCCTATTTAAGGTACACACTATCCCTTTCCTTGTTTGATAGACCTTTCTCTAAAACTAAATACTTCTTGTGTCTTGCAGATAATTCTAAACCAGACTTTCATAACAGCTAATTTCCCTTCCCTTTTGCTTGAATCAAGCCCTCTTCAGCAAATTCAGCGAATGTATGAAAGAGATGATGGCTTTCACATTTAATGTTGTATGACAAGCACTATGACAGTTTAACAAGGCTATGACAGTCCTTTCCTTTAGAATGTTACAGTCAAAGCAAAGCAAGAATAGAAAAAAGGAGATGATTAAAAAACATCATTCAGATCTCAATAAAAGAATTCATTCTAACTTGAGGTTGCTTGTGAGTCATCACGTTGAAGAGACATGGGGAAGGCAAACTGTAATTTTTAAATGAGTTACCGAATGAAGAAATTTAAGTTTATGTTCAAATGTCTGGAGTTACTGAAAAAAGAGATAATGGTGAAAGAAAGAGAAAGCATGAGGAGAAAAGTATAAATGAAGTAGGAGCAGAATGCCTATTAGTTGATAATCTTCTTTTTTTTTTATCTGTAAAAGAAGTAAAAAATTAGAAGTTGTAGAAAGTGAGAAGAGCCTTTCTAAAGGTATACAAAGCTTTGGAAAACTGTCTCAGTGAGAAGAGAATGATGGATCAATGGAGTGAAAAACTTGAGAGCAATTCAGATGCAAAAGACAGAATCTAAGTCCTGAGAATTAAACAAGAGTAATGTTTAGAAATCCTTTACAATTTCAATGGGGCAGAAACTGTACTCAAGGTGATCTTTGAACAAGCTGAAAGAATATAGCAATGTGAAACTCAAAGCAGTCCTCAATATACTCCTTGCTGAGGTTAGAAATAAAAACAAAAAATAAAAGGGCAGTTTTAGTAACATGTTGGTCTGCAAAGATAAGGGACACCAGAAGGCTCTTTAACCACCTATGTCAACTCATTATGTTTAGGTATTAGACCAGGATAAGATACCACACATGAGAAGTTGTAGTAGAAAATTTTGACACAATTATCTTATGTCTACTGACAAAGTAATTTCTTTTGTACTGCTCCATCCTTACGGGTCATTCGTGCAAATAATAAAAAATGATTCCTAAAAAACAGCTCTTTCTTCAGCTGGCCTTGTAGAGGACAGAAATATGTTCAAAGATCACCTGAATACATCAGATCACATTGCCTCAGGAGCACGAATAATCTGGGGCTACATTTAACAACATCATAAAAAAATCACCCGCATGGGTTTCAAACCTCCATGGTGTAGAACTTTTCATCACAAACCCAGTGGAACAGTTTGTGGGGATTACTTACAGTACTGGCACCTGTCCCCTGTGTACTCAGGCAGGCAGGCACAGAAGGGCTGGTTGCCAGCAGTGACACTGCAGCTGCCCCCGTTCTGGCAGAAGCGCTCGCACACTGTCTGGTTGCAGCTCGGCCCCGTGAAACCCAGCGCGCAGCTGCACGTTGGCCGGCCTGTCCAAAGCAAAGAAAGCTATTTTATGATAAAAATTAATACAAACTAAAACAATAACCAGCACTTTAAAGGTAGATTTATCATAACAACAGGAGTTTCAGTGTTCAAGCCCAACTGTTCTTCTCTAGACGCCAAGAGAACGTGCCTTTCAAACATTGCTAGAATGCTGAACAAAGTTAGCTCCATGAGATATAGGCACCTCAGAAACTGCATCTATGCATTTTTACACCTGTGCATGTACAGTCATTGACTCTTTAATGAGAAAGAAGTATTATTTAAAATATACAATCATTTAAAAAGGTGTTCCTAAGCATAAATTTAGAGTTGACTAAACTCGTTAAATCGTCCTGCCATGCTGGGTTCCTCCAGTGGCAGTGCATAAATGTTTGTATGACCAGCACTGGTGTCTCTTCAGAGTGCACTCTGTTATTCTCTGATCTACAAACCTATATATATAATCACATGACTACACAAATATTTGCTAATGCCCTAATAGCTACACTTTACTTAGCAATTTTTACTAAACCACAAGTACCTGGGCCTGTTTTCTTATGCCACCCCTCTCAGATGATGAAGACTGTTACATAAAAATTGCTGTCTGGCACCAGACCAAAGATGCCTGTAACATCAATATTCAATATCTGAAAAGCAGTTAACACTTTGGGTGAACATGTGCACAAAATGAACTCCCAGTCTACAGCTTCTTGTCAAAGGGTTTTAAAATGGTGTTTAAAACCCAATGCATCTTCCTCCTATGATTTCTCCCTATTGTAATTTTCACATTATTTTTCCTTATCTAAATCTCATGTCTAAAGGATTTATAACTTTGTTACAATTCCACTGTTTTATTAAACCCTTCTACTTTTCCTTGTCTTATTTTCTTAAGGCTTATCTTCTTTAAAACAAACTTCTAGATCCCATTACTGTTTTACCATCTCCTGACTTTGTTTTTCTATCTCATTTATAATCTTCAAGTAAATAACCTGATGTGTCCAACCAGCCATCTCCCTTCTCACTTCCTAATAAACTACTCTCATTCTTGATTATCCTTTACAAGACATTATTTTTCTCCCACCCTCCTTCTCTTTGCTGTCATTCAGCTTTAAGTGTTTTCTTAAATATAGGGAGAAGAGACCAAGTCAAACAATTTTATTTTTCCTGGCTTGCCAGGAAGGAAAAAGATGAAGATTAATCAGGATCTCAGGACACTTCTGAAATAAAGGGACAAATAGGATGGGTTGGAATGAGATGAGCTTTAAGGTTCCTTCCAAGCCAAACCATTTTATGTTTCTATGTTTATTAAGGTAACTACATAATGTACAGCATGTGTGATGCAGAAGCCCTTTGGATTGGAATTACACACATAAACAGGAAAAATAACCTCTCAGATTTCATTACAGCCCAATAAAGACAATTATGTGACTAAGAGAATTATATTACTGGAATCTGAGAGATCAGAGAAAGTTATCCCTGGATTTACATTTGAAAACCTTCATACCACACCACAAGGTAGGAACAAGCCTCTTACATACAAACAATTCCACTTCATGGAGGGATGGGTTGGTGAGTTCACAAAAGAAGCTATGCTTGACTTGGGCCTGACCTAGTTTAAAACACAGATAAGCCAAAATCCTAAGTAGTCAGATGAAATAACATTGAGTCACTTTTCCATAATTGTCCCTGATTTTCATGCCAATCTAACAAGAACTCTTTCCTGCTGCCTGATTTACAGCTGCATTATGAATAGTCTTTTCCTTGCTGGTTTTTATCTCACTGATTGTTTCCCCAGTTTAAGACCATGTCTGCTGCAGGTATCCACAAGTACTTTCCCACTGGCCGCCTGATGTTTGCCACAGCTGCCTCTGAAACTCTGAAATGTGCAGCCCTGCTTACCTTGTCCTTTCTTCTCCATTGAGTTGGCTGCATTGAAGTCACTATGATTAAACTGAATATTCCATAATCCCTACAATTCAAATTTTCTTCTTTCTGCCTTTCTCTTAATACTGTGCAATCATTTAACATCAAACTCATTGGAGAAATTTTCAGTGCAAGAGAAGCACCCTCGTTTTGTCTCCTCTCTCTGACTCATGCAGAATGATTTATTCACCCTTTTTCCTTCACTTACTTCTTACCCTTCTTACATGACACACTTCACGTAATTCTTTTCTATATTTTCTATTTTAAGCTATGCTAATTTAAAGTGTTTTGCAAATCATCCTAAGGGCCATGAGATCAGTTAGTCTCTTTCTCTAATGAGTACAGCAGGAACAAAACCATTGACCTAAAAATAGCTCCAACTACTTTAATATGCATCAGCCTGGTTATTCATATCTGTCCCTTGTGATCTAAACATTAAATCAAAGATGTTGAACTGGGATGTTAGCACAGATTCTTCTTGTTTTTCTCCATGTATACAGTTGTATTTAAATTTCTGCCCCCAAGACAAGGGGTTTCACATAATCCTTCATCTGAATCGGCATTTCATATTCGATAAAATAAAATAGTAATAGAACATAGATCTAGAAGTCTGAAATCAGTTTTCATTATTAATAGTCCTCTATTTGTTAAAATGATGAGATGATATTTTTCTAGTTTGTAGAAAAGATTATTCTATTCTTTACTAATGTAGACTTATAAATATGCCAAACTGCTGACAGTTATATGAAAATTTAATACAGTATAGCCTAAACCCCATTTTTGTCACTCAATTTAACATGACTTTCAGTAGTGTTAATAGTTCATTGCCTATTTGTATACAGACTGTTGACATTTGAAATAATACCAATAATGACATTTTCATTTGCCTTATTCTCATAAATTATTTCTGAAAAAAATGGTTCCAGGAACAGTTTAACAAACAAAACTGCAGTATTAAACAATGGCAAACAATGCCATAAAGTTTTGTATCATAGAATCAGAACACAGATTTATGTTTGCAAAGAAAATAGTTATGTTAACCAAGATGTCACACAGCCCAACTAACAGGAACCGCAAGATGAGCTTATGCACAGAGAGCTCCAGCACCTTCACTGGTCATGAAATCTCAGGATTAGAACGCTACAGACACAGAATTAAAGCTCCTTCTTAATTCTTGACCCTCACCACCAAAAAAAGTTCACACCACAATAGCATATAGAAAAATATTCATATGGAATGTGGTTTAAGGAATGCTAAACTGCTTCAAATTCAGAACAGAATTTAGCAAATTAAAGGAGAATATATTATGGTGACCATAAGACACGAGTTATTTTTGGCAGTAGGAAATGAAAAAAAGTGAAATTTTGGACATAGAAATGAAATGTAGTTTCCTCCTTTCTTATTAAAAAAAATAATTCAAAAATAAAAAGATAACAGGGATCAAAGTTCTACAATGTTTAACTAAGTTTTGATTACACAGACTGCAGTTACTTCTGGTTTGTCAATTTATTTGCTACATAATAGCAATTGCCTATATAATTTTTCAATTAATCTTCAAAAATTGCTAATAAATATCTTGGTTCACTCTCTCTATAATACGTAGGTGACTTCTTTTGGGAATTCTTTAATTATCTTAAACTCATATTTACATTTATTTTACAAAGGATCAGAATTCTAAGGAGATCAACTTTCATTCATGCTATTTGCCTAAGCTACAGAAAAATACTATGTATTTTGTATAAACACATAAGATTAAAATATATTTAGAAAATATTTTAAAACTAGGTCAATAGCACTGTTTTTGTAAGTTTTGAAAAATGAGATCATCCAGATGAATGTCTGCATCAAAATGTGCATTATGTATTTCTTCCAGTCAAAAGTAAATTCACTGCTAGCAATGTGTGTTTTTAAGTTGCTATGTGTGAATGTGCACATTAAATTTCAATATTTAACTTGCTGTCACTGCTAAAGAAAATTAGGTGGCACTGTATGAGCTTTCTGTAAGCAATAGCTTGTCCTTTGGAGTCCTTATCAGCAATCTGTGGGAATGACAATAATTCATTTCTGTGTGGCTGATGAACCATAATTAGCTTTACTGAAACAATAGGAGTGGAGAGAAGCTGTATTATTGAAGATAATTAGTAGGTGAGCTGATTGGGATCTATCCAACAGATACAGAGTCTGTGTTGTGGAAAAGGAGAAAAGAACAATTCCTAAACATATTAGAGTACTCTCAGAGGCTGCACTTTCAAAGGCTGGTGGTGGTGGGGTGGTTCTGCTGGGACCCTGAGATGAACCAGTGAAATTCCACCCTCAGCCCTTCCCACAGTCCCTGTCCTGCAGGCAGCACGATGGAGCATCCTACAGGAACCTCCTGGGACTGACATGGCATCAGCAAAGCAAACAGTTTCTCCACTGACAGTGATTTCAGCATGCAAAAATCATCTTGTTTTGCTCATAAAATAGAATAAAAAAATAATATCTACTTTATGTACAATGGTTTTTTGAGAATATCAATTTTTCATCCATTTTCATTTAGAGGAAAGACATTTTTTCCACTCGTTTTGATACAAACATCTCAATTCTGTGTGATTAGACATACTCTTTGTATTGTAAGTAGAGTACAAACAGATTTATCTGATTTTGTGAATTACTTACTTTAGTTAATGTGTTTGAGACATTCAGCAAAGTGTTGCTTCAATATTTTTGCTTTAAACTATATGGAGAAAGAAAGTGTATTTTTATGGTAACATTGACATTTTTTTTCCAAATTCCCATTAATTTGGCTCACTGGAAAGTGTTCATTATTACATCCAAACTTTTAATTACATGTCTCAGATGTGTACTTTTAATTAACTGATGACATTTTCTTTGTTCAATTATTGTAGTTCAATACAACTGTCGTAAACTTATAAATTTTAATTAAAGCTGCTCCAATCTCTGGCTATATAACGTTCACACAGGAATTTGCCAAAAGGCTTAGCAGTAAGTAAGCCAACAGTGAATAATCCCTGAATTGCCAGTGGGATTTGTTTAACAAATTAACATTTGTGTGCAGATAATGAGGTTCTACAACTTAACACATCCAGCAAAGATTTAGCACAATCAGGTTTTAAAAAATTAGTAATACTCTGCAATTTACTTAATTAGTTATCACATTACTATTCTATATTAGGTAGTGAAAGGGAAGAGGATTTACACATTCACTAGAACACACACAGTCACCAGAAGAGTATTTTACATGCTGCATCATTTTATTTGGATCAGAATATGATGCAAGGTTTGCCCTCAGAAAATCTCGTTGTTTTTTGAAGTGAAGGGTAAGGAAATTCCCTGACTCCTGAGGAAGCTTCCAGCTGTGGGCACTGTTCAGAATCATCATCTCATAAGGCTAAAATTCCTGGCAGTCCCTAAGCTATCCAGAGGCCATGTGTGTAAAATGATACTCATGAGATCAACTGCAAAGCTGTTTGATTTGAATGATGTGTGAGAACAGACAAGGACAACCAAAGCCTCCAAGAAAAAGAAGGTCAAGCAAGCTGAAATGCTCATAGGTCACTTATTTTGCAGATGGGTTTAGACTGGCACTTGCACACATATGGGTTCTGCAACTGCCAGAGGAAAAATCTTCATCATTTTGAACAAAAATACACTTTAATAAAAGACAAAATGGGGAAAACACGTGGAATTTGACGGCATGAGTTCAGTAGGTCTGTTAGATGAGTCAATTGTATAATGGATCAGATCCTGCTTTTTCAGGAAGTGTTTGTGTGGACTGTAGCACAGGAGGAAGCATGCATAGATAGCAAGAGCACGGCAGATCAAAGTAAAATTATACTCAGCTGACTTTATTTTAAAAGAGTAATTTTATATTTTACCAAAATTGAGGGGATTCTTTACATGAATCACTTTGCAATGTACCTGTTGGAACAGAGGAATTTAAAGCATGTGCAGATGTGTCACTTGGAGACCTGGTTTAGTGGTGGCCTTGGCGGAGCTGGATTAAGGGCTGGACTCAGTCTTAGAGGTCTTTTCCAATTTTAATTATTCTATGATTTTATTGCTATCAGACAAGTTAAGATGGTAGGACAAAGTATAAAGCTAAACAAAATATAATGCTGAAATTCTAAAACCATTGAGGAAAAACTGAGCAATTCCTGATAATAAAGGACCTTTTTTACTCCTACATACACAAGAATAAAGTAACACGTAGGCTAACAACTCTCACGGGAACCTGACACAGCAGATCAACCCTGCCTTGAAGGCTGAGCCAAGGAGAAGGAACACTGCTCTGGTCTGGATTTCACAGCCTCAGTCCAACTGCAAATGGCTTGTGCAGCCCCTGCAGCTACACAAGGACTGAAGGGCACCCAGTGGGGTATTCAACTGGAAAGGAGAAATGGTTGTTGCAAAAACACTTGAGGAATTAAGCTTTGTTGACTTAATTACATTTTTCCATGCTTTTGGGGAGTACAGTTTAGCTTCTGTCTGTAAAATATGTAATGGTAAGTATATCATGTATTAGATTAAACTGTGATAAGGGGACATCTCATTGGCATGCTAGTTTGTTTCAGTAACACACGATTTATGGACTGATACAGATAAGAAATACAGCCTGATAAGAAATACAGATTTCCTCTTAATAGAATATTTACAGGGTCCAGGGGCTAGGCATGCAAGGAAGATGAGATGTTCATCAACTTGAAAACTTATCTGGAATACTGGATGGAGTCACTGTGATTTAGAAAGATATAAGGTCTTTTTGTCCACATTTCTAGCATATGAAAGTTATGGTGTGGGCTTCAAGGCACAGCTCCCCCCATGAATTGGAAACGGCAAATAGGACATCTGGTTAACTTGAAACATGACTCTTAAAAATTTGATGAAACTGTTAAAGGGATGCAGCACAGCAGAAAGATACTCCCATCAGCAGGTATGCCCAGATACAGCCACCAGAACCAGTCTGTGTTGGTCTCAGCTCTTAAAGGCACACTTTGGTCATGTGGGGTACAATAAACTTTAGCTGCTGTTAAAGGTTCAGATTCCCCAAGCTCAGGCAGTTGAAAAATGAAATGTGGACTGTGGTGACATCCCTGCTGGCTCTGCTGATGCATTTTAGTGAAGACACATCAATCCATTTGAGACCAAGCATCAGGCAGATTCCTGCCTCCCCAGGCTGATTCCTGCTTCCCCAGGCTGATTCCTGCCTCCCCAGGCCCACTGCAGCAGCTGGGCCACGTTAAGAATTGAACAGAAGTGTGTTGTACACCCTGTTCATATCTCACCTCACCCACTGGTGACAAAGCCTACTGCATTAATTGTTTCATCAAGGCTGAGAGATTCCAGAGGCTGGATTTAGCAGAAAAATGCAATTTAAAAATATCCATGCGATAGCATAGCTGTGTGAGCACAGCAAGTGTGAGCTGCCTGAGAGAGGCAAAACAAACTGCTGGAGGTGAGTGAGCCCTGTGGCTACTGCCAAAAAAAAAGGATTAAATAAAACCCTGGGGTCTCTGCAGGACTCACAACAGAGCCGAATTCCAGGAGCCAAGTTATTAATTTTATTAAGCCTTTTAACCCCACAAAAGAATCTATTAGATGCCAGACATGTAAAAATGTGGAAATAAACATCCTCTCTTTGGATGATGAGGAAGTTCTGCACACCATTTAAACCATCACTTCCATTCATTGCATGTCCTCACTTAGCATGTATTGATCTCAATACATTGATAAAAATCACTGCTTATCACTTGTGCCAGTAGTTCCATCAGCTGTTAGGAGCAGTTTAAAGTATAATTAATCAACTTCCAGTACAAGTAATTCTCATTTTCTAATATTTAGTCATTGTTATGAACAACATTATTAACTCTCAACTACTCAGAACTGAAAGAACAGATTACTAGATTTGCATTCACTTGGATTTTTGCCACCGCATCTCAGTCAATAAGAGAAGGCCCCAGAGAAGCCAGCAAGTGGGGCTAAATTGCTAAAATACATACACTGAAGTTAATTAATAAGAAGTGCTGAGGAAACCAGTACAATCTAAGCCCCCTCTGCCATAGAGACTCAGATACACAATTCTGTATTACAGGGAGGAATCTCTGTGCTGAACAGTCACAAACTTCTCAAGGTCAGGTGCCTGAACTTTTTTTCATAGATCAGGGTGTTGATCACTTCATCACACAGGAGTAAATGCTTCACAGCATCTTCAGCAGCTGAGAGCTTCTGAGAAGAGTCTAGACAGCAAACTTTTCTCCAGCTGTTCTACTCTGAATCAAATATTTAAATATTCCTTGAAGCAGAAAATAGAATTCTACTTCTCCTTTCTCAGAGAACTGCTAAATTTTAGAGTATTTCTTATCACACTTTTCCTCTCTAGCCCAAACACTAAATGCATCACATAAACTACAGAAGTTTATATGTAAGGGACAAAGATCAACTGTCAAATTACCTCTCTTTAACAGGATAATCCCCCTGAACCTAAGAGATGTCATTTCAAATTCTGTCAGGAAAATGAAGGATCTGAGTTCTCATCAACCAAGTCTTCCTGATAATTAGATGAGTACAATTATTATCTGGTGAACTCCAGCATGATGAAGGCGAAAGATTGAGGTCATATATTTAAACAAATATCTCTGTGTAGGCACATAAAAATTTAGGGGGAGAACTTATATAAAGAGAGAACATGCTGTATGGACTTCTTGCAGATGTAATTTGACCGGACCTTTTGCTTTACAATTCCATTGGTACATGTCAATATGTGAGTCTTTATACTGAATATTTACTTCTATGCTCCCTTTTCTGGGATACAGGTTAATTATACTGAAACACCAAGCCAAGTGAATGAAAAGCCCTATTGATTTACAAAGTGTATATATATGGAATACACTGCTATGTTTGCACATTGTTTAAGCACAGACAAAGCAAATAAGTTACAAAGAGAAAGAAAATCACAAACAAAGAACAAATTCAAGAATTTAATGCAGGTATAAAGGTGAGATAGAGCCGTTCAGAAATACTTACCAAGGAGGGAGGCCCCACAGGTTCCTCCATTCTGGCAGTAGTTGTAGCAGTGATTGGTTTCGCACCTTTCTCCAGAGTAGCTGGGCCAGCAGTGACATCGGGGATCCCCTTTCTCATTGATAATGCACTTCCCTCCATTCTCACAGGTTAATTGACAGCTGTCATCTGCAGCAAGAGCACACACACAGAGTGACCCAACAACAACAACCCAGCTCATGCAAGTGGCAAAGCAGAACCTTGTCTCTTAAATACAGCGACAGATCTCTGTCAGTGTGAGGAAAATACCATTTTGCAAACTGGAGAAAGTAAATTGGCACTTCTGTTTCCACACTGATAGAAAAACCCCACACACTTAGGAGACCATAAGCCCTAGAAGGGATGTCAGGAGCTTCTGGGTTAGTGGGAGCTTGCATGGCACAGGGAAGTTGACCTCCCTAGGATCTAAGTTAGTAATGACAGTGTGAATTTTTGTTTGAAACTATAATTCCTACTTTGGAAATTAGAAAATTGAATGTTGGTTTCATCTGGGAAACCTCAGAAAACTTCCCAGTCATTTTCTGGTGACCTCAGCCCATTTTTATTAGCTTTTTTTGGATCTCTTTTCCACGCTCTCTGCTAAGTAACAGCATTTTTAACTAAGTCATGTCCAAAATATTTAAAAGGAAATTATCTACCCTTTAAATCCTTCTTGGAAATTGATATTTGCATACTACCTTGTTGCTCCTAAATTGTATTTTCTGATTATTTCTTTTTCTCATCTGCTGAGACTGTAAAATCACTGAGAAGGGAAACTGCTGCTGCTCTGCACTCGACATTCTTACGGCAGCAGTGCCACCCACTTAGCAGTGAGTTATGAGGGGACACAAATTCTGATTAGGCCACATTCAATCTCTGTGTAAAGCTCTTTTGTAATTAAAGTTGTGCTTCTCTTGGAAACACTTTGAAAGGTAAACCTCTCCATTTCAATGAACAAGGTATAAAATCACTCAATGATAAGAACAAGAAATTAATTATAGACGAGCACAATGCTCAAACATCCAAATAACTGTAATCCTAAAGAAGCAGGAAAGCACCTTTCCATCCCAAATCATGCTGTCAGCAATGAGACCTTTCATTTCTCACAGAGCAAAACAATCCCGGGAAGCCAGACTGCTTTCTAACTAATCCAGCATTTGAGCCTACATGGCTTTAAACAAGAGGGATACTACAAGTACTGATAACTCCTCAGTAATACACCCACCAGCTGCAGATCTTTTGCTGAATTCATGTGCTTTAGTCAAACAATTTGTGAAAAAGAGTCAAAGTTCCCATGTATCCGTTAGTGGTTGAGGTCTAACATTGACTGACACGACACAGGCACACCAAATCCTTTGGTGTTTAATGAAACGTGGTGTTGGAAGTGCAGGATGTAGGAATGTTGAACATTCCCCATCTAAATAGTTCTCTCCAGCATGGACTCTGCAGAGTCCAGGAATATAACTGTGCTCATGCAGAGCCCTTTCTTTGGTTACACTCAAGTCTCTGCTGCCTGTGTACATCTTTCCTCAGCAGCATCTGCTGCCTCCTTTCACAGCCAGTGCTGAGATGGTGCAAACATGAACCTGGGATCAAACCTATTCAAACAAAACTTCTGGAAACTGTCATCTTTTGGGCAATTGTACCTTTTTCAAATTAAGCTGCAACTAGGCAGCCAATCTGAAAGTTATTGTGGTGGATTGACTGTCACATCGTTATGTCACACGGTTGACAATAAAAATATGAAATCCTGTTTGCATTTAATTTTTTGGTATCCACCCTGGCTATATACAATTGCTATAACAAAGCTACTTTGTGTTTGGGAGTTTGATGATGCTTCAGTGTTTTATTTATTTGGGTGGTTCATTAAATCCTTTGATGTTCCATGAACCGTTCTTCAGTTACTCATTATAGAAGTAGTTTGAATGGATAATGTAGCATATCTTATTGGAGAGAAGGTCTATTTTTGTTTTGCTTATCTTATCTCTTTTACTTATCATTAGTCATGACTTTATGGAGCAGAACTTGGTAAAAACAGAATAAATAACAGTGAAATATAGACAACAGCTCATTTTTATGAACCTTTCTGATGGTGCATTAAAAACGTGTTTTATTTCTCTTTTAGAGCAATTCCACAGAATTAAGACATAAAATTTGAAAAAAAAAATGGAAATTACTACTGATTTTGTTCTCTATGAAACATTTTAAATTCAGGAGTTACTATACAAACTTAAAATGAAAGACAGGAATAGTAATACAATGATTTTGGATTTTAAATAAGCTAAGAAATAGGATTAAAAGATGCAATGGATCAGCCAGTTCTAAAACAGTATTTTAGACTTGAACAATATCAGGTTGTTTAGTGCTGCTGCTTTGTTGTATGGAGGAACAAATGCAAGAAACAAATTACACTGATTCACATCAGCTGAGTACAAAAGGAGACCAAGTGCCTTTGTGTGGGAGACACAAGCAGAACCATCCCATAGGAGAAGATAGGAAGAAAAGAGAGAGAAAAAGGGAGAAAAACACAGAAGAATTAGTTAAAAAAGCTGAATACAGTTAATTTGAATTACTGAATAAAGGCCTAGGACAGAAGAGCTGGGAACAGGTTTAGCATGTACCCATTCTTGGAACAAAATTAAAAAAAAAAAAAAAACAACAAAACAAAATCAGAAAAGTTTCCAACTGCAGTCTTCAGTGCTGCTCTGAGCTTGCAGGAACTCAGATTAAAGACCTCTGAGCTGATATTTTCACTTTTGAAATGACAGAGGTAAATAATTTCACTTGTTATTCTATCCCCAGTCTCTGTAGTCTGAACCTTTCTAACGTGGAAGAAAGAAAGGAGTACAGCCATGTAATTTTATATATTCTCTCCTAATCTGGATATTTAGTCTTCTGCTGCCTTGTTTTGCCCATCTCAGTCTTAACATAATCAAATAATTTTGATTTGCAGTTTCTCTTATGTTTTTCTTCCCAATATGACAGTTTGACACAAACATTAATGGACTTTGGCTTATCTGCTTCATCTTTGGCTCTTTTCCTTTTACTGGAAGCAAAAGGAAAACATTACAAAGAAGAAACACTGATAAAACAGCAAATCAAAGCTTTGTGAACTCTACTGGTATTTTTTTCTTCCCTTGTTCACTTTTTTGATATGCCATTCCTCTACCCCAATTACCCAAGACACACATCTTTTATTGGCATTTCTATAACAACCCTTTCTTTCTTGAGAAAAACCCATCTTAATTTTGAAAATCTTCTCCCTTTTGAAGTATCCACCAATTTCTGGACTAGACAAATTAAATGGAGAGATGATGCTATAGAGCACAAGGCTCAGGACCTAGATTCTTTGGGACAAGAAGAGTTTCCCTCCCCACATTGCAAAATACTCATCTCATGGGGCAGAAAGGTATTTGCTCTTGGCTATCCTTTGGACAAAGATATAGCTCTTCCTTTATTGAGCTGAATGCAGCTACTAAAGACAGAGTGCAGATTTCTAATGTTAAGATAAAGTTGCATAAATCCTCCTGTTCCTACAGATGGGAGTCTTACTACCTGCCAATTTTCCATATGCTGAAAAGCATCAGAACAAGTGGTTTTCCCCAAATTTTGTCTGAACGACATAAGACAGATGCTACTCTTTGTTTTCCCTTCACATTCTGGTTTTTTTTTTTTAAGAAACTGTTTGTTTTACAATTTTAAAAGGAAGAGAATGGCTAAGAAAAGGATGCAGAGTAAGAAAAATCAAACTGACACCCATTTTCTTCTGTTCTGGAAAACACCAATCCCAACACTAATCCCCTTGTAAATACAGCATAAATGCTGCAAACAGATTTTTTTTTTCAAACCAGAAGCAGATTTCTGTGTGACTCTTGTTTATTTGATATCTAAGAAGGCTGAAATCAGGACAACCCCCAAGAAGACAGCATGGATCAAACTGCTAGAGCTCTTCCTCCCTGAGGCAGACTTTGGGATTGAAAAAGAAAGTACAGAGGGATGAACCTTTCCATCCCCAGCCAAAGCATTTTCTCTGCCTGCCAACTATCTGTGCAGTGGGCAAGTCCCCACAGAAACGTGATGAAGGACACAACACGACAAATTAAATGTTTCATCTCTGTTCAGAAGCAACATCACATCTGAGTCTTCGTAATTTTTCCTCAGGCTTTTCATTCAGCCAAGGGAGCAGAAATATTCTCCTCTTAAGAAAAAGTGATAAATGTGAGGTTCCAGAATGGGGAACTTTGGGAAGGTTTCATCACTCCTGCTCATTCAGTGTGGTACACACTGTCTTCCTCCAGTGCAAGTCTCTCCATTTTCATCCTCTTGGTACATTTTTAGCTTCATTGTGCTACACACAATTAGTTGCAAGAAACCTGATGGATGCAAATCCAGGGGTCTCTTTTAGGAAAATGAAATGGTACTTTGCCCATTGGAAAACTAAAGGGTGGCTTCTAAATTGAAAAAGTCCAGCCTGTTACAGACCATAAATAAACCCCAAAAGAACTGTGGTTTGTCAGTCACAACCATCCAGGCAGAAATGAGATGGAAGCTTGTCTAAGAACACACTGGAACTTGTCTTAATTTTGTTATAAAAACATTCTGAACCATGGAATACACCCATATGTTGTAATAACACCAGCTTGAAAACTCTAAATCAAACCCAAAAGCTGTTTCTCATCAGTTGCTTGAGATGCTGGTGAAACATCTGTCTGAGGCAATCTGGATTCAGTCTTACAGAAAGTAACTGAGGATTCCATATTTAGAATTCCTCACATAGGTTTTATGAAGAAAAATCAACTCAATGGACCAAGCCAAGAGTAATAGCATGCAGAATTTTAGGACTTCTTACATGACATGAAATAGCCATGTGCAAGTAAAAACAACCAGAACACCTCACTGCATGAATGACATTCACTACAAGAGACTTAGAAAACTGAGTTTTCAGATCTGTGAATTAGTGGCAGTATTTTGCTGAACAAATAAAAGAGAATGTACATACATCATTGTAACCTACCCACTGCACAGGTATTGCATTATGATCAAACCAGTAGCAAACCCAAAACAATCCATCAGTGAAGAGGTGTTTCACAGATACATCTCAAATTACAGTCCTTGGGGATGTTGTTCTTTCAGGGACAAACCAGAAGATCAAGGCAGGAATTTCTGGTTTGGGTTACTGACATCCGTAACTGTGCCAAAAATGCTCTGAATAATAGCTTTAAACGAGGTGAATGTATGTGGTCTGGAATGTTTCATAGGTGTTTTCTAGATCTTCATCAGAAAATAAATGGGATACTATAGCTCTTAATTTTTACTCCATACTGTATAACCTCCTAAAGGAAAAGAACATGATTTATAAATTGACTTTTCTTTTGTTTCTAGGCTATTAGTAACCTATTAATGCCAAGTGGACTATCAGCCTTTAGTTATAAACCTGCATTAGTTCAAGATGCTGATATTGAGGTCAGCTCTGATCTTTTCAGGAATCTCTGCTAGTCCTTGGAAGCTTAAATGGAGTGTCAGCAAGAGACAAACATTTAACCTCCACTTATACTTTAAAAAAGAAATCAAAATAGTGCAAAAACATACATTTATTAGGGAGTGCTATGATACTGAACTTTGTTTCAATTCATAATTTGTAATCTGTGAGACTACAAAACCTGCAATCTACCATTAGAAAAACAACAGACATGAAAAAATGTAAGAAAAAGCCTACACTAGAAATTACTTGAAATAAAATTGTAAACAAAAACGGAAGAAACACTTATTCAGCAGCCCTTTAAAAAGTCATAACAGCTACTGCAGCTGTGGGAAGGTACTGAAAATTATCAATGTATTAAAAATGCTTCTCTAGGCACTTTCTATCTATCCATAAAAATTTATAACAAGTAATTTAACAGCCTCTTCAGATCTTTCTTTAATAAAAACACACCTTCCTGAAAACATTACCACTACACAATTCTTTGCCCACTAATAAAACTGTAGCGTTACTGAGATTATAGGTTCAAATTACTCCAAGTCAGCAGTGAAAAACAAAATTCTTTTATTTGTCCATTCTTCACCACCTAAGTAGTAACTATGGGTAATTTGAATATCAGTATAAAATCTTGACAAGTATCCATCAGAGAAGGACAAAGAGCTGACACTTGGAGGGGCAGGGAGGGTGTTTAGACTGATTTGTGTCGAGTTGGACAGCTTTATTAATACCACATCATGAACCACTAAAGCACAGTTCTGTTAATATTTAAAGACTAGGCAGTATAGAACAGTGAGATTTTCTCCAGAGAATTATGACATTTCAGGTAAATTAATTTAATTGCTAAATGGAACACTTTAAGCACTGAGGATCTTGCCATAATATCCATCACTTACACTTCTGAGCCTGGAATAAAATGTTATAAAAACATACTAATACATATAACATATACAAGAAATGCTATTCTGTGATTTCTAGAATATTTTAAAATTCAAGCTGGCTAAGAAATCATTCCAGCAGTCTGACCACCTTAGGATTAGCCTAAATTTGAGTGAAGAAAGTTTCAAAGTACTTACTAATTTTCTATGAAAAAGATTTGCTCCCTGTCCCTAAAATACAGCAACAACTTAGAAGCTCTTTTCCCATGAAAACTGGTTTCCTGTGTCTCAATAGTAATCATTCTAGATGTTACCAGAAGATACAATTTTAGATAAAAATACTACATGTTTTTTTTCTTTCTTTGACTGTTACTTCAAAGTCATTATTATTTCCTATGTTGCTCTCACTGCCTTTCCGCATTGCTGCAGTGTTTTTTTCCTCCTATATGGCTAATGTTTAATTTGGGATCCAAAACACTCCTGAGCTTTTCAAACTTCCTTTGGTCAATATTTATAGACATTCACTTTTAAGTATCATCTTTTATCAGTTCACCCAAAAGTTCATTTTTCATTTTGATGAGTGTTAGCAGGGGGGTGTTTTCTTGAATCAGGGATTAGTTTGCTTCTTCATTTTTCCTTTCCATTTCACCTAAGTAACTTGTATATTGAACAACATCACAAAACTGTGGACTCACAGCCACCCTGGCCTTTTGCAAAGACAACACCTGAGCAGCTGTTTATTTTCTGGCTCTCATGCAGTTTGCAATACCTACCTAGGAGGCTCTGATCAATGCATGTTCCATTCATCAATGATTTTCCTTCTGGACAAGCACATGTTGCACCAGAAGGATTGAGTAAACAAATGAATTCACATGTCAGGTCCAAGCATGGATTAGGCACTGTTTAAAAAGACAAAATATTACAAATATTGATTTTTTTAAAAGAATTTAGAACTATGTTCTAAAGCTAGGAAAAGATAAATAATCAGACATAAAACTTCAGATACATTTCCACTTTCCAGGATATTAACAACCTGAAGTCTGTGAACACACTCCCTCAAATAGCAGTGCAAGACCCACAGAAGGATACAATTTACTCCATCAACAAAAACTGTATTGGTAACATGGAGTAAAAAACTTCATCTGCTGCTGGCTAGGGATATTTTTATTAAATTCTGTTCTAATTTATTTACATCCCATTTACAGTGCAGGTACAAAAGACATTTGTGTACACATTTGCACAATGCCCTTTCAGATGAGCGAAGATGCATCAAACAATAAAACATCAAAATTATACAAAGAAATATAACTAAATCTATTTTCAATTTGCACAGTCAGGCTCTGGTTTATATTTATACAGCTTGTCTACTTTTTCCCCGCCCTGAGGTGAATGAGCTTGATATTGAGTTTAAGGTAATTATGCTTACTCACAGTCCATTTGTTTGTAGCGGTGAAAAATCAAGGCACTTTTTGCTTTATCAACATCCACACTTAGATATTCTACAAGGCTCCTGCCAAATTTGTGCACCCTGAATGCACCATTTTTAGGGCCTGCTCCATATATATAATCCTCAAAAATGTCAATTCTGTGGGGATGCAGCAAACCTTGAATAAAAATGGATAATAAGTACAAATAGATATTCATATTCAAATGGCAAACAACTTTGTTTTAATAATAACAATTTAAATTTCATTACTATGATTACCACCTAAGGACATTATTATTCACACAGCTTGTTTTGACCCCACAAAAACTGCCTTTAAAAAACCAATCTGCCTAAAAGGAACTCTTCCCATACTGCAAAAAACTGAAATCTCAAGCTTTTTATCAGTTTTTCACAGAATTAAGCCTAGAGAAACTCTAAATTAACTTCTTGCTAATTAGAACATACTTGTTCTACTTGTTGCATCTTAGGTACAACACTTTAACTAGGTGTATGTGACATGGAAGAAAGAGATAATTTTGCTTTACCTCAAAGAAACTATTCAGAAAAAACATTTCTTCAGATCCTTCCCAACATATTTGAAATGCTAGCTTTTGTACTACACTTATTTTAATTCATAATTACAGTAAATTAATGCAAAATAAATTGTTACCTCTTCCAATTTCTCATTTTTAAGAGTCATGAGGGCCTTTTAGATCCCATTTGGATTTTCTGTGTACAACCGGCTAGAATTTCACATTTATCCCTGTAACAAGGCAATGGCTTCTAACTAAAGCTTCTTTGACTCTCTTCTTGAGGCCATAAAGAAACAGAAACTATCATTTCTTGTCATACCTTATTCCTGCTATTTTCTCAATTTATTTTAAAAAAGGTTTTGTATTTCACTTGTATTTATTTGATTTCAACTACCAGCCTTTATTTCTCCCTATTGTTCTTCCATGCTATCAATACATGGTAGTCAGTACTTTAACAAAAACATTTCTGAATTCTAATCCATTATTCTGTACTGGTTTAATTCAATGGGTTGAAGTTTTTAGTCTAATTGCAAAGCAATTTCTAAACTCTCCCAATTTTCCTTTGATCCAGTGCTAGAGGAGGTCATAGTCAGATCCCTGCACCCAAAGTGATCTCTCTTCAGATGATTAACTTCATGTATATTGATGCAAATTGTGGAATAATATGCTTTTAAACCAATATAAGATCATTTCAATCTTGTCCTGCCCAATTTTGGTTACGGGAGACTTCTCCTAGTATATTCCAGAATACCCTGCTGAATTCTGGATAATTGGTTAAAACACTCTATACCATCAGATGTAATATCACCCTGACAATTCTCCCAACCGCCCATTGAGCACTCCTCCCCAAAAGCCTGCTTTCAAATATTTTTTTTAAGGTGTTCCTTCTCACAAATTGTTACTTTAAAAACTCTTAAAAAGCCATCATGCAATTCTATAAAAACAGCATTTTGCATAACCAAAGGAACGTTCCTCATTCACATTCTGTCAGCAGAATTTTGTGATTACTTGCTGACCTGAAAGCCAAGCCCATTATTTCTCCCAGAAGCAATTCAGAACAACTGTTCTACAAACTCTAAAACCCCCACTCAATGCAGACCCTAATGTAAGTCCAAGTGAGACCAGGCCTAAATAAATGTTATTGGATAATACCTAAGTTAATTCAACTTGGACATTTGCACATATCACTGAATCTTTGTTCCCCTAAAGTAATTTTATTAGATTATCTTAAAGCTGAAATTATCTTAAATATCTGTTTAGATAATATTTGAAGCATTAACAAAAGCATGAAATATTACTTAATAATCACTGCTTTTTTTTTTTTTTTACAAAGTTTCTCTGAATAAGGAAACTTCAGCCAAATAAAATAGGAATCATGTTATACAAAATCTCTCCATACCTTGTTTAGTGCTCACAGACACAACTGAATCAGAACCATCAAAAAGAACACTGCCAATGACAGATAATTCAAAATCAGCCCAGAACAGGCGCTGGCTGAACTGATCAACTACAAGACCTACAAAGAAGAGAAAGTTTAAACAGGTATATAAAACCTGAAAAAAATTAATATCCTTATGTAACTGTACATTTTTATACCATACATATTCTTAGGTACACAAAATATTGTGACAACGAGAAAAACAAGACTGGAAACTAAGGTGAACAAAATATAACAATTTCTACTTAAACCTTCCCCTTGGGGCAACTGTGCTTTTTTACTTTTCCTTAACTTACTCTGCCAAGGTCAGCACCTTTTCTTACCCTTTCTCCTCAGCAGGTAGGGTTATGTACCAGGTGGGAATTAAACATAGAATCAAATTCTCTAACCTCTTCTACCAACCAAAACCTGATATACCACTTGCTTTCCAAGCAGCAGCACCAGTGTGATCATGTGTTAAAAACAAGGCATGCAGAACACACAGAATCTTTGTAACCTATCCTGTTCCCACACATATATAATTGTGTTCTCATTTTTATCACCAATACTTCACATGCGTTAAGTCTTATACAATTACAAATCAGAATTTAACTAATTAGTGCTGCAAGACTTATGCAGCAGTACTGGCAGACATATACATATCTATTCATCTATATATGAAAAGAAAGTAAAAGAGTGAGTGACATAGAGCAAAAATGAGAATAAAAAGATAGATTAAATTGTGATTATTCAGCCTCTAGACAATAATTAAATACATAAATCAAGTAATCTGTGTTTCACAGAGGAAGATTAAATGGTTAATATGTCATTTTAGGTCACATCAAAAACTTCAGCCTGAAAAAAATATCTGAACTATAAAATAATTTCTTTCTGAGCTTTTGAAGTTGCAGTGCATTTTTAATAAGAATGGGAAAAAATATTTTTCTTCCTATTTATGTAAGTAGGTAAGTCAGAAAAAATACATCAAAAGAAATTATACATAACAGCAAAAACACTCCTCTTAAGGTCATAAATTAATCAGCTACAGATAGATGAGAGGAAGTGGAGAAAATCTGACTCACAGACCAGTGAACTATGTTTACTTTTGAAACTACATAAAAAAAACCCCAAACAACCAAAACCTTTTTAAAAGAAACACTGGCATTCAGGGATAGGGCTAAAGAGAATAATTTCTGGTAAAAGGCAATCACAATGTGTCAGTTCTGTGTGATACATGGGACCTGTAAGGGGGATGTTTAGAAGCAGTCCCTGCTCTCCAGCTTTAAATTATTCTTTGCATTTTAATGAGAATATTTAAATACCAAATAATAAATAAATAACATTCTCAACGTGTCTTTCACAGTACCAGAGATTAAAAAATGTTTATTTTTGTTTTATACATGTAACACTCCTGTCATAGTCATTTCTATGTAAATCCTATAAAGTCAAGACCAAATGCTCAAACTCTGACTCCCAGTTATTTGAAAACAGAAAGGTAAATGTGGTAATAAATTTAAGAGCAGTGTAAACAAAAATAGTAAAGTCATATTTGGGACGAAATATTAAAGATTTAAATTCTTTCTTTACACTCCCTCTACAAAGACATGGATCTGTGTTAAATATCTGACAAAAATATTAAAAGATTGCAGAAACCTCTAATATCTGACAAAAATGAAGAAAAGCACAGAAGGATGTCACAAAAGTGTTTTCAGGCCGTAAATACAGGAAAATGCAGGATTTTGGGTTTTTGTTTTGTTTGTTTTTTAATTTTTTTTTTAGCTGAGAAACAGAAATCTACCTGAGCTAACAAGTACCATGTACTTAGGAAAAATGATGGGCTGTTTACCTGTAGGTCTTTGTAGGTTTTTTTGAACCAAAATCCTTCTCAGAGTACCATCCATAGATGATTCCTCTATGTGAGACCTATCCCCAATAACTGTCCAGTACATCATCCTAAAAGTACGAAACACAAAAATTAAGTCGAATGCCTACACAGAGCCTCAGAACACTTCACTGGTACTCAATTGTTATGAGCCTCTCAACATTCCTGGCAGGTGGGTGATAACTGATCTTGGTTCACACATTGGTAGATTGAACAGGAAAGTTTAGTAAACGACTTGGAAAAGTTTAGACACTTGAAGACATAGTTTTATTTCCCTTACTTTATTTTGCAATTTTGTCTGAATTACCAAAGAGAGTGATGCTGATACATACATACCCCTTTTTAGGATTTACAGCAATTGCATATGGTTCTCCTGCAATGCTTGTGAGGAGCCTGGTGCAGTTGGGTCCGTTCAGCTGGCCCACGTTGATGGAGTACCTCAGGCTGGTCCAGTGAGTTGTGTAGTAGCTGAACCAGTGCATTCGGGAATGATCAGTCCAGTAAATATTTCCAGCCACCCAATCCACAGCAATGCCCCTGGGCCTTTTGAACTCTGGACACTAAAATGAACAGATTAGAGTCAGATTTCTGGAAATGATCTTTCTCGGTAGCTGCACAGCCACAGATTCATGTAACTTTGTACAGTTCAGTAATTTTTTACCTCTAATACAGTGAAATATTAGAAACTCTGCATTGGAAAGACATAAAGTGCACCTGCAGGAGATCAGCTCTGAGGGATCTGCTGACAGTTCTATCCAATGCAGAAGAACAAGTCAATGGTTCAAAACAGTTTTCTCAAGTTTAAAGATATCTACATTAAGCAAGGGCACTCTGGCATCAACTACTTAAACTTTTGATACTGAAGCAAAGTGTTATGGACTGTAATTCCAAACCAAAGGAAAAGGAAGTATTAAGATTCTACAGATATTGCATTCCATGCAGAACTGTGGTATGATGCTCCATCTCAAAGCCCTCAGTGTGTGAGCCCATCCCGAGGTGTGGCTGCTAAACAGTCTGCTAAGGTTAAAGGAAATAATGCATTTAGAAAACTGCATAAAATTGCCTCTGTCTTCAGCAATATTCAGTTTCCCATGTAAAAGAGGCTTGACTATAACACTAAATTTGTCAACTGTAGTATCTCTGTCATGATTTCACAATTATCATTAAGACCTAGATCTAAAAAATGGTCCTAAGGATAACAGTTCATATGCCAAATAGGAGATACAGATATGAACAAGTTTCTCCAAAGTTTACTGGAATTCCTGAAGAAATGAGTAGCGCCTGTAAAATAGGATTACCCAACTACTTCTAACATGAATCTGGTGTATCACAAAAAAATTCCAGACAGCATGAGCTAAATACATATACAATAGTTTTCCTCTTTATCTATAATGACATCAAGTTAAATCATGAACAAAACCCATATATTCCTTAACAAATGAAGCAATGGAATGCTACTAAGCTACATAACTGAAAACCAGGAAAGAAAATCCTAAAATATCTTGTTTTCCTCAGGTGTCAGTTCCCTAATACCACAAGACATTTGTAGATCATTTTCACCATAAAATAAAGGTCATTTCATTCTCTAGGGGAAATAAATAATAGGAGTGCAAGGGTGAATTTAGATAGTTCATTGTTCATAAACTTTTAATTCTGAAAAAATGTCATAGAAGGCCTGTTTTATAGATATATAGAACCTTGATTTTCTGTTTAGATGAATAGCAAAGCAATAAAATCACAGCATTTGCAAAACAGTATGTCTTTAAAAAAAGGGTCACAGTTGGTTTTTAAAGCTGAACAAAATATAGTATCATAATTCTTTGATATGAAATGATTATAGTGGCAGCATTTCCTTCCAGAAATACCAGAAAAAAATTTTTCAAGAAATGTAGCATTTGCATGCAAAATTTTTTTTCTTTGTTATTATCCAGGCAACATTCATATAAAGGACCAGATACCCAAAAATAGATATGTTCAGACAAGACTGAGTGTATTTTTAATCCAAACTCTTTTTAATTCTGGACAATATTCAGGCTCCTGTCTCAAGAAGCCTCTCATAACTGGAGATCTTCAGTTACTACTTTAGATACTGCCAGTGTTAATGACACTGGTTTACAGTGCTGGAACCAAATATTCTTTGAAAAGGAGAGCAGCTGTCATGGCCAGCACTGTTTTTTTGGACTGTTCAAGACTCACAGTTTACAATAAGACTGCTTTGTGGGAGCCTGGAAAGACCACGATGGGAGTTACCAAGCAGAGTGAGAGATGGTTCCCAAAAAGCTGGTTCTAGAAGCAGAGGAGACATCCTAAAAGGGACACCCCAAAAAGATTCCTGAACAAGGACGGGGTTACTGAGTAATACTGACCCTTTCTCCTCAACTAGACAGGAGAAGTGAAATTCCAGTTATGCTGAGGGGCTTTTTAAAGATCAAATGAACAAGGAGATAACCAGAAGAAATGGCAAGGAGTCATCTGGTGTAAGAGACTTAAAAAAGAAAAAAAAACCCACTAACTGATGCTATGGCTGTGTAATTTTCAGTTGTGTTCATTGAGTTTGAGCTACATCGTATTTCTGAGGTCTTATGCATCTTCTCACACTGTCTAGTAAAATTACTTACTGTAAGTGAGCTCTTACCTAATAGCTTATTTGGATTATGCTAATTTTGAAGAATGATTTTGCATACAAAATAAGGATGAAAATACAGGAAGAAAGTCACATTAATATTTTCTACAGTGATTTAAATCCGCTTTGATGCTAAATATAATTTACTACAACTTACTAGAAAAATTGGGGTTTGAAACCTAATTGCCATTTACAATTTGGTAGTCTCTGCATAGCTACAGACCATGTCAGCTTGATGACTGATCAGAACTGCTGTCTTCTGTAAATTCTGCTTTCAAGGTAAGGAATTAATAACAAAAAAAACCAACCAGCAAACAAAAAAAGAAGCTGCAGTAACAGCTTGGATATGGAAACCATTTTCATGTAATGGTAGATTACAGATTTTCAGCCCCTAAAGTTGAGCTTGACTGGAGAAAATATGTTATGCATGAGCAGGAACACATCCCTTTGCAGTGTTTAACAGGAAGACTAAATGACAAATCTAATTTGTATCATAAGCACATGTGAAGCAATATTTTATTTTATTTATTTGCAGATATTTTTTGGTACGGAATTGCTGTGGAACAAAGTAAAGGAATGTTTTATTGCACTTAAAACATCTTCATTAAAAATAATACATTATCTAATGTTATATTATTAGAACAGCAAAAAGAAATGAGAAACAGTAATACTAGAAAACATTTAGACTTTTGCTTGCCAAAACATAAAATTTTCCTCGACAGATGAGCATCCCAGTAGGTGCAGTGGTTCACCAACCACCATTTCTATCACATAAGTAGGATCATTTATAAATCCCAACCAGCTGATTCCAGAAAGAGCCTCCCAAGTACATCAACTTCATCTGTACAGAGTTATAGCTCAAATGTAAAACCATAAACTTATGCTATTTAGAGAAAATGGTCTAGAAATAATTTGCATTCACAGGGATGCACAGCATTCCCTTGGCTCTGGGGTAGTGCTGGGAGAACACGTGTGGATGTGTCACAAGAGTGCTTAAGGGTCCTTGTCAAGCTCTCAGAACACTGGGGCTGGAGCAGACTGCTAATACAGCCTGAATACACTACAAAACCTGTGCTTTTCTCCCCATTATATGATACCATTATTTTAATGTTCGTCTTCTTGTCCTCTTCCATAAAAAAAGCACTTGAGTTTAAGTGTGAGGTCACTCAATGTTGAGTATTCACCTCAGATAACTTCTACCTCTCTCTCCAAGGATTATGCCAGCAAACAGCTGCTCCAGTTATCACCAATTCACTTTGACTGTCTGAACTTGATTGGAATTAAATCCTCTTCCACATCTGCCAATAAACTCTGAAGAGTTGATATTTACTATTTCCTTTAATGCTTCAATTTGTACCAGTCTTAAACCCCTTTTCACAGAAAAATAGGAGAGCTACTTAAAGCTATTCTCTGAGGAAGGCTCTTGATATGCTAATTCCATGGAGCAATTTCAGTTGAGATGGATTTTTGCATTAATGTAATTACCTGAAAATGCAGGTGACTTTGTTCAAGTTTACTGTCCTGATTTACATATCAAAGTCTAGATATAAAAGTTATAATGTAACCTTTGAAAACTTATCCATTAAAAAAACTTGAGTTAAAATTAAGAATTTCTCAAGCTTTTAAAAAATCAAATTTCAGTGCCAATATTAAAGCAAGACTATAAAACCAATTAACCTATTGATCAGTTGCATATAAGGCAATAATAGCTGAGTACTAATGAGCTAATGCTGGGAAAATAATTGAATAGTTTAGCACAATGAGAAGCAAATGTTTCACAAATATAAATGAGAAGTGTCCAATATATATTCAAATACAATCTATGCAACTTCCATATTCAGATTTGTAAAAAAGCTTTGTCTGGCTTGGATCAAGCATTGTCACGGGGCCCTACCTGCACTGGAGAGACAGGGAAACATGGAATGTAAAGAAAAACATTATTTTTTCAATAACTTTGAATCATAAAGGAATTCACTAAAAAGTATTCTCAGATAACAGTGAAATAGAAATGTGAAAACCAAAAACTATTTCAGTACATTAGGAAAACAGTAATTCTAAGAATATTTTAACTCTTAGTTTAAACAGGGTGACAATGACAAATCAGTTGTGAAAATTTCAACCCCTGGACTATGAAGAAATCTCAAGAAAGCTTGTGCTCAATTTATGGATCTGTAAGAAAGCATCTGATCTATTAGAGAGGTTGTAGGTCAGCAGACTACAATTATCATTGCAGAATGCATCTGCATATTACCCCCCAAAAGAAAGAAAACAAATAAATAACACCACCACCTTCTCAGCACTTCAATTTCACAAGGCTTTACAAGTTAATTATTTTCTAATAATGAACTCAATACAGATACCTGTTTATCAGGATTTCATAAGCATGAATATACACCACATGGAAATGAGAAAAATAGAATTACTCCTCATATTCAACACAAGTATCCTTCTGCAAAACTCAAAGGACAGAACTGCCCTACTAGAAATGCTAGGAATTATTTTTTCTTCAGATCTACTTTACATACACTTTCTGGGCAGGTGGAAGTGTTGATTTTAAACCACGCTTCTCCTAAAGATGCCATAACAGACACAAGAGATCTTCAATGTCCTTCAGTGTCTACATCCTGAGGCTTTTTGCCCTGCTGGTATCAAAGGTCAGGAGTGTCATTCATTTGGAAAGGAAATATCCTTCAATGTACTTAGAAGTGGCTTCAAATGTGTGTAAATTATAGATGAAAGATTAGGCTACTGTTGCTACCACTGTTTATTCTGCTGGATGTATAAAAGCATCCATGTGATGGAAGGTCATCACTGTTACCACTGTTAAGTTTAAGAAAACATGAAACAGCCAGACAGGTATTATTTCTAACTGCATTTACTACTGTAAAGGAAAAGACTAAAAATTCTGCTCTGCCAACAAATTGAATAAACAATAAAAAACCCAAAATCTGAATTTACAGCATTATAGAAACACCAATGTAAAGACCACATTGTTATCTTCAGTTCAGTACTATCACTTCCTAGAGAATTTTGTAGAAATATATTAGGCAAAATGAGTAAAAATCTTCATTTATTTTATTTTCAAGTAAAGACTTCTTGAAATTATTCTAGTATTAAAAAAAAATCCACATTTCTGTAGAAAAGTTTTTTAAATCCTACAGTTGTGTCCTCTTAGAAACTCTACCAAGTCTGTCAGAGTCTTGAACAGAAAGACATTAGTAGCCATATATATCACTGAAATAAAAGCATTCTCAGATAGACATTTGAATTTACTAAATCAGCACATGCAATTATAGTTAGAACAGAAAAATAAATTGAAATAAATTCGTGTCATTTAATCTTTGATTTTGACCACTTACTATCAAGCCACTGTTACTTTGCCTTCTCTCTCTGTCATGAAGCTTTCTGTAGAAAATCCCTCCTGGATTAAATTGAGTACTCCAAACAATCATATCCCCTTGAAAATATGCATCCATTCCAGTTATCCGTGAATTGTGCTCAATATGTGATATTTGCTGATGAACACCACTGTAGTTGAATGGATATGCAAAACCCAGGATGTCAGTGTCATTAGCAACATAGAGAACTTGATCTTCAGAGCCTAGAGATTATTATAATGAAACAAAAATAAGGTAAATGTTAACTAATGCAAAGTCAGTAGGTTTAACTCAAGTAGCTTTTTTGGTATTTAGCTGATATAATTTATGAGAAAATTATTTACTGGTTGTTGAAGACTGCAAAAACATCTACAGTCTGAGCAACAAATGCAACTCTTGATACTCTGATATGAACATACATTCCTTCAGTGCTCTCCAAGCTCACAGTGTGACACCCAAGACTATATTTTAAGGAGTATGTAATATAAGAATTTGAACACTTTTAAGCTGTAGACAAAGATAAAGTAGACAAAGTTTTTTTTTTACTAGATATTGTGCAATAAGAATGATTCCCATATTTTTGTGTGCATGCTGACTTTAGAGGGTTCTAAATGTACATATTAAAGCAACACAGAGCTGTAATTTTTTTTTAATTGCTTAATTGGAAATTAGAAGTGGAATTGTTTTATCTTTAGTGAAGGCAGTGAAGTTTGGAAATTGAATTCAACAGAACATATGCAGTTGTGTCTTACATCTCATTTCACACAGCCAGATACCATCTTGATCCAGACATTGTAAAGTATATTATTGACAAGAAAATGCTCCCTGGTATCAATTCATTGAGTTTCAAGAAAGTTTAAAATCTGCTGGATACATTAGAATTAATTTGTTGGGGGTTTTTTTTGTTTTTTTTTTTACTTCCCCATTCATATCACATTTATCCATACAAAAACAACTTAAAATGTCTGTCCAACACACTTCCTCCTTATGAGTATGAAATATAAACATAATTTATTCCCTTCCTCTTGATAAATGCAAGAACAAAAGGGAGTTTGGTTAAAGTGAGTATCAATGAGGGAAAGAGGGAAACATGAACTGTATCACAATGGAAATGAAGTTTGTGAAAAATTCATAGGATAATGATTCTCAGATTTTTAAACTATAAACCCCCAGAATTACGTCTGTGTTCCTATAATAATAAACTACTATCCTCAGTTAGTAACCCTGTTTGTTCCCATGTCACAATCTAATTTCTTTAGTAATAGGCAAAGATGCTAAATGCTGACAGTCTATGTTATGTATGAAATACTAGTGACTCATTAATATGATCTTCCCATGGTAAATTTGCTTCAAAAACCGTGAACCATGTATATAACAAATGACTTAGTACTGACTATTTTGATTTTTATAGCCTTACCTTTTGCTATGCAACTGTTGTTCCTCTCCTTGTAATTTTTCTCACATGCACATCTGTAAGACCCCTTTATATTATGGCAGTGTTGGGAGCAGGCACCAAACACCATACACTCATTGATATCTATGGAGAAAAGAATTGTAATTTATATACCTATAGTTTAATACACTATTATTTAACATGTTCTTAAAATCATGGGACAAAGCACATGAACAGAAGGAACTCATAAGCAGTGCTATGAGCAGCAGCAAAAGGAAACTTTTCACATTTATTGCTAATGTTATTTCCACTGCAATCAATATATCTCAAATATTTTTTAATATTATTTCTCGATTTTTTTTTAATCAACCTATTATCATTAGAACTTGAAATCAACTTTGAGAATAAAAACATGTTCTGCAATTATGTCCAACATACCTACCTCTGGTACAGTCAAAATTGCATGACTATCCTTTACTGGAAAAACTACTCCTTACACTTTTTTCTTAAGAGTCAAAAAATGAAGTATATATTCACTTTGATAGCCCCATTGAAGTGATCAGAACTTCTGTAAGTTACTGCTCACCAGTAAGAAAATGAATTCACAGCCCATTCTTTGGAAAGGCAGATTTATCTTATCTTTCCAATCAGCCCTTTCATTATAAAAACAATGCCTTCCTGCTGACCAGTAGGGCATCACATACCTATCAAGACCACATTTTCTAAGAAATTTTACTTTCTATCTGTTTACTTTGATTTAATTTGTGTATTATGCATCTTCACTATTTTAAGCATCTCAAAATATTCTCATATGTCAATTTAAACACCAATCCCAACTGCTCAGTTAAATAATCTACTAGACCTTAAAACACCCATTTACCCCTTAAATCATTTAATAGTCTGACTTGAACATTTTGACATTCACAACCAATGTTAAATCTTTGATAACCTGTCCAGGCAATATGTATGAATCTACACCTGGTAAATCCTTTCTGTTTCTTGTTTTATGTTTTTTGGTTTTTTTTGATTTCTTAATCCCATAGTTATGAAACAGTTTTTACCCTGTGGAAAAAAAAATGTGTGTGAGACATGTATCTCCCTCTCCAGCATAGAAAATTGACTACACAGCTGACTTTTAACAGCTTACAACAAGGGATGATGAAAAATATCTGTACCTTCACATTGCCTATTCCTCCTGTTTCTCTGAAATCCAGGTTTACACTGACACAAAAGGGATGTTTTTGTTTGATTACAGAATGCATCATCTCCACAAGGATTCACATTATCTTCACATGTATATTCAGCGACACCTAAACATAAACAAAATGTCTAAAAAATCCCTGATAGATTTGTTTAAACTGTTAAAACTGAGATCTAAAGTAACAACAAATAGCAAATGTATCTTTCTGTTGAAAGAGTGTCAGGTAAATTTTTAAAAAACAGATGACATTACAGTGTTTATCTTCATATGCATATAAATGTATTTAATTGAGATATTGTATTTCACATGAAGAATTTACTGCTAAAATTTTTCTTGTTGTGAATATGAAACCAAATACAGTCAACTTATACTTAAATTTTGTCAAGAACTCATAACTTCTCAAAAAAACCTCTACAATTTGAATTGATATAAAATTTGCATTGCTCTTGTGGTACAGAATTGCCTCCTTTTTTAACTAAAAGAAATAACTTTACATCAGACTAACTTCTACATTGTTGAGTAGGGTTTGCACAGACGAATGTCTCAGTTAATTGTTTCTTGCCTGCTGGAAGAGAACAGATCTTGTCAGCCCAACTCACTTATTTTGCAGTCTTGCTCATCTGAGCCATCTCCACAGTCATCGAACCAGTCACACTGCAGCTCCATGGGAATGCATTTCTTATCATTGCAAGCAAACTCATCTTTTTTACATGGTCTTGCTTTATATGTGATTTTATC
The DNA here is from genome assembly GCA_013398175.1 of Climacteris rufus. NCBI lineage: Eukaryota > Metazoa > Chordata > Aves > Passeriformes > Climacteridae > Climacteris > Climacteris rufus. The sequence continues at coordinate 139,290 of VZRZ01004655.1, forward strand.
TACATAATTACAAATTAATAAGAGAAAAATAAATCACTATTTAAGATTGTCAGATTATTTCAGACACATACAAATGGGAATGACCGTGAAGCATTAAGCAACTGGAAATTATTTTCAAGCTTAATTTCGTTCAATTTCAAATTATGATCTACTGACCTCCAATTAAGCTTTACTGAAGGACAATCAGATTTCTGCAACAAAGTTTGCCTTCAAGTTGTTTTCTCTGATCTGAATGCCTTGAAAGGCAATATCACCTACCACAGTGATCTTCATCCGAGTTATCGCCACAGTCATCGACCTCATTGCAAATCTGCTCAGACCGCAGACAAACCCTATTGTTTCTACATCTGTATGGTCTCGTTGGAGGGCAGGGAAACTTTACTGCATGGTAAAGAAAAGAATCAGCTGTTACCCAGCTGGTATTGTTAATCCTTCTATAATGACACCTTATCACAGCCAGAGACATGTTGGCAATGTAGGTTCTTCACTTCGAGAATTTTGTGTGATAAGGGTAATTTATACCTTTTTTTTGAGAATCAGTAAATACGGCAGAATTAAAACAAAGGGAGTAGGAAGTGCAATGATGATCAGTAGTACACTTTGCAAGTAACTTTTTCCCCTCTGTGGATTTCCTACAAAAAAGACTCATTTCTCAAAAATATCAAATATCTGAAATTACATGAAAAGCAATAACAGAAGAAAACTATATCCCACATTTTAAGCTTATCTTCTAAAAGCAAAATAAAACAACCCTAAGACACACATGCCCTTATATATTTATGTCTTACATGTCATTCTTGCTTTATTACATGAAAAGCACTAAAAAATATAATGTCATACCACACATTTCTGCAACTTCATCAGAGTTATCTCCACAGTCATCCTCACCATCACAAACCCAAAAGTGTAGTTTGCAGAGGGAATTGTTGCACAAAAATTCATCAGCTCTACATATATTTCCCCCTGGGAAGATGAAGAAAAGGCATGAAAAAATGCAGGAAATAGAAAGACAAAACAATGTCAATTTTTGATAAAACCAGTACAACCACTTATCACATACTGTTTGCAGAGAATAACACAGGTAGCATAACTAAATTGACAGATACCAAATGAATGGGTTGGAGAGGAAGAGAAATGCTCATTCAAAAATCTCTTCCTTGACCAAACACTTCTTTCACTTCTTTTCCTGACTGCCAGCCAGGAATTATCTATTTGGCCTGACTAGAAAGGGCAGCTCCCACAGACACCAACAAGTGACCCCCTGGGCATGTTCCACTTGCATTTGGCCAGGAGATGTTTAAACTCCATCTGCAACTTTCTTTGGTGATGCTGCCTCTCAGCAAAGGCCTGGCTGGTACATCAGTAATTTGGGCTACCAACGAGTGGTATAAACCAGAGGACAGAAACATGGCCAAACATGAAAAGCCACTTCAATCCAGGTTTGTTTCACGTGAATGTCTGATCCTCTACTTATTCCTGCTCCCACTCTCTAAGTCACACATCAGAGACAAAGTGATTGCAGCCCATTAGCTGTGAGGTGGCAGCTTTTTCTTCTCCTGAGGAGCAACAGGCTTGGCCAGGCTTGTAATATCACCATCACCTATAAATGCTGTAATTAGGAGACATCCAGCCATGTCAGCACAGAACAGATAAGATGAGGTGACCTCTAACAGCATCTTCCTTTTTGCAACTTCTGAAATGTCTCATCGGGATATTTATTGAACACAGAAAGCAGCAAGGATAAAAATCTCCCATGTAACTTCAAGATGTATTGAACTCTGAATCATCTAACAAAAAGGAACAGAGGCTGAGGGAAAATGTTTTAAGGCGGAGTGCTCAGGCTTTAAAAATTAGTACAAGGTGGATTCAGTTTTAATGTGTGTAGTGGTAAGAAGGAATTTGTTTCACAATTATGACTAAATTTTATCACTCCAATCAACAAAGTTATGGAAAGTTCTTGCAATTAATTTCCTATAAAACACATTTTTATGGTAACTGGATTTTCAGTTTCCTGAGAGGAGTATAAAAGAAATAAAGTTGTGTACCTGCAGAGGAGGAAACAATGAAATTTTAAATGATAATGCCAAAACTCTCACTGTGGCTTACCTCAATGCATTACACCCACTCTAAGAGCTAGATCAGGCTTCAGTGGCTTTTTACTTGTTCATTAAGTGCCCTGTTCACACCTCATTAAAATCAACAGAAGGCTTTCTTTTGCTATAAAGGTTCAGAATGGCTTATTTTTTTTTTCCCAGAAAATTAATTTCCATGAAATGCCCATTGCATAAGAGGATGCTCGAACTCTCACACTATGCTACCAGGTATAATTCACTCCCATTGCAAATATAACTTATGAACATTAACAGGAATATCCTGTATTATTATCCAAGGAAAATATATAAAATTCAAGTACTCTTCATGATGAGAGGCATGAATCCAAATAATTGTGTGTGCAATCACAATATAACCATCGCTCTAGTTGTTTAATAAGATTGAAGAGAGTTATTTTTATAAATATGCACAGTGGGCTACAGACAAATATTATGAATATTATTCTCGAATGGTGTAGAATAAAACCACATTTGTGTTTGCTGTATTTCCAAAGATGAAAAAATTAGTTATCAGTGAGATAAACTGGCATTTGTTTCATGTGATTGCTCTGCCTGTCATAATTCCTTTATAAAATAGATTTCTGAATCAGAATCATAATTGTGACATAAATACAAAGTATTATAGCAATAACCAACTAGGCAAAGGCTTCTTATTGCATTATAAGCAATTTGCAGTTCACAGAAGCTCCATTATGCTACTCAAAGAATAATGCGGGCATCAGATAAAATGTGTTACTATTTACTTACACTTCATTGGTTTTTAAAGAGATTCAGTCCAGACATTTTGAAAGCAGTTTTAAAATGGACTAGAAAGGGGTTTTAAACTTTTTTATCTGTCTTCTTGGATCTAAACATCTCTAGAATATTCTTCCCATTTCCTAAATTTTCTGGTCTCTTTTTCAAATTTAATCATCCCCATATGACATATTTTTCCCCCCTAGTGTTAAGTACTGCTTAATAGACTTAAAATACAGAAAGAATATTTTACTCTGTTTGCTTTATATCTGATTATTATCCCACATTATTGTACTTCATGCATGTGTTTATGCTTTTGAATTTCTGCACACATGTGACTGTAGATGGCTGACACACAGAACTGCTTGGTAAAGCCCTGGAGGGAAGTGGGGTCCAGGAGAGCCTGGTTGATATCCAAGGATGTCGTCCTCCAAGCCCAGGAGTGATGCATCCCAAGAAACAGAAAGTCAGGCAAAAATGCCAGAAGCACCATGTGGATGAACACAAACACAAAAAGGAAGGTAAAACACTGGTACAGCTTGCCCAGAGAAGCTGTGGATGCTTCATCCTTGGAAGTGTCCAAAGCAAGGTTAGACAGGGCTTGGAACAACCTGGGATAGTGGGAGGTATCCCTGCCCATGGCAGGGGGTTGGAAGGAGATGAACTTTAAGGTCTTTTCCAATCCAAAGGGTGCTATGAGTCCATGAAATAAACAGAATATTGGGGTCTTAAGGTGACTTTTTTAGCAATCGTTCATTATATTGCACAGCTGTGTAATTTATTGTGCATGGCTTCGTAATTTATTGTGGTCTATAAAAATTTAAATTAACCAGATTTATTGCTGATTTCCTTGATGAAAATGAATATGCTTCCAGTAACAACACGACCTTTTGATCACCGGAGAAGGAAACACAAAGGAGGAAAAAGTCATAAACAATCTAAGTTTTGCTTCTTCCTGCAAATCACTTGTTAAACTGCTGTAGTGTCTGCATTTAAAGAGTTCACAGAACTTTCCTTTCCCTACTCAGAAGGGCCAGGGTACCACTAACTTGCAATCAAAACCCAGTCAACTTTTTAAGAGAAGCATCTCTTGCCTTGGTCACAGTTTTCTTCATCACTGCCATCCACACAGTCATGGATCCCATCACAAAGCCATCGGACAGGGATACAATAGGCCTTGTTTCTGCATCGAAACTGATCCTCTTTACATTCTGTTACACAATCCATCTGTGTAGACACAGACATGAACCATGTATTAAGGAATGAGAACAACAACACGCTTCTCTGTGCTGCTGGGATGGTGCAGTCCCTGGTGGAAACTGCCCCAGAACCATGCTTGGGGTTTGACTCGGGGGAAACAAATTTGTCCACTCCAAGAGGTGGCCACAAAGCAAACAGACATAAAATCACAGGGCTAAGTTATCTGACAGTAAAAACAGGTGCAAGAAAACCCTACTTGCTCTTTCAATTATTTTGACACCTAAAACTGTTACCAAAAAATCACAGGAAAAAAGAAATGAACAGAAATGTGTCAGGTACCTCATCAGATCCATCAGCACAGTCGAAGTCTCCATTGCACTTCAGAGACGCCGAGATGCAGCCTCCACTGGCACACACGTACTCACTTGAAGAGCAGGTTGGAGATGCTGGTTACAAACACATATTTTAGCATTAAGAAAAAGAAAATTTATGAAAAAAAATTTTAATTTAAAGTTTTCTTCTGGTTACCATAGTGAGCAGACTCGTGTCTGAGCAGTTGCATAAACTACAATAAAATTTTTGATAAATCTGAAATGTTGCACCCTAAGTAAATTGCATAATGATAGTGAATAGATATTTGTGTTTTACCACTTAGAAATTTCGTTTTGTTTTTCCTTTATGCTTGCTAACAAAGGCAACTACACACATACATATATTCATAGAATGACTGTATATTAAAAATTGCATTCCTTAGAAAGGGCCTAGAGTTTAGCTAAAATTAGCTAATCTGTAATTAAATAAGTTAAATTTATAGGAAACCATGTTTTTAGAAAGTAGGCAGTATTAAAATTTAAATAAATAAATATTAACAAGAATTTTTAATATAAAAGTGGATATTTTTGTTGCATTGTAAGTCAGGGAATTTTGTCATAGGCTTTAATCAGTTACATTCATGTACATGAAGTTTATAAAAAATTTAGGAAAATTCCTGCAAAAATAAACAATGGTATTTTCCAAGATTGTGAAAAGGAAATATAATGATGATCATAATAATAAATAATAAAAATATTATTATTATTAATAGTAATAATAGATAGAGAAAATCCTTGCATAAGGACTAGCAAACTTTGAATGAAGACCACAAAGTAAAAAAAATTCCCACTCTTCAGTAATATGACAAGTTTTACTGATGTTTTCAGAGCAGAATTTTGTGTGTTGAATATATATAATCAAATTACGTTTCAAAATAATTAAATACTCATCCCCCAACAAGTTTCACATTGCATAGCTGTACGTAAGTGGGGTTTTCAAAGCATAAGTTGAAAGACAATTATACACACTCAACAGGTAAAATATTTCAAATTTCTTTGCACTTCTTGCTACTTCCAGCACCCAAGAAATCTTGATTTGCTGATTTATTTTCTTCTTTTACTCTGATTTATTCTTTGCTTCATTTTATTTTTCAGCGTTGTTTAAAAAAATACCTGGTTCACAATTTTTCTCATCATCCCCAAGTTTGCAGTCCTCATGACCATCACATTTCCATTTTGCTGAGATGCACTGGCCATTGGAGCACTGGAATTGATCCCTTGAACAGCCTGTGTCACAATACCTCTGGTGCAAAAGAAACAACCAATATGCAAGATCAAGAGTTTAATACAAACATTGGTAAATATGCAGCTGCTAACAGAAGTCACAGCCTATACTACACACTATGAAATACAGTAAAGTCTTGTAAATATATTTGTGGATATGATTCATGAAAGGTGACTTGCATGCTCTAAATAGCTGGGAAGAACCTGAGCTCTAATATTGGAAAAAAGAGAAAAAAAACCCAAAAAGAACAGAAAAGCAGCAAAGTATTATCCAGTGAGTTTCTGCTATATTGTCTACATCTCTGATAGTTTACACTGGTTTCCCAAAACAACCCCACAAACCAAAGCACTGCCATGTCTAGATGTCTAGAAAGCATGGTTTCCCATCAGGACACAAAGTATTTCCAGGATGGGAAGAGGTCCAGATCATTGCTGGCACAAAAAGATGAAGAATGATTTTAAACATTACCTGGTTTATTTGCATGTTCTCTTTTCAGAATAACTACTTCAAAAGGTTCAGTTTTAATTTAGTAATGATATTTGCATCTATGGATTCATGGTTACAGTTCCCATTGCTGCCTTTTGAAATAGTTGCGTGTGGGAATCCATTCTTCAACAACATAAAACTACTAATTCTCTAAAGAAATACTTTTTCTGGAAGATGCCTACCTCATCTGAGCCATCTGCACAGTCATAGTCTCCATCACACCAGAATCTGGCTGAAACACAATCTCCATTTGCACAAAGAAAGTCTTTCAAAGTGCATGTTTGAGGCTCTGAATAAAGAAAAGAAACAGCCCTAGGTTTATTAGCATTTCCATTAAATGCTTTACACATAACCTTCCCAAACAATTAGAGAATAACCATAAAAAAGGCAAAACCATTAGCTTGCAAACTATAAGGACTGGTTTTCTGTAGGATTTTGTTCCATAACACCTTATAACCACATTTCATTTACATATAGTAAGATAGCAATGAAAAGACTTTAGTTTCAGTTCTATCAAATGTCTTTGGAAGATCATATGATGTTAACTATATAAACACACATATTTATTTCAACACATGTATGTCAATTACAGGTTTTCTGAGTTATGTACCACAGACTAGAAATACATTTTGCATATCTTAATAGCCAATGGAACTACAACTGTAGTAGTTGCAGTTCCATCACACAGTATCATTTATCATATACTTTTTATTTTGTGTGTGTGTGCATCAAGAGTCAGCTTCCCTTGTGCTCAACATTCAAGGGAACAGCACTGAGATGGCAAATAAAACACACAAGAGGTAAGGTTTGGTGTTTCAAATAAAACAAAAGTTTTCACTACTGCTGACACAAAACACTGGCAAGGGGACCCCTGTAAAAGACTCCCCCAGAAGAACATTATGTGCTTTCCTCCTGGAAATGAGGACCACTCCAAAAGTCATTTTCTGGATGCTGGACTATTAGATTAAACAAAGTAGAGAGGTGCTGGGGATTTAGGAGAAGTTAAGCAAGTCTCCATATGCAATTTAGATTTGCCAGCTAGAGGGCTTTGCAAGAAAAAGACTTATAAAGCAAACAAGGATTATTTGTAGGATTATTTCCATCACAGCAAACAGTGCATTATGCAAATAATTTAAAATCGAGAATAAGGATTAATTAGTAGGACCTTTTAAGCAGAGAGATGGGAAATAGCAAAGGACAGTGACTGAACCAAAGGAAGAAGGGAGAAAAAAAAGAGGAGAGACAGAGGAGAGAGCAGCAATGGAGAGTAGGAATGGACAGTGATGAACCGGGTAATGCTGAAGGGTCCTTTAGCAAGTTATGGAAGGTACAAACATGAAAGCTTTTGTAAAATGTACCATAATGATCATGGAAAGCAAACACAAAATGAGGCCTCAAACTGAGAAAAGTTTGGTAAATACCAGCATGAGAATACACCAGATGTGAATTGCATGGATCTAATGTAAAATTTAACTTAGGGTAGGGGTTTTTTTTCCAGGATTTATAAAAATCAAAAACTGTTTCAAGAAAGAAATAATTTAAATCAAATTTTCCACTACCTCCCCGCCCACCCTTTACTTCATAAAAAGAGTCAAAATTACTTTGTTTGAAATTTTTAAAGAAAAATTAATTTTTCAGGTAGGCACAAATTTTAATTTTGAAGATGTAGGAAAGTCATATTAAAAGAAGATCTACAGCAATTGCATCAGTTCTCCAGAAATGTTATATTTACGCAAATCAAAGGCTGGCATTTATGTGGACTCACATTATAAGTACACTACCTCAATTTTTTTTCAAAGTGCAAGCTCCTTGTACAAACACCAGCAAATCCCTAATGTTTGATTCTTTCTGTTGTTCGTAGGTCAAGAATGGGAATTTCATTATATGATAAAATATATAAAGGAAATCATTTGTGGGAAAAATACTTCACATGCAAAAAACCATTTGTCATGTTTCTATATTGATTTGAAAAAGATAAGTAAATATATTTGCTATACTGTTAATAAATTATTTATAAGCAGAGATTTGATTTTGGAAAAATGTACACAAAGAGCTAAGTACTCAATTCTCTGTTTGCAAGAAATATTTCTTCTGCTGCTGGAATCCATCTCTGTGATTTACATATGAACACAGCAAAGTACTTTTCCATCAGTGCTCAGACTGTCAGTGAAAGGAATAAGTATTAACACAAAACTGTATTAAAGGAATAAGTGCTAACAGCCTTCTGTATAACCAGTGAAGGACAGTATTCTTTAGCTTCTGCTTCATTAAATCACTGAAACTCCTTCCCAAGAAAAGCTTTTGGGATACAAACTTATCCCAGGACAAAATTAACTAATTTGTTTTCTTGGCAAATTCTTGTAGAAGCAAGAAAACAATATTGGGAAGAACTTCTAGCAACATTAATATTTTTACACTGATTGAATTAATGTATTTCTACAACATTATGTTTGCTTTGCTTCAGTGTTTGCAATATGTCATATTTTCTTTAACTACATTAAATAAAAAAATTACTGATGCCTTCTTTGTAGCAGGACTAAGATAGTAGTTACTATGGAATTTTCCTTTTCAAGAGTTTCTGGAAAGAGAAAAAAGTATTTTTGTTCTAATTTGTTTTTAAAAATCCAAATAAACTCTGAAAAGAAATTCCCCCTCCAGACAGATATTACCTCAGAAGAGTTAACAGTGTATCCTACATTTGCCACATCCATATATGATTTTTTTAATATGTACTGTTTCACTTCTGATAGCTTCACCAGAGTAGAGAATTTCTTGAATGTGAAGAAACTGTATAGGAAAGTGCAAATGCTCAAGCTAAATTTCAGTAATTCACTGAATTCATTCTGCATTCTTGAGGAACAACTCATTTTCTGATATAGTTGCCTGACAGACCTTTGTATATTATATTCACGTATGCCATGGACAGTTTATCTCACTGTGTAATGCAACATATTTTGTCAAATGCTTTTGAAGTTCTAATTTCATATATATTTGTTTCATTACACTTTACTCTATAAGTGGCTTGATAGTCTATAAAAATTTTCTACAACTATTTCAAACAGCTGAACAGTATGAGATACTGTCCCAGTGCTTTCAAGATTTTTGAATTTCAAAACTGTGTCAACCTGCTGTATTTAAACAGTAGAATCTATATTAAAACTTCAGTATGAATTTAATAAGCAGAAGTAAATTAAAAATAACCCTAACACCCTTTACTTTGATCGACCTTCTGTGTCTGTGTACTCTCAACTCACTAATTCCATTCATTATGATTAATTACAAATTTCTTTATCTGCAACTCTAGTGAAGAGCTAAGAAGTGAATATATACTAATGTAGTTATTGATATGAATACAAAGTTGGCAAACTTCACAAATTTTAAAAAAAACCAAACAGATCATTGGTCTCATTCTTTGAATTTTTTTTATCACTTTGTACAATAACAATCTGAACTTTAAGGAAGAAAATTATTACTGCTAGGTGATACACATGGCAAACTCCAATTATGATGCTCAACACTTATTTTGTAAACAGCATTAATATTTTGTGTAAATTTTTGTTTTGTTATTGTTTTTAAATTTCCAAAAGATTGTCCAGTCATGTAGATTAACAATGTTATAGCAAAACTTGACTCTTTATTTGATTTTTTCATGAGAATAAACTAACATAAAATAATTTCTTGCTACTTATAATATAGAAAACTGACACTAACAATCAATTCCTAAGTAAAATCTCCCACAAAGCCAAGAAAGCTTTTGTGTGTCAACCCCCCTAGGGTATAACAACAAAGGGCTCTGAGTGATTACTGAGCCACATGAAATTTTCTCTTTTATATGAAACACTTGCCTATGAAAACTTGCAGTAACTTACAACATTTCCACATTCAGGTAGTATTTACAGGGCAGACAAATCCACTTTGACCTCTCAAGTACAATGAGACCCTCTGTACCTATGGACACCATGCCTCGAATGGGAGCAAGGGGCAGGCAGCATTTACTCAGCATTAAAATGCCTATTTTATTAAGCTTTCTAGATCATTATCTTGAAGATACTAAATATATATTTATGATATACAATCAGGAATATGGATTCAAGATTATGTGGAAAAATAAGACATTAACTTCTCAGATTTCTGAGTACAAAGGAAAAAAACCACAGAAATCGTCAAGAGAAGGCACTTCAGAACTATATAGGGAATAATCTATAAAGACAATAATTATCAGATAAAACCATCACAAATTTGTCATTTGTTCCTGAGAACCAGATTGAAATTAACTCACTGGAAGTGGTATTACAGAGGTTTATTAGGACTTCAGGTTCCTCACGGATAGGAGAGAACTATATAACTGAGCTACTTTGAATAGCCACATCTACTTCCTAATGCAGTGAAGTACTAGAGAAGGTGACTTCTCACAATATGAAACAAGGCAACTCATCTCAGGAATATAATGAATAAAAAGAGCAGGTAGTGTTTGATCAAAATTCCTTGTTAACAAATGCTTATCACTCTACCAGTGAACAGTGTTTATGATCTTATTCAGAGATAAGACATGTGATATGTAACTAAATGAAAAAGGTAAATTAATTGTAATATTTCTTTTTAATTCAGCAGATTATTGAGAAGTTGCAGGTCAGGCATTTTTGCACAGCTGGTAGAGAACTACAGCTCTTTATAAGAATGAGCAGAATTGGAAAATTTCAGCAAGGGACATTTTCAATTATGGTCAATTGATCACAGGATGTTGAATAAAAACATTTTTATAAAAATTCAAAAGTTTCCTCTTACATGTTGCTGAACTGAGTCTATTATAACATGGGCTAAGGTAAAAGTTACTTACTACAGTTTTCTTCATCAGAATTATCTCCACAATCATTTTGGCTGTCACATCTCCAATGGTCTGGAATGCAGTTGTTGTTTTTGCACTGGAACTCATGAGGTCCACAAGTTTTTTTATCTGTAATTAAGATGAATAATATTTACAGCATTGCAAACAAAGAGTCAAAATGGGAAAGGCTTCTACCAAAGACATGGCAATGGTGCTGGATACACTTAAGAAGGAGCAACCATAATATTTGAAATGTTACTTTAAGGAATAATTTATTTCGCATAACATTCTTCAAGCTTTTATTTATTCATTGCTACCTTAGTCTTAAATTTGATAAAATTAAAATATACACTGGATAAATTCTCAAGTTAAAAATATAGAATTCAGAAGGGATCACAAAGTTGTTCAAAGAGAGGATATTAGTGCACTGAATTTCAAAAACTGCTTTAAGTTTTCCTTGAATTTATCTGTAAGATTGCTTTACAAAAGATCAGACCACAGTAAACCACTAGAATATTGATTTGAAAAAGTAAAAAATATGTATTTCTCAGAAGTTACTTTTGCATATAATAATTTAAGACAGAAAACTTTGCACTTTGATTTAAATTTTCACCTACTGATGTATAGGAAGTCTCCTCATACAACGTAAAACATTTTAAAGCCTATAATGCTAAACTGAGAGAAATATTCTTCATGTTGTAAATTTTCAAGGAGATTTTCTATTTACAGAAAAGCATTGGAGGCAAAGCCTCTTGGAGATACATCAGGAACACCCTGAACTCCTCCAGCAGGAAGGAGCTGCCCCTGTGTTTTCTCTGAGTAATTCTTGAATAATTCAGCTTCTAAGGACTGAGATGAAATGAAGTAAATTAAAAAGTTATCAGTGACATTTTCGTTGGAGGAAAAAAAAGAGTTTGCTTTGTAAAAGCCTCAATGACATATTTAAAATTACATGTCACTGTGATATTTCACTAGGAATTTTTTCAATTTCCGCTAGGCAATGTCATAACATGTCAGAGCAGCTCCACACTGCTCTCACGGCAACTCGAGGGCTTCTCAGGACTGACAGAAACAGCAGCTTCCATCAGCCTGCTCTGCTTCTGAAACACAAGGGACCACGAGTTAGAGATATCAGATTTGATGCTATGGCCCAAAGTGCTGTTTTTAATCCGTTGCTTTAGGTGTGTGGTTCTGGAACTAGATTGATAAATCCAAACTATATTTGAGTATCAAGAAGGTGGAGGTAAATGGTGTTGCAGATCTCTTGTGTACACTGAAAAATCTGGTAATTGCAATCCTGCCTTTTGTGTTTGTTCCTTATTCTCTGCCAATGTCATGACTGTAAGAAGTTTTCTCCCAAAATATTTTTTCCTATGACATTTCTCAAGATTACAGTCTGTGATACCGTGATCATGATATTTCAAATACTTGCACTGGCAAAAAAATTAAAAATATTTAACATTACAGAACTTAAAAATATTCCCCCCCAAAATCACACTCTTGCATTTTCATTCTACAAAAGATAGTTTCAAACCTGAAATCCCTCCTATATTTATTAAAGTACTTTTAGTAAAGTCTACAATCTATACAATTCTAAAGTATTTGCCTACAAAATAAGTTGTAATACTAATGACATATAATGTGACAGTGACATAAATATTCTATTTATCCTCCCACATTCAATAGAAATACCAAGATCTATTCAGTAATACACAGAAGCCAGGGATGACACCCATTCATTTCAGTGACCTGTTAGGATGAAGAGAACATGCAATATATATTTTATTACTCTTCATAAAGAATTATGTTGTTCTCAAGGATGCTAAATCCATTTTCTAGCATTGACTCTCTACTCATGTGAAGAAAGCCTGGATTTTTTTTTTATGATTACTACTTGAATGTTAATCTTTCTCTTCTTACTCTATTTCTATCAAACACAAAGCAAGAGCAATTTTTTTTTTTTAATACAAAATATGTTGCACATTTATAAGGCTCTTTCTTCACAAATCTGAAAACTGTATTCTTTCTCTGGGTTGAACGGTCTCTTGTCAGCTCACAGCTGACAGTGTCTTACAAACCAGATTTGCTTGTCTTGTATTTCTTTCTTCCCATTAATGAGAACAGAGGAAAACCCTGGGATACCAGAGATAGGATACAAGAGGAAAATTTGGGAAAGTTGTGTAACAATTATCTGATCTTTGAGAATCATGGACTCACTCAACTCAAAGGAAACAGTGCAAGACCTTTTTTACTGGGAATTGTGGAACCAAGAGAAGCACACATGGGCCCACACACATTTTGTCATCTCTGCCTTCAGCACTAAATTGCTTCCTCATTTTTCTTAAAATGAGACCACCTTAGTGTGAAAGTGCAGATAAAAATGGTACAAAGGCAAAGGAGCAAGTACTGATAACTCCATTTTCATATTGCTCTCTTCAAATTGTTATTAACAGATTCACTGACCTACTGCAACAGGCAAAGCCATTTCTTAGAAATTTGTGTGATCTCCTGAGGTAGCTGCTGCTTGGTTGGGGTTTGTCTTTTGTGCCTACTGAACCAGGATTTTATTTTAAAAATACTCCTAAATGAGCATGAGGAAAACAGGATGAAGGCTTAAATGGGAAAAAATATCCCAAAGACAAAATAAGCTCAAAAATCCCATATGCACCTTAAAAGGACCTTAATTCAAATATCAATCCTTATGAATGAAAGCAGTATTTTGCCACTAATTGCACTGCATTGCTGTTTGGGGATTTTAATTGCCTGTATTTTCACATGTGTGCATTTGTGTGTGTGTGCCTGTGCCTTAGAGGGATAAAAACCAAAGAAAAGAAATTTGTTTTTGATTCAGAATCAGCTGGCTGTCCTAGACCTTGGCAGGCTGTCACCCTGGCTGGATACAGGAAATTATAAGCCTGTTGATGGAAGTCTAAGTTTATATAATGCATCCTTCAAATGCCTCAAAGAGCATATTCTTTACTATTAGGAAAAAAGACTACTTTATGACATTCATGGCTAAATATAAAATTAATATTAAAAAAAAGTGAGGAAGAAGAAAGCAATCATACCAATGTTGACACATTAAAGTAATAAAGACCTGAAATACACATAACCTTTAAAGCAAATTTTAATTACTTTCCAAGACCACATACAGCTTTCTTCAGATTCTAACTCAAACTGGCCCATTTTGATGTAAAGTATTGAAGTTGAGAGCAAGGATTAGCATAATCTAATGGCTTTCTTTAATTGCCTGGACAGCATGAATTAACTCTGCCCACTGTTCTCTGAAAAACACCATATACTCCTTAATAAACAAACGTTTCCTAATTCTACCTCAACTGTCTGAGTTGGAAAGTAACCACAGAAGACCAAATACATTTACACTACTTCTGGCAAATTTATTCAATGTAATATCTCCAATAACACACAGCAGCAGATGTTGACTAGGCAAAATACATATGGCTGTGCAGCACTCAAGCTTTGCAGACATTTTAGAAATGAACTCTAAACAATAACAAATTAGTACTATATCAACATATGCAGATCTTTTTCATACTCGGTTTACAGCTTTAGAATTTAATTCTATCAAGCTTTGTCCATAAAAATAACCATCTTTAACTTGAGAAAAAAAAGGCAGAAGACCAAACTGTGTTGAAATTACTGACATAGTAAGGTCATTTAAACATATTTCAAATACTAAATATACAGAAAACTTCAAAATATGATTAAACACACCCAGTTCTTGTCAAGGCTTAGCTGTTCCATGTGTACACAACCATGTTTGGCACAAAATTTGTGAATATATATAAATTTTTATGTCTCTTCCAACATTAAAACTAAGAGTAGTGTATGCAGCCAGGAAATTAAAAATTAAAAAGTCGGTGTTTTTTCAGGGAGGGGTGTGATTAAGCTGAGGAACAGCTCACTGCAGCATGTTGTGAAAATTTTAAAAGGTAAAAAGAGAGCAAAATCCATGATGAGTTCGTGCATACAGAGACATAATTGACCGACAATGGCTGATTCTCAAATTGTTAGAGGGTGGAAGGGTATCCCAGGGAACTTCCAGTACAGGCCTGCTTTGCTTCCCTGGATGCTCCTCACTTTCAGCCATTGCCAGAGACAGGATAAAAGTCAAGTCTCAGATATGAACCAATACTTCCAGCTGAATATATTGCAATTTAAAAAACCTATTGAACCTGGGATTGCAGACATTGCTCCTCTGTACTATTCAGCTGTTTAAGTAATTTTTATTCTTTCTATTGTAAAATGATGGCTCAGAGTGAAGCACATATTTAAACATAAATTAAACACAGTGTTAGTTTTATTTCTTTTTCTCTCTCTCTTTTTTTTTTTTTTTTTAAGTTTGGGGTCTTGAGAATATTATTGGGTGAATTATTTCAAGACCAGTTGGGTGTGCATGGGTTAGCTGACTCAGTATTTTGGAATAATGCAAGCAATGACTGAGAACAGCTGCTATTATTATAAAGTGTGGTCTGGTTTTTTGTTTGTTTTTTTTCCAAGGGCTAGTTAATAGCTACTAGGTCTAAATTAACCAGCCTCAGTGGGGTGGAATACTGTGGTTCTGGATATTGTGTAAAATCTGACAGAAATTAGGGCTTGGTTTGGTAATGGTGCAATTCTATCCTTGATCTTCTCTGTAGAGGACCTGCTTCCTCAAACCTTCACATGTAAGTACAGAAGTTCCACAAATATCTTGGGTTCTTGGAGAAGTCCTTTGGGGATGCAGAGTTTGAGGAGTGCATATTAGGGCACATAACTGCCTGGAGCTCACTGAGAGAAGCAAAGGTTGGTCATGTGAAGCTGGAATCTGCTGTGGACCCGTCTACAGTCAGTCTTAACTAACAGCATTTGCAAATTATTATATTTTTACTATTTATGACCTTCAGCAGCAATAAAGTGCAGACTGAATTGACAGAAACTGGATAACACTGTGAGAAAAATGAAGAATGTCATTATATCCTATGAGAGTCACTACATTCTACGCCATTTCCATGATTCCAAATTCCATATGAAACACTCATTTGCAGCTCCTGCCATCAAAGCAGTAGTACAATATGGATTTTATGCACTACTCATGCAAAGACAACCACTCAGTAAGAACTGGATGAGTCAGAGAAGTTCCAGATAGGTATTAGCAAACACTGAAAGAGGATATAAGAAGTAGGATGATAATTTCCTTTTGCTAAAATTATGTCAAGCTACAGTAATAGATTCAAAACCACTAGCATACTCACCACAGTTAGCTTCATCTGAACCATCAGCACAATCTGGGTCTTCATCACATACCCACAGTTTAGAAATGCAGTGTTTTGTTGTTTTACACTGGAAGTGGTCTGGAGAACAACTGTTTTCAGCTTTAAATAAAAGAATTCCAAATCAAAATTAGAAATTCCTGCTAATATTTAAAAAAACTTGTTTTAAAGAAAAAATATTAAGGATTCAAAATTCAGAAACTGGGTATCTCTATGTATGGATGTTGTTTACATAACATCTGTAAAAAAGTAGCTCTTATCTGTCTTATACCAGGAGTCCAAGTCAATATGTACATTGTGGCAAATTTACTTTAAACTGCCCTTCTTTTTAATATCCCCAAAGGCAACTGGAGAATTCTCAGAAGCCATGAGTAAGGTTTTATTAAAATAAAACCAGCACTCTTAACTTCCTTAAGAGAGAATCTAATAAAGTCTGGGTAAGACACAACAACCAAAAAAAAAAAAAGCATATGATTGACCTCCCCCACTCCCCACTGTGTCTTTGCAGGTAGGTTGATGGCTGAGTTTCAGACAATTCAAAAGCTTTCTCCGTGTCACAGCAGATTGTCCTGCCCTCATTAATCCCTGGGACATTTTCCACTCCCTCACTGCTGATCCTGACCCTGTTCATCCCACAGGCCTTGAGCACTGCTGTGCTGTGGATTCTGCTGCTCTGATTTAACCTCTGGCAGGTACACCTCAAGGTTATGGGAACATTCCACGTGCCATGGGAAGTTCTTTCCAAGGAAAAACGTGGTAATCTCCCTTATCTTTCACAGGAGTTTACCTCATCCCTCTTAATCTGTTTTTAAGGAAACCTAACATGCAAATCAAGATACAGTTCCTGCAAAACTTGTGTTTACATCTCTCCTAAGCTGTTTGGAAGACAGCCATTAAACATGGCCATCAACTAAGCCTTTCTGTCCTCAGCAACCCTTCCCTTGGAGAAGGACACATTCCTTGCAGAAAGGCAGCACATGCAAACCTTGAGAAAGCTAATTCAGAATAAGCAGCTTCGGTCAGCAGTAGATCTGAGTAATGAACTGAGTGAAAGACAGGTCTATATTTCAAGACAGCCCCATCATCTTCATTACAAAATGATAAAAGACACAAACTTAATCAATAGATTTCCATTATAAATCTGGAAATATTTTCTCTACTTATATCTAAGAAATAGAGTGTGAAAATGAATTTATGAAAAGTAAGCTGCATTAAAATTTGAGCAAATGGAAATCCAGTTACATAGTCAAATTAATGAAGTCCCCAGAGAAAAGGGAATAGAAAAGGTAAAAAAAATCAATGAAAGAAAAAACGATGTGGAAGGACCTAAGGATCTTCAGCTCTTCCAACAAAAGATTCTGAATAACATCTTTTTCCACTGAAATGCATTGTTGCAAGGCATGACAGATGAAAGCCTCAAGAAGATAAGTCATCTGTCAGGTGGTTAAGAGTCAAATAGGTGTTTCAACCTCAGTCAAAAACCCAATTAAACGCTTTAAATTGTTTATACCCTTCTCTTTACAGTGACTTTAAATTTGAAGCTAATTTATGACATTTTCATTTTCTTTCTTATATATGAAGCATTGCACACCAATCCTATGAATTAAATGTTTTGCATATTCTCAAATTATTTTAGACAGAGGACATTCACAGTACTTTACTCCAGTTCCTTGTTTAAAACCAGCTACAGAGCAAAATTCTCTAAGCATAACTTACGACAGTCTCTTTCATCTTCTTCATCCCCACAGTCATCCTGGCCATTGCATCTCAGGTTTATTGGGATACACTTCTGGTTCTTCGTGCACTTAAACTGCCCTGACAGACACACGTGTGTGTCTGTAAATTAATAGAAAAATAACAAGTTAAAAATATTTAAAGTTAAAAATCAAAATGTTCAAAACTTCAAAGGTAAATGAAGAAAAATAGTTTCTTGACAGAATGTGAAAAAGGGCATTTAAACCAGTTTAGCATGTTTCTGAAGCCTACAATGTATATGATCACCTACCACAGTTCAATTCGTCAGAATTGTCCCCACAGTCATTCTCTCCATCACAGATAAAGGCTGGAAGAGCACAAAGTCCAGTTCCACACTGGAAACGTCCTGGCTGACATCTGAATTCAGCTGAGAAAAAACAAAACTGCCTATGAATACTACCAGAGGAATGGTAAAAGTATCACTAGTGCTGCTCTTACTCCATGGACTAATCAAAAGAATCTATAAACTTTCACATTTGCCTTTATAATCTCAATCTGAGTATATATTAGTAACTAAAATGTACACATATGGTTGCAAAACTAATTTCAAAGTCTGATTTTTTAATTTGTATAACTATAGTTACAGTACTAATGACACAGAGTGAAACCCCCTGCAGGTTGAAGCTTACTAAGGGCTCAACAGAGACTTGTAATTTAGGGTCTAAACACTTGAGTTCAAGTCTGCTTTTAAGAAACTCACTATCCCACTGTAATTCTATGTCCCAAAAAACCCCTAATATTCTTCCTTCTCCAACCTCTGTCATTAGAATCAATGAGCAATTATGTAACAATACTATGTAATAGCAATATTGTCTATAAAGGTAGTGTGTAACTTAAAATGGAATCTTATGTAGAATGATTACATATGTTAACGTTTGCTTCAGAGGCCTCTGCAGCAGGAAAAGAGAACTAACTATACAATTGTAAAAATAAGGGTGAGGGATTTCAATTAAAAAAAACCAAAAAAAAACAAAAAAAACCCCTGTTAATTAACTGGAAACCCGTAGAACATATAGAAGAGGAATTCTTTACACAAGCTAAAGGAAGAAGGCAAGAATCACAGGGAGAACATTGTTGTTGCTCAGAAAACTGCAGTACATAATAATGTGTATCTAAACTTCTATAATTTCAACAAAACACAAGTAAATGGGATGAGAATTTCCCATTTTTATTACATACAAAAATAAACGAAATAAACCTTGCAGAACTTTGTATTTCAGCAAAGAATTCCACAGCCTCAGAACACCGCTTTAAAATTAGAATCTTTAGTAAAAACATGAGTGGGATGAAGCAAAAGTTTAAAAGATGAAAAATATGTATGATTTTTCAAAGATCTTAGAAGACTTTTAGTAGACAGGAGTTAATGAAAGTCTTTTACAGGACGACAAAGAAAACCAAACCAAACCAAAACCCCAAACAAAAAGAAAACAAGCACCCTTTGTAAATTTGACAGAGACCAAGGAATAGAAAACAGTTTGCTGCAAACAAAACCACAAAAGTGTGTTAACACACGCTCTCCCTAGCACCCAGAAAGCATTCTATTTGATTTGGGGCCTGCTGGCAAAGCAGGCTGCAAAGCCAGCGGCACTCACGGCACTCGGCGGGCTCGTCGGAGCCGTCCCCACAGTCGTCCACCGTGTCACACTTCCACCAGAACGGGATGCACTTGTCCGTTTTGCAACGGAACTGTGGGAGGAAGGAAAGGAGGAATAAAAGTTCTGATATGAATTTATTTATTTATTTATAAGCAGCCATAGCACAGTTTAGGAAAATTAGATTCGCTGCTTAAGGCGTTGTTCCATTAATAATTTCTGGCTGTTAATTTTACAGAACTTATATTTAAATTTCTTGTTTTGAGATGTTTTGCACTGAGATTTCCACTGATAAAAATTATTGCCGTTTCAATTACTTTGTTATGGTGACTTACAATGCCCCAATACAAACTGCTCATTGCATTTTACTGCATTCTATGATTTCATTATTTAAGATCTTATTCAAAACAAGACCTTCAATTCTCAGTTTTGTAGGCTGTTGAAGCAAACAACATCATTTCTCCAGACAAACCCAAATACCCACAGTTACAGAAAAGAGCCTTAATGTGTGGTGTTTTGTACAGTATTGCTTATAATGTTTGAATTAAATGAACAAACCAAATGTAAAGCCTTCCAGCCTTTTAAAAGGACAAAACATCTGTAGAAAAAAGAGAAAATTTCTTTGTAATACCCTGGCTGTGCCTTTACTTTCTACTCAGGTGACATTGTACCTTTGTTGTGACTGAAAGAAGAATGCAAACAAAATAACAGTACAAATTGATGCAATTTTCTAGGGCTAAACCTAAAACCTGAGTACATTACGTGGCTAATGTTAGGGAGAAAAATCCAAGTAGATTATCAGCCAGCTTTTAAGAAATGTTGAGTTTCCTACCTGGTGAACACAGAAAGGAAGGAAATCAAAAGTTTTAGATGTGTAAGACTCTGACTGGACCGCTTTTTTCATATTTTTAAAATCACTGATTATTCAATAAAGCTGTATTTAAAGGCTATATTAAATTTCGTACATTAGCCCAGTTTTATGTTTTCTGCAAAGACAAATTAAGGTTTCAAGGGCATTTATGTAATAGGCCTATAGTTGGAGCTGCATCATTGTTGTACCACCTTGAGGGACTGCCTGTGTAACAGGCTGGCTGGAAAGGCTGTTTTAAACCATTAGAATACAGATATGCAGCTCAGAGGGGCTCAGCAGGAGCCTGCTACAATTAGGAGACAAACAAACTCAGTGTCTTATTCTTAGTATTTTCTACTTGCTCTGCTCACCACAAGGGACTTCAGGCTGTTAAAATGAAATTAAGATGTTATTTCCAGGACATAGGCACCACCTCTTAGATGTTATTATGCTCTGCATGAAAATACTTGCACTCCTTTCTACACTGAGGCGCCAGATATCCTGAAAAGTGAGAGTCATATGGGGTTTGAATGGCCAAAGTTTTGGTGTCCTAGAGTCAAATGTGGTTTGTACTAAACAATTCCTGAGGCAAGATTAGCCAACACAGAATGGTCTGTAGATGCAAGATCACTTTATGGACCATGCAGGTATTTTTCACCAGAAACAGCTAACAGTGGCTGTGCTATTGAGAGCAATTACATCTAAGGACCAGCTCTGATTTGGCAGCATCATCTGAAAATCTTAAGGAGAAACACACTTTTGCCACTGATCTCTGCATCTGATGTCATCAGACTGATGAATTACCAAACTGTAAACAGATTACAAAAGTGGAATACAGTGACAGATAACCAATGTCAACCTGAACCTGTCTGTCTGAAGGTGCCTCTTTTATATAACTCTGCTTTCTGTTCTGTGGAATCCAGAAGTGATACAATATTTCTCCTGACGTATCCAAGGTGTGATGCTGTATCTTGAATACTACCACTGAATTAAGTAGACAGGAATAGAGCCATTCAATCAACTGCTAGCACATAAGTGTGGAATAAGTTTCTAGTGTCACTTAAAGAAAATTTTTTTTAAAAGTGCCCCCCCCTTTTTTTTTTACCAAATTTGAGGAGCTAAATATGGGGGAGTGTCGAATTGGTAAGAAATTGCTTCTTTCAGAAGCGATTTACACTTTTTTTTGTTCATCACTTATAAGGAAGTAACAGGTAGACAATCTAAACAGTAACGGTACAATGGACATCATAACATCACACCAAACACAACCTTAAGGAAACAGAGTAAGGCAGTTGGAAGATTTCTTAAATAACAGTGCTATTTGAGTGAAATTGTACTTCAATTATTAAGATGGCTCTGTTCCCTAAAAATTAGGAGCAAAACCCCCTTCCTTAGTGCTGAAAACCATTACCATGAATAATAATCATGCATCATGGTATAGAACATTTTAAGAGGTCATTAGCATACATCTAATAAAAGTGGACTACTAGGAAGTCAGACTATTAGAAATACTTTAAAGGCCATATGTACTATACCAATTAACTAATTAACAGTCTGGTTAGAATAGTCCAAATACTTTTATCAAAGTGATTCTCTCATAAGAAATCAGTATGTTCTATTTATCTGCCTTATATTTGAAGAAAAAAGTAATGAACATTTATTTTAAGTAATAGATAATACACCTCCTTTAATTGATGTAATTATTAATTAATTACATATTTTACTATTTCCATTTGAGCTACTGGATTGTTTTTAACACAAGTCTATAATTTACCTATCTATCTAACCAGACTGAGCTTCTTTAATGCAAAATTCATTCATGCATGGATGCTCCCAAATCAATGTTATATACACTTTGTATTTTTATATTTCAGACAAATGTTTTTCCAAGGCAATTTTTATGGGTTTAGCAGCTGTATTTGTTGTAGTGACTGGCAGGAACATCGACATTTGAAAGCGAACAAGTTCTGCTTTCTCTGGAAAAAAGGCATTTGCAAGTCTATTTTCTACTAAGAGCCTTGAAGATGAAATGCTTTAAGCGCACCCATGAGTTACCCAGTCTTGAGCTCCTTTTAAGCTTCTACATTTCATGGGTGCCAGCACTCCCTATTTGAAAGCAGGTGGAAAAGCAGTCAAACACAAGCCCCAGCATGCTCGTACCTGGCTGGCGGTGCAGTTGGACAGGCAGGTCTTGTTATCTGCAGCCAGGTAAAAGTTGGTGGGACAGGCACACGTGTGCATCTTGTCAGGGGCCAGCAGGCACAAGTGGCTGCAGCCACCATTGTTCAGAGTGCACACGTGCTTAGACACTGTGGACAGAATAGGAGAAGTATATCAGAGACTGTCATCTCAGTACAGTTTGAGGTATCTGCTTTAGAGAGGAAGAAAGATGTGTTACATGTACTGTCTTTACAATGGAATGTCTTAAATTAAAAACCCATGGAGGCAACCTCTTCCTTTTGCCTTTAAGCTATACTCTGTTGTATGCAAAAATTAATTATAACTATGGCTGTAAGATCAATACTGAAAGAATGAGAGAAAGAAAAAAGCACTATCTTTTATAACGAGAGAAAAAATTAGCTTATCTAGGTCAGTTGCAAAATTGCATTCAACTACAATTCAAATATAGGGATATCAGGAGATAAGACACAATCTCTTCACTCACATTCTTCGACATTCCCTCAGTCCAACAAGTTTCTAAATAGCAGTATTCTTCTCCACTATTAACACTTTTCAAAGAATAGGTTTTCATAACACTGTTCACCCCTTAAAAACTGGTAACTTGTACTGTAACAAAACTGAGCAGTTCTGTACTTCCAGTCAGTATCTGGGTTAATTTTTAAGCACACAAGTTAGTATGTCACTACTGAACAAATTTTGATACATGCATTTAATATACCAGATATGCTTAAACCATTAATTACAGATTTATGTTCGAAAATGCTAATTTGAAAACTTCCACAATTTGAAAAAAAACAGACATAGAAACAATCACTGCAGACAAATGAGCATAGACAGAATAATTACCATCAGGTTGCCTGTAAGAATGATACACCTGGATGTCTGTGATGGTGTGCCACGAGTTAATCAGGGACAGTCTGTCTGATCCAGAGGTTTTGTGGGCACGGTTGAGGGATTTGGTTTTCCCATCTGTCCAGTAGATGTAGTCTTCAAACAATGTTAGTGCAATCACCCCTGGGATGTCTTGGTTAGGGACTGGAAGGAGAGATGCTTAGATTAATGTTCACTCTTGGAACACTGCCAGTTAAAATATTCCACACTGCATGGGCTGACAGATACAACTGCTAGGGAATGTCTTGAGCATAATTGTCATGACAATAGCCCAGGACCAAAGAGTCCTTTATTACCAGTTACAAAAATGGATGGAGCACAAGCCCTCCTTGCTTAAAATTAGTTGGCTCAATCACTGTTAAGGAAATGAAAGAATTTTAGTCAACAAAAGCCACCTCCAGATTTTAAAACAAAAACATGTTAAACTTTAATGCAGTACACAGTAAACAAACTTTCCCTATTCTTTGCATAAGCAACATGAATTTGCCCTTTTACTGGGATAAATGTTATTAGAAAACATTAAAACATAACATATACATCTCCTGGTGCTGTGTTTAATACCCTTTAAGATAATTAATAGTATTTTATTTAAACCATAATATACTGACAAAAAAGAAAAGAATAAAAAATTGCATTAAAATAAACATAGCAGTAAGAAGGCTTATTGCTTATTCCTAACATCACCAAGAACACAATATAAAAAAATAAAGTGATGATGAAAGTCCATGGTTACAGTATCACGAAATTACGAGCCAACATCATTTGAAAAATGATGGAAGGACAAAAGGGAGAAAAAGCTTTGGAGTATTCTTTGTCCTGCTGTATACTTCTTTATCGTGAAGTATTTGTTCTTGCCAAACAGTAACCAACTCCACTTTTGTTTTTTTTTCTTTTAACATAAATAGCAGTAATCATAAATGTCACAGGAGAATATCTGATCACAATAATTGCTTTGTAAATTATTATCTTTTGTTGCTGAATACCTCTAATTATTGATAGATATGAAAAGACAGAGCAGAGCAGTTGACTGTTACTTTTAATCAGCATATCCTTAACACCTTTACCTTGTTTTCTGCATCTTTTCACCTGGGAAGTGCTTACACAGAGTCGGCAAATCTCAAATTCCTGTTGGAACATTTCATAGCTCACTGAGGTCTGATGACTGATGCTGAGGATGTGGAAACAACTTAGCAAATTCAATTTTCTATCCAATATTCCTTCCAGTACTGAACTCCAGTGGAGGCCATGTTGCATTCTGGACAAGGAGACCTTGCTTCTTAGACCTGAAATTCTCTTCTCTACTTATATGTCTCAATGTACCACATCTATCACAGTGAAATAACAATGTGAGACTCTTTGAAAGAGCTTCATAACATTTCTGAGAAATCAGTCAATGTGCAAAGAGGTCTCACTTTTGGCACTCATTACAGAGGCAACTTACCACGGTTTCTTACATAGCACAGTACCTCCAAGAAAAGCTCTTATAATTTCTGTCATTTGTAGAATCCCATTGTGAAAAGTTTTCAAGGAGAAATACTAACCAGACTGACAGGAGAAGCAGGAAGGAACAGCAGAAAGATAAAATGCCACCCTGAATGAAGCCCTGAAGCTTTCCATAAAATTATTTTATTTTTGCTTGAGTCCTGAAACAATATTTTTTCATATAAATTATGACCCTTGCTGCTACTTTTGGCATTAAAGATGTCAAAGGTCCCACTCCATTTTCTCTAAAGATAAAAAATATGCTTTTTTCATCATCTGTTTTATCTTTTTCTGATACAAGGTAAGATTAAAATCAGAATGAAAGGGCATATAAAAGCCTTAACGCACATGAAGAGGATTTACTTTAAAAAGTTATTTTGATTTCATCATCTTTATTATTCCCCACCATTGAAAAATACGTTCAGTAGTCATCCTCGTTTTGGCTATCCAGGAAGCAAATACCATATCCTAAGCACAGATATATGAATAAATGCTTACTTTTTGGTTTTGTGCATGTTTCCATGTGGGTTGCCATACAATTTATCCTGGCTTCAATGGATTAGACATACATCAGAATCCAGATGAAACGTTATATTCATGAACTAAAGAAGATTCAGGAGATTAACATACACTGCCTGAATTGTCTCATCCCAATATATTAATAGGGAAGCTAAGTTAAGAGTGTACACAAAATATTAAATAATGCAGTTAAAGCACTGGATTTAAGAAAACTGATCATTGACTCAAGCACACTTTTCTTTTATTTAAAAACTAATTCCGTAAGCACCAGCTTCAAAAGCTTAAAACTTTCAACTATCTTAAAAACAAACCCACCTTATCAAAAATAATGCAATAACTATTACACTCTTGTTTTTATGTTCTTTAAAGGAAGTATGACAAAAAATATTTCTAAAATCTGGATTTCCCATTATAACCACTTAGAGGTAAAAAAAATTGACACTCATATATTCAGGTTGCAGTTTGTCCTGCCACTATTTCTTATTTCTGAGTAACTTTGTAAGTTTAATGGGCTTCTGCATTAATTTTTCTTTAGGTCATGATCAGAATAAACTGGATCTAAATTCTTTTAGAAACTTGCATTTTTAAAGCTGCAAAAGTTACATGTATTCTGTTGTGACTATGAAACACTGAAGAAGTTATCCAAAAATCAATTAAGAAAGCAACAAATAGTCTGGGTTAAAAAATAGTACAAATACATGCAAATAAAAACCCACTTGAAGTAAAATACACAAAAAATAAGTACAGTATCCTGGACATAAATATTTCCCATAAAAATTCTACAATGACCAGAAAAATATGAAATTCCTATAAAATAAGAATTAGTAATAATTACATAACAGAAAACCCTTATAAAACTCAAAGCATTTCTTGTAAAAGATGCACCTGTAAAGCCTGAGAGAAGTTTCTGTAAACAAGCATCCAATGGTAGCCAATTCTGATTTACTTTACTGTTTCAGGAATAGTTTTGTCATAGCTGAATACAATTTCCTTTGACTGTTAGTATATTATAAAGAAGGGAACATCAGACCTGTCGACATGTAATAAGTTATAGAATATACAGTTCCCATCAACTAAGAAAGCCCAAACAAAAGTGAACATAAAACTGAGGTAATTTTTACATTTTATTTTCAGATGGAACAGTAAAATAGTCTCTCAAGCTCTTTATTCTTTGCTTTTGAGGACATCAGGGTTTCAGGCTTTCCAAAATCTCGGGTGGTGACAGCCACTGATTCTTCATAAACAAATGGAGTAGAAGAAAAACCCACTCCCCTCTTGAACTTCAAGAGAGCCTCTGCTGATCTACCTCCTCATAAATGGCATACAGTATTTATATATTGCAATATTAATTACTAACCCTACTGCAAACTTTGTGGTGTGAATCAGTTTTAAACAGGAAAGACTAGTTTCTCTGCTTTCTTTGGCAAGGGCTGAGAAAATTGACTACTTTGAGCAAATTAAAAGTAAAGACAGGTTAGTCATAACTAAGTACCTCTGCTTCCTCTGCACCACCTATTTGAAAACATTTAATCAAGGTGAAGTCTTGGCAATCCATCAGGAAGAAAGCAATATATTCTGTTAAAGATAAAGAAGTTACTTTTGTGATTCCTTTGCCTACCACAGCCAGCTATCAGACATGGGCAAATTCCTTGCAATTCCTCCTTTTCTAACAGGCCTTCTACTGCCACCTCTAGTTCTCCAGTGGTGCTTGATTTTATCCACAAATCAGGGATCCTCTTACTCTGGATGCCAATCCCAAACAGTGCTTGACCAAACAAGCAGATGAGAAATGGGGTAAGAAAGAGGAGATAGAAAAAAGAAGGACTGCAAAGGCCTTTCAGAAAGCTGCAGAAAATAGGAAGAACAAACATAGGCGGGTAATAAAAGGGAAAAAAGAAGAGGCTTGCAACAGATCAGAAGTGTGGGAAATAAAAATTATTAGATACTTGAAGACTAATAAAAACGACAATATATAACATAATAAAGGGAGATAAAGTGCTGCATGAACTTAAGAGAAGAGCCACAGGAGAGAACATGATTATATAGACCAATGAGAAACATGGCAGACTTAAAATATGTCTGTCTCTCTCTCTCCTACAGTTTGTATGAATTTTGATCCAAGAATATAAATTCATAGGCTGTAAGTCATATTTGTGATACAAATGTTTACTTTTCCCTTTTGTGAACTCTGTTTGATTTCCCTTATATTTTCTGAGCACATTTACTTAAGCATAAAAAAAGTTCATTTGATTTTGGGAATGAAAATCATTCAATCCAGGATTTCTTAGCTACAAAATAGGCTTATGAAGAAGCCATACAGGAGAAGTGAAGCTCAGTTTCTCCTGGCTCTTATTGAAACACAAGAATTTCCAAAAGTAAAAGCAAATACTATAACAGTAATAATAATAAACAAATACTATAACAGTAATAATAATAAATATGGCCTCATTGTCAGACGGTAAAATCAATGCACTGAGAAAATGTGTTCTTAAAAAGGACAAAGGTTCACTACTTCAACCAAAACAACCCCACAAAAACACAACCAAAAATTTCAGTATTCTATCACATCCATCAATGTTAGATTTTCTTTGGCCTTCAGCTCCTGTCCAAGCTGAAGATGGTTGTTCACTTCCAAGCTAGAAAGAGAAGTGTCGCTTCCCCTTCCAAAAACAAAGGACGGCAACCTTGCTGTGCCCTTGTGTGAAATCTACAAGAACAGAAGGGGTGAAAGATTCCTGGTATGCTCCTCCCAAAAATGCATTCACCCAGCTACAGCTCCAGTGCTGGTAAGCAATTGCTAAAGGTAATTAATTGTTGTTAAGCAACAATTTAAATTACTTTCTACCTCCCCATAGCATTAGAGCAGTTTAAGAATTTTGGCAAAAGAGAAAATTTACATTGGTGATCAAACCTGAAAAACCAGGCTACACTATTTTGGAATTCCACTCTCTGAAACTTGATTTTCTAAACTGCAATAAAATAGAAATAAAAAGCCTACTGACATCTTGATCTAAACGGAACCAGTGGTAATTTCCTATGAAGGATTAAGAACCCTCCAAAGACAAATTGCATCAAGGAAGAACAACACTTAATAAGAAAATAACAATTAAACCTACAAAACCAAATAAACTTGGAAATTGCTGATCTTCTTTTCTGCTGCAATTACTGGCCCCCAATGTCCTTTTTTCATGTGAACTCCCTCGTAACTGTTTCTGTTTCATTTTACATTCAACTTGGAATCTCTCTGAGACACAGTCAATACTTTTTTATTTCCTATACTACTTACTCCTGATGCTTTTTCCTTTGGATAAAGAATTTGAAGTGCTTATTCCATAAAATTAATAATGAACAATGACAATAAGATTATCTCTATTTAGCTTGTGACAAAGTATGTAATTTTAACAGATATAATTAAGTTTAAGTATATTACATTAAAATGCTATATTTTAAAGATGAGACATTTTATAATCACTATTACTTTTATTAAATTGACACTTTGTTTAAAAGCCCAAACCTGCCAAACTCAATGAACAGAATAAAAATATTCATGGACGGTATAGATTAAGTCCATTAATTGAAGCTATGTTTTACACACAAAAAATAAATTACAAATACACTTTTAGGATGGTATTACTCATATCTTTAACAACAACGTGCACATGCATAAATGTCTCTTTCTGCAAAATTAATATATACACCACACACCCATGCTGGGTAAAGTATGGAAGATACAAGTTCTAGCATTAAGTGGTGGGAGGTTTTTCCAGTCTAAAAATGTAACTAAAACAGTGAAAACTGAGAATATTTCAGCACAATAAACTCACACAAAACTTATTATACATCCCCAGACTGCTATCACTAAGGAAGCAGGAAATTTAGACTTATATGTAAACATGTAAAGGCAGTAATGAATCTGAGATAATAAAGCAGATTATTACATAAAAGAACACCATGAGAAGGGATGCATAAATTTTCCAAAATCTGCCTATAAAATCAGTGGATCAAAACTAGGATTAAAATATTTTATTGTCCCACTTCAAAATGTTTTATTACCTTTTTTAATTCTCTGTGAGCAGTTGTTTATATGCCAGTTACTCCTTGGCAGTACAGAGCAGTAATTAAGTTATTCTCAAATATATACAAGTCACTATTTGAGTAGAACGACTCAGTGTGCTAATCAGTTTCAAAGGGGTTTTAATTATTTTTGAGATTTACAGAGACCCTTTACTTGCCTACCAGCCCTTCACCTTACACTCATGTCTTGCTGCTGGTTTCAATACTCATTCCCACTGACCCCCAAGCTATTCCTTCCTTTATCCTTCCCTCTCCTGCCATCATCCAACTATGAGGACATAAACTACTGAGCCCCTTTGGTTTATCTCATTTATCTTCTACTGCAATCATGGGAGCTGTTCAACACTGCAACTTCCTTCATCAAAATCCTCCCATTTTCAGTTGTGTTGATATGAACAGGGAGGAAACAGAAAATTTGTGTTTTATGTTTTCTGTTGTGATTGCTTTTTGATAGGAACAACTGCATGGAAACTAATGCCCATCCTTCAAAATTTGTGATGGCACATTTCCAGCTCATATGGAAATGTAAAGTGAATGTCTGCTAAGCTTTTAATGAGCATACAGAAAAACTATTTGCAGAAGTGTATAATCTAATTTAATTTGGACATATGGTCAGAAGAACAGTCGAATATACAGAAACCAACCTGTTGGCATCTTCATAAAATGGGCTCCATAAACTGGAGACTGTGGAACCTTAGAGTAATGTAACTGTGTGAATTGCCTTTAATAGAGCTGATTCTGAGTAATTTTTCCTGAATATTATCCTTTAAAAGAGAAGGAACACAATAAAATAAATAATCAGATATAGGCAGACATATGGATTGGAGAACTTTATTGGAACAATTATGAAAACTGAATCCAGAAGGCAATAATGGAGAGGAAGCAATTACCAGTTTGTGCTATCAGATGTGGCTACAATGAGTAATTTTACAGACTCCTCAAAAGTTGGGAAAAAACTGCTGCCATATCAGAATTACTCCTCATCTGTTATGAGAAACCCTCTTTTCAAACTTTTCTAACTTTTGAGCTCTGAAAACTTCCAGTATAAATCTAGAAGAAATTGGTTTCTATAATCATTTAGATCACTTCTACATTAGGACAATTTCAGAAACAACTGGGTATACTCTTTTATAAAACTCTGGTGGCAGAGTTCAGAATTAGACAAAAATACTCACTTTTCACCTACAAAGTCCTTACAACTTTTGAAATTAGGGGTCAAAAAACCTTGTAGTTGTTTCTTCAAAACTTCCCTTTATACACAACAAATCTGAGATTTGTAAACTTTCAGGCAGAAGTTAAGTCTGAAGAACAGTGTTTTTTTTCAAATTGAGATACTACAGAAAAGTTATTCTCTGTTAACTATATTATAGCTAAAGAGGTTTATTTAAAGTTCAACCCTTTCTCATTGCCTAATTTTCATGCCCCTGTCAGATGAAGCAATGAAGTGCTCAACTTTTGTTTTTACAGTATAAAGCATCGACTTGACACAGTTTAAGACTAATCTCAGATAAGTTTCTGTATTTCCTAAACTGGACAATCAGATTTCCCTTTTATAGTTTCATTATACTGAAATGCTCATCTTCAAAGTGAAATAGGGAAATGTAGGCACCACTGGGATTTAAGAGCTCTGAAAGATGGGAAAACCTGCATGAAGCAACCAGGTACCCAGGGAACTGCGAAGCTTGCATCTCCTGTGGGCAGTGGGAACTGAAAGCAGCTAAGTCTGACAAATTCTTAAAGTTTTAAATGTTTTTTTTTTAAAGCTCACACAAGTAAACCAGCTTAGTGCTTAGCCAGATTAGTGCTTCAATACTTGCTTAATCATTTACAGAGTATAACATTTGTGAATGCTGCAGTGCTGAATTGGCTAAGCTCTAAAGACAGTTTACATAACCAAGCATTAAACTTCAAATAGCTAAGCAAGGTCATTGCTGCCCCCAGTGCCAAGAAGAGCTCCCAAGCACTCTAAGATTTCTGGTCTAGTTAGCATGTTTTCAAGATTCTTACTAGGACACACTTGGCAATTATAAAAGCCCATTTCTCTATTGAAATGTAGAGGAACTTTACAAGAGAAAAGCAGCAGATGTTCTCATCTCCTGAAAAAGCTTTAAGGTTTGAAAGAAAGAAAAAAAACAAACACAAACTTGTTGAAAAAAGTGCTAACACTAAGATCTAAATACATGTAAACTCCCACTGCATCTAATAAACACTCCTTGGTTTAACAGATAGTGTGTCAATAATTAGCCAAATAAAGATTGTTCTGTTTATCCTTAAGAAGTATCTGATGTGGAGCACAGAACACCACACTCTCTCTCATTCCATAATATCTCTTAATGATATAAAATCTACCCATTCTGACAAGGTACTTATTTGCTGGGTCTTGTGAAATCTGTGGCATTTTCTGATACATTTTGTAACAGGTAATTTAGGATCCAAAAATCATATTCTCACAGCAAGCTAAGCTTATCCTCTGAGGTCACAGAAACAGGCAAAAAAACCCGAAAACCAAACCAAAACAAAAACCAAAAACAAAACAAAAAAAACCCAAACAAACAAAAAAACAAAAAAATCAAACCTAGTTTGCCATAACTAGCACTTCAGATTGCATCACTCACAGGATTCCCATTCAGATTTTTTCCTCTCCATGAGTACGTGTTTTGTAGTTGCTGCATCTGTGTATTTATCCTTCTCCATTTGAAAACACAAAGGATGGAAAAAACTCAACCACCCCCCCTTAGGTAACACTGACAACACAAAATATCCAAAATAACAAAGGAAAACTGACCATGAAATCCATGTGAAAAGCATGCCTTCAAAAAACAGTTATCACGAGACATAAAACCTCTTATTTCTTATTTAAGTGCTTATCAACATGGATTAGAGATATCAGAAAGTCAGAGTGGATCACAGTTCCAACCACAGAACTTCCCTAGTTTTCTCTTATTGAAATAGTTACTTGAAAATGGTTAAATTTCATCTTCCAAAATATTTCTAGTCTTATGCTGAACCATGAAGGAATTTAATTTTTATTTGGTTGGTTGTTCCAGGAAAAAGTGGGGAGGCAGGGAAAAGACTCTGATTAAAAGCAAATTGACCATTATGAGGGAAGTTTGCAAAACTCTCAAAGCTCCTGGGCGTGTTTCATCTATTTCAGGGACCAAGAATTCTATCACTTATTTGTTAAATCCACAGAAGCTTTTTACAACTTGATTTTGATTTGATAAGGAGATCTTGAGTGAAACTCCTGACAAGAGAAAGTAACAAATGGAGTTAGGTGTGGGCAGGCTGGAGAGCATCCTGAGAAGGTCCACAAAGACAATCCATGATGATGAGAGGCTGAGAGAACTGGGTTTGTTCATTCTTGAGAAAAGAAGTCTGAGGGGAGACCCCATCACAATATTTCAGCCTTTAAAGGGGTCTACAAAGAAGAAGAGACTCCCTTTTTTACATGACAAAGGTGAGGGGTGATGGGAACACATTACTCATGGGAAGATTCCAACTGGATACAGATGGAAAATTTTTCACAATGAGAACAACCAGCTATTGGAATGATCTCCCCATGGAAATGGTGGATTGGACACTTCTAAGATGCAGCTGGACAGGGTTCTGGGCCATCTAGACATCTAGGGAAGGTTGGACTAGGTGATCCATGAGGTCTCTTCCAACCTCATCCTCTATGATGATTAGCAAAGGAGAAAATCTTGCTTCCACATCATTTAAATACTTCAGGATCTTTCTCCCAAAGCACATTTCTTTTGGCTTGAATATTTATACACCATCTGGACTTCAAAGAGACATGTCCTCAGAAGAGATACGATACCAGCTTTACACAAAATCACTGCTGCTTTTGGAGCCTGCCTCAGATATTTCACTGGTATCAAATTTGGATAAACTTGCTGTGGCATTGTGACAAATTTCCTTCTTCTCCAGGATCATGTATCCTCAAGGGAAAGCTTTAACTCTGTGAATATAAATCAGTCGAAGCTGATTTTACCCAGTTGGATGGGAAAAACCCACAGACTGGAGACTGAGGCAATGGACACAGAAGATGCCATGACTGGAATTTGCAGATGTCTCCTGAATTTACTGACTGGAGGACATTTTCTGTGAAAGAAAAATTCTAAAACACTCAGGCTGAAAGAGAAGATTGTGAAAGGTTTGACCACAGGAGTCAGTTTAGGGCTAAGAGAGACACACTGGCTATTATTTACTCCTTTCTTTTGCAAGATCCAGAAAGAAGAGTAAGAGGATAATTGCATGAGAATGAAAATAGCAGGAGAGCAGCACAGAGAATAACATCAAGAGGAGTGCAGATTTTTGCTTCATCTGTCAAAGAACAGACTGTCAGCAGGAATCCAGCTTGGGGGTATGTCTGAGGGAGTGCTGCTTAGGTGAGCAGGTTACGACTGACCGGTGTTTGTCCCCAAAAAAAACACAGAAGTTTGTGCTGAGATTAATGGGAATGTTTACAGCTCTCATAGCTACTGCTACAGTGTCTCCAATCTACCATCTCAAATAACTGCCATTGAATTATTCATGATGCACTTATAACTTAAATTCATGAATATAAGGGCTAGAAAAGTTGTTTTGCGTTTTGCTTTTTTATTATTTCACAGCAAATCTTTGATGTGTAAAATAAAGTAGTTATTACATGAACTCTGGTTTGGAGAAAACCTGGAGGCACCCAGTATGAGATAAAAGCCTAAAAAAGCCCAAATGCATGAAGTTTTACCAGCATGACAGCAGTGCTCCTTCCTTGTGGAAGGAGCTCAGGTAACAATTTCCCAACAAAAACTCAGTGGACTGATACTATTTCATATATTTGAATTAAATGAAAGATCTTTAATTATACAGTTTGGAATATGAGAACTATTCATCATAGTGTAGAACTTTTTTTTTTTTTAAGAATACTTTATAGATAAATGACATGAGGTTTTTAATTACCTGTCAGGTGAGAAGCAAAACACCGGGATAAAGATTAGTTCATTACACAAGTATTTCAAAAGTTATTATTTCACCCATCTACCAGGAAAGCCCCAAATTACATTTGCAATTCTGGTTTCCTGCTGAGCAGACTAATGGGCATTTCCAGACTTTCTGAGGCTGGAAAAAAAAGCTACTTCTGTCCTTATTCTGACATATGGCACACAGGA
Source organism: Climacteris rufus (assembly GCA_013398175.1). Classification (NCBI taxonomy): domain Eukaryota; kingdom Metazoa; phylum Chordata; class Aves; order Passeriformes; family Climacteridae; genus Climacteris; species Climacteris rufus. The sequence continues at coordinate 174,013 of VZRZ01004655.1, forward strand.
TATATCCCTTCTACTTTTAACAGTCAAGTTTCACTCACATTGTAACTTGATAAAGAACGTGTCTATATATGCCAGAGTATAAAATTGACAGGGCTGCCTCAGATTGCTGAGTCTGTTTCTAGAGTTTCTTTTTCCATTTGACAATTCTTTTCCCACAAACATGTACTACTGCATGTTTAAAAACTATTTATATTCATAACAGAGAAAAAAAATGAAAAGCAACTTAAAAAATATTAATAAAAAGAAAAAATTGTGTCCAAAAAGGCTGCATAAATGTTTTAAAGTATTTACATAAATGCACATAACATGAAAAGCACCTTTGATTTTAAAATTATTTAAAAACAAACAAACAAAAAAACAAACAACAAAGTGTTGACCAACCTTTATGTCTATGAGATCCATCCATGTCAGAAAATTCAATATGATTTTCATCAGCCCAATACAGTCTGTGGTTGACATAATCTATTGTAAGAGCCATGGGTCTGGATATCTGCCTTTCTATAACAACAGTTTGCCTGGATCCATCCATTCCCACACGGCCAATGTGAGGGTACTCACAGCAATCAATCCAGTATAAGTATCTATAAAACAAAACACAGCAGCTGAATAATATCAATAAATAATTGACCAGAGAGGCTGTGGGTGCCCCATCCCTGGAAGTGTCCAAGGCCAGGTGGGATGGAGCTTGCAGCAACCAAGTGGAAGGGATAGTGGAAGGGGTCTCTGCCCATGGCAGAGGGGTTGGAACTGGATGATCTTAAAGGTCCCTTCCAACCCAAACCATTCTGTGATACAATGATTAATTTATTTAGTTGATCTCAAGAATAAATCAGTAATCATTCTATAATATTTTCACCTTCCAGAAAAATTTTTGCATTTTTCTAGACCTGCCTGTAAATAAGTGTGTTAAATGTAAAGGGTTTGAATAGGAGAGTTCTCATGCTAGGTGGGATTTTATTAAATTAATTATGGACTAGTAAAAAGTGCACTTAAATTGCTTAGCCTTGATATCTTAGAATTTGAAGTACCACCCAAATTGGACTTTGTGAATCTCACATCCTGCATAAATGGCATCACTACCAAATTTATCAGAAATATGCTATTACATCTACTTTTTTTTCACACATATTACAAAACCTTATTTGCTGTTAACAGCCACATAACGCAAATTAAATTGCTTCGGGAAGTACTAGTTCCAAAACATTACAGCAATTTCTCACAGAGCTTAAAAATGGGTGAAGCACTGAGAAAGACTGTTGGAAAGCTGAGCAACAATCTTCTCAATATGCTATTTAAACACAATACAGAGCATGTTTGCCATAAAGAAAGAAAAATTCCCATTATTTAGTACATGGATGCATGTGGCTACTGTTGTATGCCATTACTCAGAACCTCAGGACAGATCATTCCAGCTGGGAAGCTGATACTACTCTACAGGCTTTGGACAGGCTCTCCAGAATCCAGATGCAGCTCATATTCTTCATAACCACCTGGAACATAATTTGTGTGCAGGAGCAAATGGTGGCCCTCAGAAGAGCTAAAGGTATCCTGCAACACACAGGTGCAATGTGCTGGCACCAAGCCTGCTCCACATAAGCAGGAGAGAAAGTTCCTTTTCTCCACTGACTCCAACAGAAAATGTTTTCTTTGGAAACACATCATTACTATTGCATGGCATCAGCAGTATAATTGATTAAATATTTCTCATTTGTTAGGGAAAAAAACTAAGATGAAAGCAATACATTTCAAATTATAAGTCTGATTTTGAGTTTTTATTTCCAGGAACTTCAAATAGTAAAATAAATGGACAAATACACGTTTCTTACAAAAAAAAAAAAAAAACAAAAAAACAAATAACCAGAAAAACAACCAAAAAAAAAACACTTGGCCTTAGAAAGCTACCTATATACACTGAGCAGAAGCCCAGGAAGTTTGTTATACCTCTATCTAAGCCTTCCTGAAAGAGTGGGACTCTCTGTATAAATCTTAGAGTGATTTTTGCATACATAGGTATGTCCAGGCAACCAGAGAGAGATCCCAAGTATTGGTATCTTGAAGACATTTAACAAAGGTCTGGATCCTCCCTCCCAAATTTCTCAAGGAAGAAAAGGTACAGTTACAAGAAAATTAAATTCCATTTCTAAGAAGTGGCAGAAAATGGCTTTTATCTTAAAAACAGTAATCTAAATAGGTTACATTCCTATGCTAGGAAATATAATGCTTTTCTTAGTTTAGGTAGAGTCCAGACCAACTCAACAATTTTATCCTATCACTGAAAGTCAGATTAAAGAAAAACAAATTAGTGTTTCCTATCTACTTTTAAAATAAAAAATATTTTATTATTAAATTAAGATTAAATAGGAATCACTGAAAATGGCTGCTTCATACCCAGCTTGAGGATCTAAGGACAGGTCTCTTGGAAACTTCACTCTCTTGCTCACAAGGACAGTTGGGTACAAGCCATTGAGTTTAGACACCTCAATAATTCTCTTTTCAGTATCAGACCAATAGAGATTCTTCCCAATCCAATCCACAGCCAGTGCATTGGGAACAGCTGTATTGTGGATTACCTGGAAAAGCAAAAATGACATAAATTATTCATCTAAATCCTGGGAAAATAAACAACAATTCAAGAGCTACTGATACCAGGATATTAAGGGATTGGATATTTGATACAGTGACATAAAACAAGTGAAAAATGGGTATTATTCACTGTTAAACACTGACACTTCTCAAGTAATGACACTTCTTAAGTAACTATGACAATGTGACACCTTCCTTGTAGTAAAGGAGAATGGACAATACCACCATATAGTAAACAGTGAATTCCCAACTTCCCTGAATTATGCACTAACTTTTAAAAACTTTGGATCTTTCATTTTTCATCCTAAGTTTCTAGTTTTCTTTTTCTCATAATGTAGAAAGAAAATAGAAACAAACTAACTTTTTCCCCCCTTTACTATTCTATTTTTTTTCCACAGAACAGAGTGGAGATGAGGCTTCTCTCCCCAGAGCGTGCCCTTGAACAGATCTGCTTCTCAGCTCCCCATTTCTCTCCCCAGTCTACATCAGCATATCTTTCATTTTAATATCACAGTAGTGCCATATGTCATCGTGACAGAGAGCCCATAAGAGCACTCAGCGAGTCACAGACAAAGATTTCTGGTTGGCAGGTGAATACTGTGCTCTTATTTCCAACATTTACGTGGCAGAAGAAAGAGGAACTTTCCAAGAATTAGTTAAATTTCAAAAGGACTACATTATCAAGAGACAGAAGTGATTTAGTCACCTACTGGAAAGCCTACAGTCTACTGACAAGGATGTGTTATTCTCTAGACTTTTGATGACTTGAATAATTCTGGAACATGAACAAATTCCTCTAGATAGATGTGATTACAAATCTCATCGTGATTGTACGACTCAGCCTTGCTTGTCTGGCAGTGCTTTATGTCAAATGTTCAGTAATATTTGAATATTCACAATCATTTGAGTTCAATTTCTTCTAGGCATGGAAATTGTATTCCTGAGAAAGTCTATCCTGACCTGTTCTATTGCTGATTACATCTGTGCAACTAGAACTTAAAAAAACCCACACTTCAGAAAGCAATACTTGAGAATTTATGAGCTTTCTTAAGCACTAATAATGGGTTTATTACTGTGGTGTACATTCTAATTTATTGTCATCTTCATCACTAAAAACATGTGCAATTGAGCATAAACTACATGTGTAAACCTGATTATGTATAACTGGATGTGCTGGTTTAAAATTTATTTACCATTTGAAGATACAGAAAAGTCTTGAAGATAAGAAAGGATATGGTGAGATACTTTAAATCAATTTTATACTTATGAATATGTAAAAGAACCTTCTCAGGTTGTTATATAATTTATCACATTTTAAAATATTTTTTAAAAGTTAAATTCAGGCGTACACTGATTTTTTAATAGGAATAAGATACTTTATTTTCTAACACCTTCACACTACCAGTTCTACCAGTTTATAAGTGTGCAATTACAGCAACTGCTGCACTGTAACAAGGGACATTTCATGGAGAAATGGATAACTGAAAATTTAGACAGTGATTTAGCAACACTATCTAAACACTACACCACAGCATCGACCAAAGCAATTAGCCTCTCTTTCTGATGACTTTTTCTTTGGAGAGTCACTTAAACATAGCCCAGTGACTGAAATCACCACTTTGGTACTTCATGTGCACTATTCAGCTTATTACAGCATTTTCCACTAACATTTGAATCTACAACATTACATCAAGCACCATGGCAATGTCTGAACACGTCTGTAGAAAAGTTGTCATTTCAATTCTATAAATATCTCCTCCACAATCAGATGCAGAAGAAAAATGAGATGCCATCAGGCTTCCAAGGGCAAGAAACCCAGAGTTGGGATGCTGGAAACATGCTACCTTCTACAAGGGAAATCCAAGGAAATATATCAAACAGGATCACAAACACTGATAGCAGATCTATTTATAGCAAAGACCAACACAAGAAGTGTGAAGATACTAAAATAAGAGATTCATACTTCAGAGGAAAACCCATAAAAACTCACTTTCATGACAAAACAACATCAAAATATATAAAAAGGTGTCTGGATAGCAAATAATAAGATCAGTGTTTAAATAATTAGATAAATGATTATAATTTCACTTAAATAATTTAATTTTTAATAACATCAGTTATTAAATGCAACCTATGGCAATCTATTAAAAAGTCAAAGACATAAAAATTTGGCACTCGATAAAAGATTACATTATTAGACAGCTATAACATAGTTCTTACTAATTTTTTTCATGTGTTTTTATCTTACAAAGGCCAAATCTGGGCCTTTTATAAACAAACCCAGTTTTTTGTATGAAAATTAAATGGCCTTATTTTCATAACTTTTGCTTTGAATATGGCATCCTACTTGAGTAAAATTTTCATCAACATGACACTTGTCCTGCAAATTGCAAAATATTAATGATGGAAAAATTAAATACCCTCCATGTCCTCATCCTTATATTCTTCTATTGTTTGTTCAACTCTCTGAAACTTTTCCTTAAAATATGAAATTATTAATGAATCAGTGGAAAGCAATAAGTACTTTTTGTATTCTCCTACCTGATTATTACAACTTTTTGCCTGGGAAAAATTCTTTGTTCTTCTTGATATAGTTAAGATTAGAATAAAAGTCTATATCATTTATATAATAGTGATTCATCCAGAAGGCACAGAAGCTGAGGAGGATGCTTTGGAAACTGATTAAAGGCAATAAATATGATTCAAGGATTTAATGGATTTTGAACTCCCCACTTGCCTGTCTTCAATTTTTTCCCCTGTGAAGGGACTCTCTAGAACTTTTGAGTGCATGCTGGGTTTCACTTTAACCCTAATGGAATCAGAGTGCCCTAAGTTGCTTATCCACCTTTTTTTTTTTAAAGAACAATTATTTTGGTGTTAAGGATGCAAACAAGGTTCACTGAAGGCAGAAAGCTCCAAACTTTAACTCACAAATGCCAAAGCTGATGTGCTCTGAGGATGTGTCAGTCGATGCACTAAACTACAAATGAAAAACTCAAATCTTTTCTCTCTGCATATTTATTGGTGTACAATGAGAGAACAGAATTCACAGGATATGTTACTGTTCATTTACTCCATGTTTCAGAAGGTCAGACATAATAGAATAAACAAAGAATTCCTTACTGCTTATCACCAGTTCTGGAAAAATGTACACATAAGTCAACAAATGTGCTTAATAGTGGATTTGTGAACTAAATCCACTATAGAGGGAGAACAGACACACACTGCAGAAATGGGAGTGAAGTTTTCCCTGTGTTATTCACAGCAAAGACACTGAGTTATTTTAATTATCAATGTAGTGGAGGTGACACAAAAACAAACTGAAGATCATGGAAAATTTTATAGGCAGAATTAATACATCAGTGTATTTACACAGCTTACACCTAATTATAGCTCTTTTCTCTTTGGCATCCTGTAAACATCACAGAACTGCCAATTCAGTCAACTGTCAAATAAGTCATCAGGAATTTAGCTCCCAAATACAGTTCTCCTCGTTCCAGTCTTTGCTTCAAATAAGATATAAATGCAATTAAATGTTACCAGGACTTGCTAGCTCATGCTGTGCTTGTATTAATACACCAAAGCCTCACAATCTGGGTTAAAAGTATGAAGGAGCATTTCCCAAAACACTCAAAAAATGTAACTCTAGTAGTGACCTTAATAATCCCCAATTACCTTGATGTCACTTCCATTTAAAGACATTCTGTTTATGCGACTGCCATTTGGTCTGCTGGAATCAATCCAATAAATGAACTCTTCTCTGTAGTCAAAGTCTATTGCAATCACATTGTTCAGCCCCTAGAAACAGAGAAAAAAGTCCATTTATTCAAATGTTTGAATACAAACTGCAGGACGGCATTCAGAATGCAAAATATTCTTAATATTCATAATGTTTTATTTTACTGACTGCATATTTCTGAAGCACTTATCTCACTTTTCCATACATTACTTGTAAACAATCAGAACAAGATAAAGATTGTAAAGAAATAAAAATGGTGACAAATCATCTCACTTCAAAAATGCAGATGATGTATGAAAGTAAGTGAAGCTTCTGGTTTTTTTCTACACTATTATTTAAATAAATTTTTACTTTTTAAAACTTTACTTCTTAAAACTTTTTAAAAGCATTTACTTTTAAATTTTGCTCACTGTTTCACTGTTGATTCCTACCTTTGGCATTTCTTTGGCAAATTCTATGGGAGAAATAGAAGTACTATAATCTTTATGATAATTATATAATGACAAAATTTCCTTAGTAATATAAATTCATCAGGAATTCATAATGGTAGCATTCAAAAAGGAATTAATTTCGATTCCTGAATAAGGAGGTTTTGAATTTTTAGATGCTATATAATAGGTACTGTATATATATATTTATATATATGTGTGTGTGAGTACACAAAGACACAGAGGTAGTAGATACAAAAAGTGTGAAAGCTGGAGATCCAGCAGGCACTTGGGAGTCTCCTATGGCTCCAACTACAAAGCCAACACATTTTAAGAAAGAGTGGTGATTATATCTGAGGCAATCCTCACTCCAACAGGTTGGGAAGAGCAATCATACAATAATGGCTTTTCATCCCAAATGGCAGATAAAAAGAAGGGGTTTGCATTCAGATGATGGCTCTTATTTCCTTATCTGCACCATAACCTGCTAAACGTTCTGATTTGCAGTGAAATCACAATTATTCTTAATATACTGAGATGTTGTTATCAATGAAATATGGAGCAGCAGTGGTAAAAACAACGGATGTGGTTTGTGCTCCTTTTCAAGAGGCAAGATCAGTTAATCAACTCCCTTATCAGCCCCATGGCATTCTGCTCTCAGGTAGATCAGCAGCCTCTCTCATTAGTGTAATTCACCCTGAAAGGGTGTGCTGGACCAGCCAGCTCTAAAATAAACAGCTAAGAACAACATTTAACAATATTTAATTGTACAGAAACTGATACACACCTAATCTGCCATCTGCTACTGTGTAATTACTGTAAATCTATCTTTTGATCAAAATGTAGAGGAAAAGAGCAGTTAGGCTGCACAAATCATCATTAAAAAAAGCCTGAAACAATGCAGTGTAGGAAGAGCACTCTCATTTTTCAAAAATATCATATACATGCACACACTTCTCACAAAACAAATTGTAGCTGTCTCGGTCATAACTGTGTTGTAAAACACTTTTGTTGTCTCTTTTTCTATAAGTTTAATTGCATCTACAGAGAAACCCCCACCCCAAATTCTTAACCAAGGAGACAACAGGTGAACGGAGACAAAATACTCTTTAATATAATTTTATAACACTCTATAAATCAAAGTCAGAAATTTGTAAGAAAATTCTATATATTCCACAACATGAAGTAAAAGTTTCCCAAGGATTCAGACTAATAAAGAGAGAATTGACTGCCTGCACATTTTTGGTTTCAAATGTTTTATTTTGGGTCAGTTTAGTTTCAATATTTATCAGAACATCAACTGCAGGTAAAATATTTCTGTACATCTGTAACAGAGTTGTCGGTCCAGACATCATTTCCTCACTGTTATTTATATCTCACTTAAGCTCTCCTAGCATAATTCTGTCATTTCACGTGTAATCTGCTTTTTAGAAGGAATAGGGAGGAATTCAAATGGCATCAGCTGCATTATCTCATCTTAAACCTGTGGGTTTGTTTCTGTTACACACAGCACACAGTATCCTTGGCTGTGTTTTGTGTTCCCTTGGTGCCCCACTTAAAAAATGCAGATAAAAATCACAAATGATGAGGAGGAAGATTATCTACTCTGCCTATTGAAGCCCTAAGGATTTTGATGACTAGGAGTGAAGGAAATGGAAAGCAAAGAAGATACATGAGACACAATTCAAACAGTTGTACTGTTTATGTGCATTTGGAAAAAAAAAGAAAATAAAAGAAAATAGAGGAGAAAGCTGGCACATAACTCAGAGAAGACTGAACAAGCTCCCACTTTCAGCTCCATTATTCTGAGTTTATATGAACAACTGTTAGGACGGTAATTACAGATCAAATACACAGAGAAGGGTGGGTTTGCTCCTCTGCCAGAGCCACTCTGGTATTTGCCATCATCTGGTACATGTCCAGGAAAGAGCCAATCCATCATAACACTGCAAGGACACATAGATGTCCTTATGAGGGACATAACCTCCCTGTTCTGCTGCTAAAGCTCCCACTTTGGCTTTCAAACAGATGCTGCGTTTGTAGGAGCAAAGACCAGTAGGTTCAATAGCAGAGGCATTTTCAGACCAGTGAATTAATGTGATATGGAAAACATATATTTTCTTCAATGGCTGGAGCTACACAGTCTCTAACACATTGAAGAGGAGTCCATTAAATTGTGAGACAAATCTGTCAGCAACAACCATAAAGAAAATTTCCTGTTGCTCCCCTCTTTTCACAGGCTTCTACAAACAGATATGCCAGCAAAAGAGGAGAGAGGCAGTGAGATGTGAATGAGAGGGAGTCAAGGATTTCAGAACAGACAGACTTTCATAACACTTGCTAAGCTTAAATAAAGTCAATGTTTAATTCAAGATGGTTAAATTCATAATTATTGTTGTGAAAAGCACCTGAGCACCTCTCTTGTGACATTCAGGTGCACAGCATAGTGACACAAGAAGTTATAAAATGCCTAATGATATTGACGGGCAGTAAATAATTTCCTAGTCTTACTACAATTGATCCAAAGTATCTTGGATACAATTGATCTTTAGTATTCAAAGAAACAGATATTTTTATTAAAACATATTTTGGTAATCTAATCTGTGGTAAGTAACTACACTTAGGTGAAGCATAGGAGGAGAGCAGACACTGCTAAAAATGGCAGCTCTGTATTTACTGGATGACTTTCTATATTTGTTTTTTTTATCCATTTTTTTCTCTGTTATAATAATTTAGACTAATTGCTTAAAAATTAGATTTACACAAAGATAGAAAGTTCATGTATTGTAATACCATAAATATTGGGATTGTCTGTCTGAAAACAGATTTAGCTTATGACAGTAAGCAGCCCAAATAATACATGGCCAAATAGGGTGGCATTTTTGTTTTGTTTTTTAAACTGAAATAGACAAATTGCACAAAACATATTGTGATAGAAGAGGATCACAAATAACAGAATTTTTAGTACATCAGAATGACTGACGAAACAACTGCCTGAGCTTTAATCATGTCAAATCCAAACAAAATAGTCAATTTAAAGTATTGTATTAACTCTGGAGGTACTGCAGTTGTTCTGTGGTGCACACAATGCCAATTGTAGGATGATGTTTCTGTCCTTTGCACACTTTAGAAAAGAATAAAAGTATTGAGTTAAACTTAGAGCATGGTACTATGGTTATACCTGTTTCAACAAAGTGTAGTTGGATCCATCAGTGCTAATTTTTCTTATTTCATGATGATCAGCCAGAATTAAGAAAGGCTCCTCATCTAAACCCCAGGAGAAAGAATATATTAGACTAGCTTTTACGTTAATTTATGGAAAATCAGGAATACAATGCTGAAATACAGATGGTTTGAAAAATAAATGTTACATGCTCTGATCAATGTTATGGATGAAAGAAATATTTAAAACATTCAAATGCTCCAAGAAAGATCAATGATGCAGTATCAAAATGAACAAAGCAATCAATTAGTATTTCTTTCAATGCAATTTACTTCTTTTGCCTTTGTAATACGGGAATCATACTGTAATTTATCCTAATTTAATGTCAGAGATTAAATGTGAAATATATTTCATTCCATGTTTTAATTTCAAGATTTCCTTTCAAATTAACACTATTACTTGTTATGATTGCAAATTGAGCATGTTTTGATCATTGCTTTTTGACATTTCAATATTCTGAACAGTATAGCAAGAAAGAAAGAGTTATTTATGAAAACCTTGATTCTCTAATTATGAACTGAAGCCAGATTTGACTTTTTTAACCCTGGTTTTCTCGTTTATAAAAATATTTACCTTCAGATACTCATTCATGCCATCACTGAAATATCTCTGATGGTGACATACAAAACAATATCTTTTTTAAACTGTCTTTATTTTAACTCTGTTAAGAGTGACCTCCACAAAAAAAAACCTAATGATAATTAAATAAATATTAAAGGTATTGTCTCTACTGCGTATACACTCTAGAATGTAATGTGTTGTCCAGCCTACTCTGCTCTCGTACTGAACACATTTGCATTTTATTTTCAACTCTTAAGACATTCTCCAGTTCATAAAACACTCAAGCATCATCCTCAGCCCTGGTCTGTGGCTTGTGAAGAATGGCTGCAATGCTCTGCTCTCTTGGAAAGGTTTCAAGGCAAATTATGCAAAAAATCAACATTAGGCCAAACAGGCCCATGTTGGCCCCTCCTGGCAGCAGAGCCAGCCCTGCCACAGCACCACAGCTTTGTCATGGTCCCTTCTGAAGTCTGATGTAGTGCAATTCCAATAAACTGTTCTGATGTGCTCCAGCTCCCCTGCTCATCTGAGTGATCTGTGGCTTCTAAATGCACAGGTGGCTTGGAAGGTGGGAGAAAGAAGAAAAGCAAAAACAGCTCCTGAGTTTCTGCACTCTCCCCTGTTTCCTCTGTTTCCTCAGGGAAGCACCTGAGACCAAAATATGAGGCAGACAGAGGTTCCAGCCAGATGTCATTTAGAAAGGAAATGGAAAGGTTGTCTGGGCTGTGAGGGAAACCCAGCAAACACTGTGATGGGGTTTCTGTTCCTGTCACTGATTGAACCAGCCCCACCCACTGAAGCACATAAAAACTACATCAGAGGGGTGAGGAAATAACCAATGCTCCCACATATCTTGACCTTCTCTGTTTAATGCATATTACACTGGAGGATTTAATATGCTATAGGAATAATAGAGTTTACATTTTCTACTATTTTTCTTGTTCTCTCTTTTCATATGGGAACTTTGACATACATTTGAGTATTTTGAAGATGACATAAACCAGAAATCTTTTAAACACTTATCATAACCATGCTATTATCATGTGACTCAGAAGTAGAACTAAGTGATGTATTTTATCTTTCCTATTACATTTACTGATAAAGTTACTAATTCAAACTTTCATAAACCACTGTATCTGTTTACTAAAAATGAGCTGAGGACAATACATACTAAAAATATAACTTTTTATTACATTCAGACATTGAATCACACTCCTATTTTATGTTGAAGAGGTAACAGATTCAAAGTAACTCTGTTTATCTTGCATGGAAAGGTAACACAGACCTTGGGGCTAATGTTTTCCACAAATTATTTGGATACAGCTGTTGATTATAAAAAAAATTAAATAGTAATACCTGAAAGGGATTTGCAGCCATTTAGGTTATCAGGCTGTATTTCATACCCTTCTGCACACAAGCACTTGTAGGTTCCATATGTATTGATGCATTGCTGGCTACAGGGAAATCCAGATGAACATTCATCAATATCTACACATGTTCTGCCATCATCCTTCAGGAGGAATCCAGGCCAGCATTTGCACTGGGAAAGAAAACCAAATACATGTATTTTCATTTGTGTTTATCATCTTGTGTACTTTCTTTTGAATATGTTAGCATCATACACTTTTTATGTATTGCATTTTTTCAAGTAACATCTTAACTACATTGCTCCCTATATGGTTTACAGTGACACATATCTTCTTTTCAAATATTGCTGGTGTGATCCTAAGCACCATTCCCTCAAAAAAACAAAACAAAACCCCAACACAAAAAAAACCCAAAACAAATCCAAAACTGTAGAAAGAATATTCTTTCTACTTAACTGAAGAAAAAGTACAACATACCTTTTCAAAAATGTAGAAAGGATCCTTCCATGAAAATAATAATAGATGGATCCTGTGAAGTTCTTTATATTCAAGTATACATGTTATTCAAGTATACATATATCTCTACCTTTTTGGTAGAGATAGAAATTTTAAAATATTTTTTCTGGAAGCACTGATATCATCTAGCAATCCGTGTAACCAACACAGCAATGGGAATGAGAACTCTTGCGGCTAATTAGGAGTTGGACTTGAACAATTCGTGTGGATCCCTTTTCACTCAAGATATTCTCTTATTCTCTAACTTTTATTGGGCTCTGATGATGATCCTGTTAATTTCATCACATGCAATGTGAATGATAAAAAACATAACTGGGCAGAGGGGTTTTCAAACACTGGCATAAATTTCATCTACAGAAAACTTTGTGTCATGTTCCCTCCTACATTCCCCATTTCTCTCTGCACAGATCCATGATGTGCTTTCTTCACAGCAATGCTACTTCAACAAGGTTTCTGCTGCATCCAACAGCTCTTGCATCTGTCTCAACTCTCAGTTCCAGAGGGTTGAAAACCTGTAGAGCTAATCCATGCTGGACAGAGTTTATTTAGTTCTCAGATGGCCAGTATTCAATTGAAAAGATGGAACTCTGTGAGTGCAGTTAGGGTTACTTCAGAGTTAAAACCCTGAAAAAAATCCTCCCTCTTCTATTCTTAGCTACTACTTACAGGCTGGTGCAGTCTGTTCCTCTCTACTTGTCAAGATCAAAGAGCAGATTCAGGTGATTGAGAAAACACTCTCACATGCAGACAACAAACAGTTTTATTCTGCTACTAAGCTGATGTTATTTTGTTTAAATATTTCTGTAAGAGTCTTTGACTTGGGGGAAAAAAAAATTGGAGAAAAGCACAATTCCTGCTGTTCACTCCTGTGTTTTGTTTTTCACAATTGATTTTCCATGGTCTGTATTAACCAGTATGATTTGTTGAATTTCAAGCATTGTATGATCTTTTCCATAGGTTCAAAGTATGTATGGCACCATTTTTTAAATAAAATTGGCAATTGTTTGCTTACAGGAAATAAAAAATTGAATGCCCTTATTATGGTAAGTTACTTCACTATAAGGAAGTACCACATGAGAAGCTTTATTATAATCATGCAGTAGTTAAACACTTAAGAACTAAAATCTTGCATTATATTACACCACATTTTGCAATTATTCACCTTGTATCCAACAGGAAGATCCTGACAATCTTGTGAACAGCCACTAACTTTCTTACTGAGGCATTCATTAATGTGGCAGCTTTTCTCATCAGACCCATCACTGCAATCTTCTTTGTTATCACAAACATCACTTTGGGGAATGCACTTGCCATTTTTGCACATAAAAAAAGAGCTGTTACATGACTGCTCTGGAAAACAAAAAAGAAAACACAACTTGGTGTCATCTATTGGTATTCAGAATTAATCTTCTGCTGCTATGTGTGCACATGAGATGAAACAATTGTGTAAAAATTGAATATTTATTCTTTATTGATAGCATTATAAAACCTTCTCACTGCTCAGTGTCTTTAAAGGTTATTCCTCTCCTGGAAAAATGTGAAGACATCAACTTATTACTCCTACCTAAATATTTGTTTTCATATAATGGAGAACTCTCTATGTTATCTCTGTACAAAATACAGTTCTACAGTTTCCAAAAGTTAAAAAATATGGGTTGTCCACTCTGTGGATACTGAGGTGTTTAGTAAGACGACTGAATTCCAGTGCATTCCCTGTATAATAATCTCCATGTATGTTTTTTCCTGTTTGGCAAAACTTGAATACAACATTTCCACTACATTCAGATCCTTCAAATAACAATTGTAACATTTAAATAAATACAAGGCAGGTGTGCTGCCTCAACTCACAGCAGATGGGTGTTTTCCATCAAAACTGGTATAAAGGCAATAAAATCCTAAGGCCTAGATAGAAGGACTGGTCTTTCAAAAAACCACAGAATAGAATCCCACATACACACCAGCACTAATTTCCCTCTCAGAAACCAGTCAGACCTCAGCAGACTTATTAATGTAAGCAGAAAACATAAATAAAGCCAATAATATTTGGTCAATAATTGACTAATAAAATCAAGCCAGTGTTTCTATTGAGAGTAACTTTACATCCCTTTTTGTAGGATCTACTTTTCTGTGATGAATATCTATATCTTGAATGCAGTAAACATTTTAAGAGCAAGCTAGAAACTAGCAATTTCTACATTAATATAATCTTATTTTAGTACTAGCAGGATTTATGTATTAAGGAACTATATGCTATCTTATTCCATAGGAATTGGTGGCTTGAACTCTCTGTAATGAGGGTTTGGATGCTCAGAACACATTCTTCTTGCAAGACATGAGCAATATCACCAAGAAAGCACTGAAAGTTTAAGCTGTGAGGTTTTACATTCGATAACTGACAACCCTAAACCATCGTTCTCCATAAAGAAAGGTCGCAGGTGTTCTTCAAAAAAATTACACACAAACCTGAACTTTTGCACTTGCTGTTGATAGGTGCTTCATCAGAGTGGTCTGGGCAGTCAAAATCCCCATCACACTGCCACTGGGAATTTAGCAGGCACCTTCCATCAGCACAAGTGAACTCTCCGGGACGACAGCGACGATACCCTACAAACACAGCAACCAGTGACCTCCTGCTTTCTTTCATAGTTTCTACATACAATTCTGCATATTTGAGGCGATGCAAAGAAAAGTATTTTTTTCTCCATAAAAAGATGCAGAGTGTTATCTGCTTGTACACAAATGTCTACGAACAAAGAGAGAAATCAAAAGCCCTTTATGCAGCATCGTATAGTCATGATAGATTCACACAGATGTGAAACATTTATGGAGCTCTTAATCATAAATATATTTTCTTTTTGGTGTTATTTCACTTATTCCTATTATTTGGAAATGGTTTAACTATACCCAGCAAATATTTTTGTGGTGTGCTGACTACTGTGTTCCTTCCCTTTACAACATGCAGAACACAAATAATTTTGACCACATTAAACCTACATTTTCCAAGATGGCCACAAAATCAAGACATATTGAATGGATACATTTTCAAAGTGAAAACTTGCATCAAAGAAATTTTGAAGGATTAGAATGATTGTGAACTTTAAAAACAAATAAAAACTGCTTGCTTCATTTGCCAGTCCCATTTTTACATTATTTCTGAATAGTACTCTAGAAAAAAACCCCAAGAAAATGTACTTTCCAATTATAAAAATGGAAAAAATAAACCCCACTAAACTAAAACAAAGTCTGGATTTTTAAATCTAGTCCATTCATTCAGCTTTTAGGAATATATTTCAAACCAAACTTCATCTCAATTCAGTAGACTGGTTGCTGAAGAATATCTGGGTTGTTTTGACTATCAAGATTGGAAAGGTTTAACTCTACAATCTAATAGAGTTATGATCAGGCTCCCAAGTTTGCAGTCAAATCAGATACCACAAGTTTAAAATCTTGGGTAACAATGTGCTTTAATTTAAAATCCTGATAACACCTTGAAAAGTGTGTTTTGTAATTTGAATCCTACTATTTACAAGTAGTTCCCTTTCTCATAAAAGCAAAAAAAGAAGTAGTATAACAAGTTTCCCATACTAGTCACACACTAAGGTGTGTATTTGATTACCAGTTAACAGCAAATTGCATTGAAGCAGTGCAGCACAAAACCTTGCTGCAGATTTCTGTTTCCCCAGTAGAAATTAAATAGAGCCAGTGCCTGAAGGCAGGTCCATACTACAACTGAATGAGGAATTTATACATCTCCTGCCCCTGTTGCTGTTTCCTCCTTCTGTCTCTTTCCAAAAATACCACTATTTATTTGTCAGTATTTTAAGAGACATTTTAGTGCATGTATATTATGCTATGGAAAATAAATTAAATACACCAGCAAGAAATTATAAGCATGAAGGAAAAAAACAGGACCTTTTTCCAAAGCTTGTGACTGTTTAGTTCTAAATAGTTATTTAGGTATTGAAGACTGCTTTCCAGGTAATATTGGGTCAGAGAAGTTAAAATGACAAATACAGATGTGGTGATAAATAGAGGAACAAACCCATAACGAGTCACTTTCTATGCTGGGTTCTGTCACACAAACTATTACCAACAGAGGAAATACTTTACAGTTTTGTTACTGTGTGGGTCCACTCTCATGGCATCCTTTTGGCAAAAGGGCCTAGAAAACCTCCTCTGTTAAAACAGCAATTTAAATATAGCACAGGTCCATGAGCTTCAGCCTTGGTGGGGGTGCACCAAGTGGAGTTGCCTTCCTGATCCCACAGAGAGCTACAGCCCTGTGTGGGGTGGTGGGAATGTGTGCCAGGAACTCCAAATCCTGCTGGGGCAGGAGGTGCACAAACTGCTCTGTCTGTGTACTCAGAACTTTTGGGGACTAATTATAAAGTGCTGCTTGAAAACTCCTGAGATCTATAAATTTTGCAGCTGCGATGTACTCACTGTGTTGCTGCTAGTGATGCTGAATATGTAATTCACTGATTTCCTGTAAATAATCTGTCATTAATAAATCAATAAGCATGCTTTTTCTCACAAACTTTGGATGTCTACTCACATAATTTATGAATTTTACCCCCTTCAGGTGTAGTGTACAATGGAGACATCTAAAATATACAGCTATTCTCTAGCTATTTACTGTTGTGGCTCTCACTTCTGAAACAAATTTAAGAGTGAATAACCAATATAGGTTGTAACAGCATGGTAATCACCATTTTTTCTTTTTTGAGGGAATATTTACACTATATTTTCCACAAATATTATTTATATAGATTAATGTTTCTGAGTATGGCCCAGATATACTGTACAGACATTCAGATAATATAAGAAAACCTAAATGAATGTGAATGGTGAAAATTAAACATTCACGCATGGTTTTAGTTGATACCATTTAAATGCAGTGATAATCATGACAGACTTATTTCATTATCTGAGAGGAAAAAATCACATATAAAGAGAAAAAATACATACAAAAATACATAATAAACAAGAAATTCTAGAATTTACACTGTTAAATTCTGTTAAATGTTATTAGCAATCAACTGTAAGACACTACAGGAAACAATTTGTCATTGTAGCTCCAGATTCAAGTTAGTTCTAAGCTGTATAATTAATGCATAATTTAAATGTGAAAATTGAAACAATTGAAAGAAACAGAGAGTTTTCTTTTTCAATAGTGACTAAAAGTGCTAGACCCTGAAGAATGCCTTACAGTTAACACTCTGAAATTGTTCTATTTACTCTCTTTTTGTTATACTTGCCACATTCCAGAGATTCATCTGATCCATCTCCACAGTCATCATCATGGTCACAAACAAACTGTTTGGGAATGCAGACTTTGTTATGGCACATGAAAGCATTCTCATCACAAGTGTTATTAGGAGCTAAGGAAAATACAGCACATAAAAAAAAAAAAGAAATTGAGAACAATAGGATATACAGCCAATTTTCTTACACAAAGATGAAGTGAATTTGAGTGAATTCAATGGAAATAACCATAACTTTTTAGTCAGACAAAAAGCATCACACAATTCAATAGCTGAAAAAGCTGCTCATCACAAAGATAGCTACAGGAGTAAAGACAGCTAAAATCTCCTGTTATCCAAGAAAGGCTTCAGAAGTTGGTGCTGTCTACAGCTAACCTAAGGTCTGCCTCTGAGGAAAAGAACATTTGGGAAGTAGATGTACGTCCTTATGCTACTCTGCTCCTGAACAAAGCACTTTAAAAGCCATAAACATTCAAAATACATAGAATATATTTCTATACCACTAAAACAATCCCCTCCAATGAAACCATTATTGAACTCCTGACACTGTTAATAGAAACGTATCCCAGGAGACTGGAAGTAATATTTTATAGGGCAAGAAATGTCAAGACCTGAACAATTAGCCAGAATAAATTGAAGACAGAACTGCATCTCCCTTCTTGATGCACAACCTCCCTGACATGAGCAGCAGCATTTTCTTCAGGAAGAGCAATAAAACTGCATAGTCAATAATGTGCTAATTTTCATCAGTAAACACACTGCATAATGTCTGTGACGTGACACAAATCCTGATCTTGAGCTGGTGGGCCTCAGTGTAAGTGAGCAGAGCCTGAAGATGTCAGGTTGATTAAAACTGTGAAGGATCCTGCTCCTGATGCCTTAAGATTTTAGCTTTTATATTTTCCATGTATCTGTAATCCTGCAATTGTTTAGTGTATAACTCTAAACTCCATATAGAGTGTTAGCTACTTTTTTTTCCTATTTTGGTCACATGAAACAATTCCTCTCTAGGCCTGGGAACCAGGGACACCTGCCTGTCTCAGGCCCCAAGAAATGTAAACAAAAGTGGGATGGGGGGAGAAAACTGGCGGTAAATGACTTCATTACCTGAAGCTGTCATTGGAAGATTAACCCCCAATATGCAAATGCACCAAACTTAGAAAAGTATGAAAACCCTTGACCGTCGTCCATTTTGGGTTTGGGGGGGCTCTGTCTGCCCTAAATGTACCTGAAGGCCCTTCATAAATATAACTGCTTTTTTAACTCTCCTAATTTCATCTGGCTTCTGTTTCTAGGTAGTCCCTGATAAGGCATCTCTCCGTGTGCTCACATGTGGACCACCAATCTTCACCAGCAATCCTGGCAGTAGAATGGTATGATAACAACAGGCACAAACCACAGCTGGATATTCTAAAGGCAAAAGTAGCATGGAAATGCCATTTTTGGACCTGCACACATACCACAGCCTGCTGTCGACAGCTCATCGCTTCCGTTGGGACAGTCGCGCTCGCCGTCACAGAGCCAGTGCTGGGGCACGCAGGCGTGGGAGCCCAGGCAGCTGAAGGTGTCTGCTGCACAGGTCACAGAGCCTGCAAAATGTGCAATCATCCAACATCCTGAGCTGGAAGGTCCTAACTGATGCTTTTATGGTGATGGGTAATGATGAAGGGGGTTTATTTTAAAGCGAAACTCAAAGATAATTTTTGTACATTATGATAGACATACTGGCTAAAGACTATCTCACAGCAAAATTTGGACAATCTGCTTTTTTTCTTCCATTCTCATTTATTCAGCCTCTTAACATTCTGCAAGGAAACTTAATTTCCCATACTTAATGAAAACTACCGAGCACAACAAATTTTCAAACTAATTTTGGCCAGCAAGTTTGACTGCACATTTGGACTGGCTGAACAAAGGAAATGATCTTGTAAACCACATAATCCCTGCATCACTAAAATCTATGCCAGGATGCTAAAGGCAATCAAAACTTCTGTGAGTCAGTCCCACATAGGAGAAAACAATGTGTACCAAGCACAGTAGTAGTGGGAGTCAAAAATATCTGACAGTTCTGATCCAACTAACTCAACATATGTTTTACCTGACTAATTTTTATTTCTTTTTGGCTATTCTTCAGATAATATTATATCCTAGGATTAAATTTACTCCCTTTGGTAGGAAATTCTTGTGCAATCCATCACTAAATGTATTCTCTTAGATAAGCTAAATATACTTCACCAAAAAGGACACAGTGCACTTTCTACTACTTTTAATCAAAAATTAATAAAATATTAAAATATTTTTAAAATTTTTTATCTGACCTACTTATGCAAAAGAGGCAACTTTTGCTTACTTATACACATCTGCCATTTTTTGATATTTCTGGAACTGAACTTCATGCTAAATAAATACTCATTTTTTTTAAGACTGAAAAATCTGAAGCAATTTTGACCTCTTTTCTCATTGCAATTCAGATCCATCTCCTGGATAACACAGCCTTAACTCTCCCCTCTTCATAACTGCTGCAGATTTTTCCCTCTTTGAGAGAAGTTAGTGCCCTATTTAATTAATATTTTCCCATATTAGAATGATATAAGTTCCACCTCCATCCTTTTCATTTGATGGCATTTCTACATTTGTGTTTGATTAAGCAATTACTTTATCAAACCACAACTCTAAACATAAGCTGAAGAGATTTCTCCTCTGCCTGACTGTGCCCTCTAACACTTCCAGTTATCAACAATACTTTTAGTGTGGTATCACACATGACATATGGAATAAAATGCTCTTTGTCAAATGGAATTTAAATACGAGGCTTTTTGAAGAGAAACAAACATTTCAGAGTTAAAAGCTGACATTTTAAAAAGAAAAATCTTAAAACACAGCTTAGATAATATGGAAGCAATGTAAAATTATCACTTAATTGTGACAGAATGACTTGACACAATGTGATTTTCTTGTGAAGAGAATTCACTAACACATTTCCAGTCCACTGAGCCCCGGAATGAAAACAAGATTTTTAATTCTTTATGCACCTTGAAGGGTTTGCAAATTTGAGAGAAATATCATGCAATATTGCTAATGGTGAAATACACAAAATTTTAGAGGGAATGGAAGAAAGAACTAGGAAAAAATCCCAAAAAACAGGATACAACAACTTTAGGGTCTTTGAGCAGCTGCCACTGAAACGTAAAACTCAAAGAGGGGTTTTACCTCAAGGGTAGGACTTGGAGAAGAGTTTGATTGTCCTTTTGCCCATGCTGGTGTGCCACTGATGTCTTTACTGACAGAATGCACACAAATCACATATTCCCCATAAAAAGGAACCTATCTGCTGACTGGAGGAGGCTGAGGGAGGATACCCCTCATACCCTTTGGAGAAGCTGTACTTGTTCCCACCATCTCCTTGGGTCACAGAGTCTCTCTCTTTATGCATGATCTGACACAATGCAGAATTACAATTATCCTACTTACCACAAATAGCATCACTCTCATCTAAACCATCTCCACAGTCATCCTCACCATCACAAGTCCACTGCTTAGAGATACACTTGTTTGCAGAGCAAGCAAATTGATTCCAGGAACAAGATGAATCTGGGAATGACATCAGGCACTGCATTTGTTAGGCTCACAACACCACTGCATTCCCTGCATTTTCAAGCACAGTTTAGGAATTTTTACACTGCTCCTTTCTCTCCTCCCATGTTAAAACACCTCAACTCAGTACAATTCTAATCTTGTTATTCAGCGTGTTATCAGTTTGTCTCAGAGTTTGCATTCACCAACACATTTATAAAAATAAATAGTGAAACACTCCAAACACATTCCAATAGTTTTGAATATTTTGTTAGTGGGAAGAGGATAAACACTTTAAAAACTGAAGTCTGGTTGGCATATTTAACATAGATACTACTACTACAGTGAACTGCTTTATTTGGGTAGTAGGGCAGAGAGGGCACAGTCCAAATTCTCCAACACGGTCTTCTTCCTGGTATTCCAGTACTTAATTCCACCTTTAAAAGACTTCATGTTATTTTCTCTCACAAGAAAAAACTTCTGTACGTTTACTTCTGTTGTCCCATTTACACTTTTTTACACATTAAAAATAACTGTTTCTGCATTTCAAAATCAGACTGCACAACTGTTCTAAATCAATGTTATTCTTTTCTGAAAAATTCAGATCTTCCATGTTTCCCAGACTTCTTTTGTTAAGAATTAAATTTATTTTGTTGCAACTGATGACAAAAAATTTTAATATTAACATTTAAATAATTTTAGGTAATGCAATCTGAATTTAAAGGAGATTATTGCAACAACTATCTCAAAATGGGTAAGAGCAATCGACAGACAAAGTAGAATTGACTTAACTCCCTTCCCTCTTGCCCACAAAAATCAGCTAATTTGTTTTACAATATTTTATGCAAGTGTATAAAACCTGGAAACATAAACACAAGTTATGCTTAACAAATATGGTCAGCAGAAAATCTTTGGATTGTTATAGTGCACAGCAGTTCCTAATTTTTAAGTTATAAGATGTAAATATGCAGTGTAAACTGCAAACCAAATACGGGAGCATGTTAATGGGAACAGAGTCATGAAGAGAGTAACATATTCAGTCATGTTAAGAAGAAAAAGAAAAAACCACAAAACCGAAAAAAAACCTCCAAATTTCAGGTTTTATAAAACTTGATATTGCTTTTTGCTGTTCTGGTACAATTTCATTACAAAAATAATCCATTCAGGTAATCCTTACAAATTGAAGTTACAGGACCAGCTCTCACTGCAAGCAAAACCAACCCCCATTGCGCCTCAATTAGGTAGAATTTAAGAATCTGAAAACATCTGAGAGAAAACAGACCCTTAACCCAGTTCATAGTTCATGCTGTATTTTATTTATATCACTTTTGTTGCTGCTTTAAATAATTATACCCGTATGGCCTCTGATGCAAAGGAATGTCTAGGAATGTTTACTTTTATGTTTGGTTCTTTCCTGTTGGGGTCTTGATACTGGTTCAAATTCATTATATCTATAGAACTCTTCAATAATGAGGAGTTATGAGGAATTAGTGGAATTGTTAAACTAATAGAAAAGTCTGTGAAAAAACAGTATCCTTAAGAGAAAAAGAAATATATAGGGCTTTCATTCTGGCATGAAATAGAATTTGAGGTATTGGCAGCATGAAGTATTGGAGTTGAATCTGAAAATACAGCATTAAAGACCTTTCCATATAATCGCTGAGATATACATGCACACTTTGTTTCCAAAGTGCATTAGTGACTACAGAAAAACAAAGAAGATAAAATGCTCACCACAGTGCAATTCATCTACTCCGTCCTCACAGTCTTTCTGCCCATCACAAAGCCAGGTGGTCAGAATACATCTTCCACTAGGACAACCAAAATAATTTTCTTCACATGTGGGTTTGTTTTGAACTGTGATAAAATAAAGAATGTAATGTAAAATGGTCTCTACTAGTATGATTAGGAGCCTAATACATTTCTGCTAAATTTCTGAATACTAATGGACAAAGGGTTTATGTCTAAGAATGAAAAAAAAGATAATTTGTGTTCATAAAAAATAAAATATAATGGTAGCTAAGTAGCTTAGGGAGGTGAATTTTTTTTTTATTTTTTTTTAGAGAAGATTCACAGCACAGCTTCAAACTAAATCAAAAGGCCTGTAAAGGAAAGCAGTTCAGTTTACAGGTTTTGAGGTCAGGCAGGTCAACATTGCTTGTTGTTTTACACCAGCTGAAGAAATTGCCCTTCTGATCCTTCTGCTGTCATTTACAAGATAATCTAATTGTGGCAGTATTTTTGTCACTGGGAGAAGCCACAAAACTGATGCATGCACTGACTAACAGGAGTTAGAGCAGTGATGCTGGAGCCAGAGATTTAGACTTTGTCAGAAATTAAGAAGTTCTCCCTTGTCTTTTTTAATTTGTGGAGTTGGAAAGAATTTTTTTTTTTTTTGAATGCTTAAAAAACAGATGTGAGGAAAGAAAACATGTCATATATTTAGTTTCATGATGTAAGCACAAATAGTCTAAAACCAGTTTATATTAACAATCTTAAGCAAAGTCCTGAGAAAAGCCAGGAGACAGAGGTCCAAGCATTGGAGAGCAATGAAACTCTCTGCCATGATTCTCATTATTCCCTCAGTGCACTGGATTTGTTTTCAACCTCCTCTCTTTTAAAAAGAAAGTTAAAATAAAAATATTTATGGCTTCTATGAATGAAAAAAAGAATAAAGAAAGAAGTGGGACATCTATGATGTTTTGATAGATATTGAAAATTGTCTAAGCACAGCTACCCTTAAATGAGTATTTTGCTGTAGTTTTCTGTAAGAACAATGACACTGAACAAAACTGCTAATGGGAATTACAACAGTCATAATAGAAACAACACTCAAAAACTTAATGTGCCAAAGTTGGCCATTTTGAATGAAATGGCAAAGGAAACCGCATGTAGGTTGAATGGGAATGGTATTGCTTCCAAGTAAAGGCAGGAATGATCCAGGCAATTAGTCACACATTAAAAAGATGGAACATTTTGGCACACATTTGAAATTCAGAGAGAAGTAATACAAATAAATGGACAATGGAATAAAATGCACATTAGTGTACTTATGCAACATTAGTTTACCGAAGCTATAGCACACTGCCCTCAAAATCTTCCTTGGTATGGAAAAAAACCCTTTCTTTGTTTGGAAATTACAGTAAAACTAAGATATTTTGAGCTTAATGAAGTGTTATATACAGCAAATTCTACATAATTGAGAGATGATCTGGAGAATGTGGAAATTAGAATAGGAACTATAAACTTCATATGCATCTATTTTACAGGATTGATGAAAGTTCTTAATGTCACGTTGACAGTATTGTTGAAATTCTAGGTTTCTCTGGATCCTGGTAATATTTTCATCAATAAATTTGGTACACCATATATGAGAATTCTAGTAGAACCTTCTGGTGACACACAGAAGGTGTGGATTATCACCCACAGAAACACAATATTAAATGGAAATAATCAGATTGTGTCCGTTACTAGGCAAAAAAAGATGGCATTGAATAACATAAAATTAGAAGTTTTATTTTTACAAACTACAATTTATTATATAATAAATATTTACTTTTATTAAATGTTAATTCTTAGAGGAAAGAGAGTTACTGGTCACAGGAGGTCAATGTCACTCCAGCATAAGTCAATTATGAAACCAAATAGAAATGGAAAATGTTTATATTTTGTACCTAATATCTCAAACTCAAATGAGGGGCTCTGGATAAAAACAGAGAAAACACATAAATGCCATCCTTCCTTAGCTAAGAATTTAATATTGTGAATAACTCATTGGTTAACAGTAAGTATAGAGCAATAACCTCACTCCTGTGTCTGGGGCTCAGGTTGCCATGATCCCTTTTTACTGGCTGAACACAAGAGCTATCACAAAAGCAATAACCCTGGATTCCACCCTGGCAGCCTATTCCAAGGACCTCAACCAAATAAAAGAGAAAGTAAAAACAGTCAGCAAGAAAGGAAAAGAAATACCGCCCACTAAAGCAGTAGCTAATAAAAGCTCCTGAGTGATTATGCTGATGCTTGATGAGCTTGACATTTTAATGACTCATATTTTACTTAACTAAAAATGGTAAATGACAGAGTTAACCTCAAGGAAATAGAAAACCAGACATTACAGTTTTCCTCAGAAAAAAAATCAGTATTCATTTGCAATAATTTGCAAAATCCCATTAAAAAAAATAAAGGTGAATAAACTGCATTCAGCATTATATTAATCTCTATGTTAAATAAACCAGTGTTGACTGAAGAAACATTTCATTTTGCAACACAATGAGAAGCACTCTCCCCCGCCTCCCCCCCACCAAAGGATTTTTTCTTTTTTAAAAAGTAAATTAATGCTGTGGGCTTTTTTTTTTTTTTTAACTTTTTTACAGTTACCTGGGCATTTTAGTTCATCTGTGTAATCCCCACAGTCATTAGATCCATCACAAATCCATTCTGGCAGTATGCAAAGGGAAGTCGAATTACAGCTGATAAATCCTGAAGATTTTATTCCGAGTTTATAGAAGTAAGCACAGTTTGTATTATCTGGAAAGAGACACTAAATTACTACACACCTAACACAGAGTGAGAAGCCTTAGAGTTGAATTCTCACGTTGAGCTTGAGTTTGTGCAGCCCATGCAGGTGCTGCTATCCCAAGCAGTAATGACTCTGAATTAACTGCTGCACAACAAGGAACAATCAAGGGACAGCTGCTGGGAGGGAGCACAAACACAAACTTACTGCAGTTCTTTTCATCTGAAGCATCTGCACAATCAATGATCTGGTTGCACTGTGCTGATTTTCCAATGCAAACCCCATCTGCACAGCGGAATTCTGTCAAGGCACACGTTGAATCTGTAACATACGGTGATAGAAGATGTAAATTTGTGTGCTAAACAGACTCTTCAGATGCACATTATATGCATGGTGCTTAAACCTTCCACCTTTCAGAATGAGACATTCAGAACACGCTGCACCTTCCATTAGATAAATGATTTTGAATTTATTAGACCTTATAAGTGTGTAATTTTTTAATTTATTTTTTAGCCTAAAAGTGTCTCTAGGTAATTCAACTCATTTTGAGAGAATCATTATGTGAGGAAGGAAGAAAAATTTTCAGGACCATCCATGAATCTCTGATTTCTTTCTTGTAACACCATGGGGGTTTTACCTATATGCTTTTCTCTTTGTTTATATTTAGGTAAATGATTAAAAACCATTTGGTGCCTTCAAAAAATGCTAGTTATTACACTTAAATAGCTTTTTAGTTATATATTTTGGAATAATATTCCCTCCAAACTTTCTGAATTGTAACAAAGGATTTGTGTTGTCTGCTAGCTGGTCTTTATCCATTGGCTGATGCACAGATATAAATATCCATGTTTTAAGACATAAACCAAAAAACAATTCTGATATGAAAAGGAGAACAATTCTAGTAAGCTTTGCAAAGGACACAGACATTGCCATGCATCTGAGAAGCAAAGAAATAGAGCACTTGGTGCTTCAAAGAAGCAGATGCAGAGATCACCCATGTTTCAACCCTTCTGTCTGCAGAAAGATACTCTCTCCTCTATTACTTCACAAACAGCACCTGTATTTTATTTTATTTATGTATCTCTAATAGTACATATAATACATATGTATATTTTATATGTTATTTAATCTTATAGCTACCCCCAGTCTTCTTCTAGAATATTGTAGGTGTAACCGAAAATCAGTCTTCACATCAATCCCAAAACATGATTAAATTACACGTTATTTTCTAGCTACTCCCATTTGCATAATAAATATTTACAAAGCAATATTCTGAAATCACCTTGGAAATAACATGCCATTTACCTTTACAGTCAAATTCATCAGAGCTGTCACCACAGTCATTTGCACCATCACACACTTTATTACTGGGAACACAGCGGCGATTCGAACATGGCTTGAAACCCTTCCGACAGCCTCTGTTTTCTGGGAAGTGAAATACAAGCACATAATTTGATGGACAGCTAATAAAAGCTTTGCACTAAAAGCAAACAAGCATTCCAGAAAAATATTTTAATTGATAATTTGAAGTGGCAGGAAAAAAACTCCAGAAATTGTTCATTTATTGTCCAGCAGAACTTGGAGTGATAAAGGGATAAAGAAAAATAAATGAAAGCAGGATGAGAAAGAATTAAAGAGTGACAAAAAAAAAAAGAAAAAGGAAAACTTAATTCCCAGTTTTCATTGTCTTGTGGTATAAAATGCCCATGTGCTTCAAATGCATTTGTTTTTACAAATCTTTTTTGTGACAATGTTTGCATATGTCATCAATAGCATGATCATACAGAACGAAGCACACCAAATTTGGCCTAAACTAATAATATTAGCAGAGCAGTTTTTGGATTTCTGAACACCAATACTAACAGCATTCTGCTCAACAAGAACGTATGAATTCTACACAGAATGATATGTTTGAGAACTCAGGACTGATTTACTAAAGCCTTAATCACTGCAGAAGCTATGCCAAAATAATAATTAATTATTCACTGCATTAGTTAATCAATGAGTCTAGCATCTTTTTATCAGATTGAGAAAGCAACACCTTGTACATGACCTAGTGCATGACAGAACCCCAGCTCTTCCCAGTTTTTTTTTCCAATGTGTAGCAAAAAAATCACTACACTTGATTTAAATGAGGCCAATGTACACTGTCATACTGCAAATTAATGTCATGTCCTTCATAAAATGATGTGGCAAATGCATGGAATAAAAAATTGTTGGCTTTCAGAATCACAGAATCCCAGGATATGCTGGAAGGGACCTTAAAGCCCCTCTCATTCCAGCCTTGGCCATAGGCAGGGACATCTTCCACTAGACCAGGTTGCTCCAAGCCTCATCCAGCCTGGCTTTGGACACTTCCAGGGATGGGGCACTCACACCTTCTCAGGGCAACAAATCTTGTATTTATAAATCTATTTATAAGTTTATAAACTAGCATTTATATATTTTTCAGTATGTATTGTAGAATAAAGTGTCTTCCATCTTTATAAAAGCAGCTAGCTGTGTTTTTCCTTATTTTTGAGACCAAAATATGAGAATATTTGAGATGAATTTTATTAAATACAAGCCAGTTAATACATGAAGTTTGCAAAAAAACATTTTCAGGTAATGCTACGCATATAATTTCAGGGTTTTCTTGATGTGTGAGTTGGCATTTTCTTCCTGTGCATTTTGGTGAGTAGTTGGTATGAATAAGTAGAAAAGTCACAGAGTAACCAATCTAAGCATGTATTACCAAAATAACAATGGGAAGGTGAAAGCTCTAGAAATACTTACCACAGTAGAAAAGTTTCTCATCAGACTTGTCCTTACAATGAACAATGCCATCACAAGTCAGCTGATAATCAATGCATTCCCCATTTCCACATTCAAACTCTGAATAGATGTTGCAAGTAGAATTTTTAGCTAAAAATAAAACACATTGACACGTAATTTTTCAAAGTTTTTACAACTAGAGAAAATGAGAAAAAATGCTGGTTGCATTTAAAATATTACCTAGGTGGTTTTTGAAAACCTAAGTACAAATCAATAAAACACACCATGGCATCAGAACTTAAAAGCTTCTACAGAGAGAACCTGTAAAAGAAAATACATTGACAAATATCCATGAAGGAACATGTGGTGACACAACTCATAGGCACTGATTTTGGTAAGAAAATAACTTTGCAACTACTGTGCTCAGCTACCTTCTACTCACACATGCCTTTCCAACCCCCAGATTGAATGATACAGTCTAAGCCCCTAAGCCTAAGCAGCAGAAAGCCTTCTGCTTCCATTTTATTTTTTCTTTTATTCACAAAAAAACTCACCTTCTCATCTAGTGGATGTTTTATCTACTATTTTAGAAGAGAACAAGGCGCACATTTAAAAATTTTACACTTTTAGTTAAGAAATTAAAACGTATCACAAATTTGACGCAGAACAATTTGGTCATGAACTTTGTGACAGGTCACATATCTGCTTATTGTGCATGGTTCTAAACAAAATATCAAGGTGGAGAGGAAAGAGAAGTATCTAGAACAACTCAAGAAGAAGAATGAGGAAAGGATACCTAATTATTATGCTTCCTTCTTGTTTCCATTATAATCACTTCAGCACAAATTCAGGAAGAATCAATGTCTGCTATAGGCAATAATCAAGCCAATATAAATTGAAAACATTTCTTGATTTGATTCAAGCATGAAGGAAAATATAAAGTGCTGAGAAAATAGATTCTGGACAAGGTGGCATCTGATCTTGAAAAGCATTTATAGTCTTTTGAATTTTAATTTAACCATTTTTATCACTTTTCTCTCCATTTTCTAGCATTGTAAGAACTTAGATCTTAAAAAAAATCATTCTCAATTACACTGTAGTTCATCTAGTTCAGCATTTTAGACCACAATCTTTAGAAAAAGATGAAAAAAAGAAGTATGTATAGTATAATCTGCCCTCAGTTCAAGTCTAACTGGACACCCTTGCAGAGATTGCTTCAAACTCCATCTTGCAGAAACAAAGCATTTTAATGCCTTTCAAACCATTTCTTTGATGAGAAGTAAGAAGTCGGAGTAGTCATTACCCATATAATCATCTCTCCCTCTTTGAATTTCACTGAAGCTTTGTCTCAAGACTCTTGACTGACACAAAGTTATACAGCCTAATTCACTGTGAAAGGACACTGAATTCCTTTTCTCAGCTGGAATTGCTAACTTTCAGTTTTATTGCGTATCCCTTTCAACAGTGTTACGAAGAAAGAAACTTTTGATCTCACAGCTAAACTGAAGTGTGTCTTGTTCCCATCCTTCCTGTACTAGACTGAGACATTAAATTTTGGGGTTGGCTTTCTTCTTTTTTTATTTGTCCTGGTTTGAGACAAATTTAGTAGAAAATAGCTCAGATCAATATTTCCTGCAAGCATTCTACAGAATAATTTAGAAGATGAAATCTTACATCACGTTCTAGATGAGAATTTAAACATGGTTTTACCTAAGAGGAATTTTAAGAGTTGCAATGTATTTGGAGAATATAAATGCCACATAATTATTATAAATTATTAAGCATATGAATTTGTCCACTGAACCTCTTTCACTTCCACTGCTGATCACCGCCTTGACAATGTAAAGAGATAGGTGAGAAAAAATGCTTTAATTAAGGTACAACTTCAGTAATTTATCCAACATAGCCCTAGAGAGGCCCAACAGATACATGTAGATACTTCTATCTATCTCAGCAGTAATCATGATAGATATGCAAAAATCCTAACTATTACTAAGAAGCAGTATCCCACTACCATAATAGGATTTGAAGGAGAGTGCTTTTAACTCCCCAAAAGACTTAAAAAGTCTTACAAGACAAAAGAGTCAAAAGCCTTGTATGTGCTGCATTGCCAGATCAATTTTTACAGTATATAGAAGGAATAAAATTAATGGCTTGGGCCAGCTGTCTTATGAAAGCCAACAGCATCACACCACAGAAAAGCATCGTGTCAGCTACCATTACTTACTCACACATCTGTTATCATCTATCAGTACTCTGTCCCCTCTACATGAGCAGTTCACTCGTCCATCAGGTGTCAGGAGGCATAAATCATGACAACCTCCATTCATTTGTGCACAGGGAGATAACTCACCTGAAAAACAAATGACAAAAGACGAACTCTATTTTATTAAATTTGCTTCAATGGCCAATGTCTTTGAGAGAGCAAAGTTCACCATATCTCAGATTCACGGGCAATTGACTCGGGTTTTATCAGTCAGATGAAAATGTCAGCATGCCTCAGATGATGGCATACTAAGATAAACAAACAGAGTTACCTGGAAAATAATTTCAGAAACCTACAATATTCAAAACTGCTGAAATCTAACAGGAAAATATTTAACTGTTATCCACTGAGCTCAATGCCCATAGCAGAAAATGGTCTCTGAATAATATTTGTTTACTTGGGGAGAGGTTTTGCCCTTACATCTTTTCTAAACAGTTCCTACAACAAAAATAATTTATGAAACAACACATAATCTTATAACTTTGTTAAAACTCTGTAAAAACCCTGAAATGAATGAAATGGAAATTAAGAAACGTGGTTTGCAACTTACAACTGTTGGTATCATTGGCAACAGCAATGATTCCCATTGGCTGGTGTGGGATGTCAGAACGGAGAACCTTGGTGTCTCCTCCTGTGTATTTACTGGAACGCAGAATGGCTCTCCTCACTCCATCTGACCAGAAAATGTACTCATCGTACACAGCCAGGCTCAGGAACGTGCCTGGGCCAGACTTGACAATTACCTAAAATGCAGAAGTGCAGAAGAGAAACATGAGAAGAAATGCTGTCACTGAAGAAGAAGTTTTTAAAAGTGCAAACTGCCACTCCCAGCACTTTAAAGTTTTAGACAAAACACTTAATACTTTTTTACTTACAGCACCTGGAAGAATGAGATAACAGCACTTAAAATGGGTTAAAAGGATGCTACAAGCACCGAAATTTCAGAAAACCAGGCATCTGTTCCTTAATTAAAACAAAATCACAGTTTATCAAAATGCACCCGTAAAAATACCTACTCAACACACTCCCTGCTTAATAATCAAACAGAAAAGAGAGGTTCTTTCAGCTGAAACTCTAAAAAATTCAGTCTTTATGAACCGAAGTGAGAAGCATCTTTTAGAACTGCAGTGCTCACCATATGATCATATTAGAAACTTGAGCACAACACAATAAAAGTTTTGTGTTTCGCAATTTAGAAAAAAATCTCAACATAGTTACGATCAATTTAAAACCTAGAAAGAAAAAATGAATTCCAGTTCACTATATAGTAAGGTTTGAAAAAAAACTGTAGAAATGCAACAAATTTAATCTCAGTCTAAATCACAGTTCCTGTAAAATATTTTCTTATCTGTTCTTTTTTTCTGTGTATCAGAATTAAAAATTCCACATGAGCAGTTTCTTTTCTGAAGGATATGGCATATTTTTAATCAGTTTTCTAGTTGAATATTTAATTTTGGCTGAACAGAATTAGTGAAAAAGGTTTAATATTTCTCCATTAGAAAATAGAGATAAATATTACTCTTAATATTTTTATTGAATTGTATTTCAGGTTTCTCTAAAAAAAGTAGTAACTTATGTATATTTATGAAGTGGGATCAGTTGTGATCCAGGCTAGAAGAAAATAAAAAATCCTGTGTCTTTGTCCTAATTATCATAGGGAAATTGGGGTAAAACCAGAAAAATAATATCTTTTAACATATCTCCACTTAGGTCACCACGGTTTTCCATCTGCTTTGTGTCCTTATCCTTTTTCCCAAAGTGCCTTTATAACAACAATGAGAGTTCATGGAAATCCCCATGAACCACCACATCTGATGGAGCTGAGCCCTTGGTGCTGAGTGTACACACACACACAGAGGGATGCTCTGTGCTAACTCTTTAAAAAAACGATGGAATGAGAAAAAAGTGGTAATAGTCAACCCCAAAGTTAATAATTAAATAAGTAATTGTCTGTGTGAGAAATCTTTCTCTTCATATAAGGAATACACCTAATACACAGGACACCCAAATTTCATTTTGTGAAACAAAATCCCCCATTTTGAAACCACAGCTGTGCCTTGGAGACTGAGAAGGTGCCCTAGCTCTGCAGGATTCAACACCAAAGGGTGCTCCAGCTTTGTTCACACCTACGCCAATTCTCTGCCCAGGGTATCTCAACAATTTCTAACATAAATAATTCTAGTCCAGTGCACAGGAGCATTCCTGTCCATATTTAAATTCATTTATACAGACAGAATGTCAAAATTACTTACATTAGTCACATAATTATAACAAATTCTGCTTCACTATGCACATCACATATTTCTGCATATTTTAAATAAGTTGGACGGCAAACCCTTTTTTCCAGGAAAGATTTTTCCTAGTGATAAATGTCCCAAGAGGACAACTTTTCTCTAATCAACCTTTTCCCAAAACTAAAAGTATTAAAAGATAAATGGGAATGTATTAATGGCAAAAGATTTAAATTCTAATTGTGCACATTTACAGTAAGACACTCTTAAAAGCCTGCACTATTCATATTCAGACATTTCAGGAGAAAAAAAATCGTGTATATTTCTGAAAGATCTGTATGAAATCTGGCCATGAAGATTTTGCAACCCCACATTTTTCTCTGTGATAGAGTGAAATGCTTACAGTTGGAAAGATTTTATTGTAACAACTAATGCCCAAAAAGGCACTACCCTGTTCAGCTTTGTGTGTTCAGTAGCACTGTCATGATCTCTCTCAGGCTGTAACAATAGAATGGAAATTCATTGCAGAACTGATCATTGTTGTTCAACCTTGGGAGAGATGAGATCCAAATAAAGTGTCACAAAAACAAACATCCAAACCATTTGTTCACTAATGCTCACGGTATTTCATTTCCTAAAGTCTCTGTATTATGTCACAGCCCTAGGACATTGATTTTATGCAAGCATCCAGAATAAAGAGTTCGTATTTCTATCAGTTGTGGCCAACTTTACAGCCCTTTAAACATTCTAACTTATAGAATAACACTGTAAATTGTGACAATTTTTATTTCTATTTTTTAAAGTCTAAATTTATACCAAAAACTGCAGCAACCCAAATACAATTTTAAAACTTTAGAAAAACATGAAAAGACATCCCTACAATCCCTTCCTCCTGAACCAGTGGAAGTCAGACCCATCCAAGAGTACATCACTTGTTTTAATACTAAATGATACCAACATTCAGTTACAGCAGATATTTCAAGCTCTGAGCAACATGAAAAGTTTTCTTTGGTTCCTGTAAAGAGATGAGGAGACTGAGGGGCTGGAGTATGTCAGAAGTTGCAGAACAATGCAATTTTAACTGTGATTCTTTCTTTTTTAAAATCTGTTTTTGAAGTTGTCCAGAAAGCTTTTGTTTTAACATATAGCAGCTCTAATTTCAGATCTGTGTAGGAGCTTCTCAAGAAAAACATGACTGAAAGAGGAGAGGAGCCAGACAGGTAGATATGTCAGGTACACACGAATTTCTGACAGAATACTGTAATTTTGATGATTTATATAGAACTCATATTAGATTGTCAGTAAGAACTAGACTCAATGATTCTTATCATGACAACACTTCACTTATCTAGAAATACTGTTGGGGGTTTTTTTAAGAGAAGTGCATAAAGTTAATGCATCAGCTTAAAATATTATTTACTTTTTTTTTTTTAAGTAAGACTCTTGATCCTGTTTGTTGATTGGCCTCAATGCAGACTTTATTTTCATCATAGCTTTAATGCATAATTTTCCTTTCACTTATTTTGTCTTTCAAAATTACCTTCTAAGTGACTTGAATTGAGGTCACATAGACAAGGATACAATGGACATACTAGAAGACCAAGAATAGCAAGATCATGTTTCCATAGAATTTTCCAAGCACAGTGTAACAAAATCAGAAGTGCTTCCTCTTCAACAATTCATTCTTATTTCTCCATGTTAGCAATGAATATCTAAGACACTGAAAAACAGATTTCAATGCTGAATTTGCACTGTTCCAGCTGCTACTTAATTTGCAGTTCAGCTGAATGATAGATTAAGCAACTCTTTATAAAAGGACTGTACTTTTCAGTGCCATGGAAATGGAAAGCACACAGCTCTGTAAACCACTATTATATTAACCAGGCTCTTTGAAACTGCTTGCCTATTAATTCCATGATAATTATTTTCAGCTTCATAAATGACAATGACAAACTTCATCTAATGTTATATTTACTTCAATCTCCTAGAATTTTGTTGGATCCTGGGGCATTATAAATAATCTTATTTTCCACAGCCTTAGAGATTAGTTTTACCTTTTCATTAATTCCTTTTTTTAAGTTAATTTCTGCCAGGCTACTGGACATCAAGGTATTTCAGCAAACAGTCCCAAACTAAAAGTGTTGGATCTGTGTCAACCAGGTATCTACCTCACAGGGATTAGAGGATTTTATTGCCTTTGGCTAGGGAATAACTT
Organism: Climacteris rufus; assembly: GCA_013398175.1. NCBI lineage: Eukaryota > Metazoa > Chordata > Aves > Passeriformes > Climacteridae > Climacteris > Climacteris rufus. The sequence continues at coordinate 209,252 of VZRZ01004655.1, forward strand.
CCAGTAAGTTGTAGCTTGGCATTATTTTACAGAACTACTGAAAGAGAGAAACTCAATGTCAATGGAGTGAACTCAGAAAAACAACTACTGAAGCAGGGGGTGAGTATTTCACTCTTTCTGTTGGTTTTGGGCTTCTTCAAATGAATGTTGAAGGGAACACAGACATTTGAAAGGCTGAGAAACAAAGACTTTTTTTTGATATTTGCAAGAGAAAAGAATCAAGAATAGAACATTCCTGTTACAATGACTATATTTATATTTCTGGACAGAAAAATGAAAAAATGGACAACTTCTCTTCTAGTACCATTAACTGCCAAGAATATCCATACTATTCCACCTCCTTTTCAAACACATAAAGGAGAATTGATTAAAAAGCCCCAAAACTAACTCTTGTTCCTCTAACTACCATAATAGGGGGAAATAGGAGAAGCAAACCATGGTGAACTTAAATGTCTAGGTGGTAAATTGTGCATATTGTGCTGACAACTACAATTTTTACTAGCCTTTCTCTTTTCTCTACTATTATTGTTTCCAGTGATGTTTAAAATAATTACAGAGAAACAGTAGAAACTGAAAAAGTAAATTCTCTACGTAAGGTAGTTTCTTTTGTTTTTTTTTTTCCTAGACAACCATCAATGCTTATTAAAACATCTGCCTTCAAGTTGACATTACCTGGGTTAGTTTCCATCTGTGATTATTTGTATATACAGATGATCAGCAACAAGACTGTTCAGGCCAGAATCACATTCAGGACCTGCATCTTGTTGTAGCTGCTCATGTTCAGATCTTGGAGAGAACCTCTACTAATAATTTTTAGCATATTCTTACCTTAATGGAGTTAGACATTCTACATTTAAAATTGCTAACATTTTGTATAATTTCCCTCTGTTCTAGCTACCTTGGCTGATATCATTTTTACCCTGGCTTAGTGAGTTATTTGGTCACCTCTTTGGTAACATTGATGTTCTCATGAATACCTACCCAGAACTGACCAAAATTAATCTGCTGTCCTCAGTGATACTTGCACTACAAATAAGTATAACAATGTGCATGAAAAGTAATTTATTATTACTTTAATACAGAAATTCAACAGAAAACAAAACAAAACAAAACCAAACCAGACATCCTAGAAACTGAAAGTTACTGGCAGCTTGCAATTACATTAAGGTTATAATTACCAGAAACACCACTAAATCCATATTGATTTCAACAATCACACCTCTAGGCCCTACAAAGCCATAACAGAGACCAAAACATTCCCATCTGGATATTAAAAGAAAACAGTTTACAGGAAATTAACTGTTTTTCACAGGTAAAATGATACAAAATACTTAAAACTGAAGAAGAAAATGACAGAAAAAAAGCCAAAAACAAAGTAGATAATGATTTATTGGGAAACTAAGTCCAAACTGTTGGCTTAGTCTGTGTGTTCACAAAAAAAAGATGTTATAATTAAAGCACTAAGCAGCTAAAACCAGCTGTGACCACAATATTAAATCCAAGTAAGGGCAGGAATGAAAATGGGAGAAAATGGGGAAAAATTATGAAAAAGATGATTGTTATGTCTGTTTTTTAAACCGGAAGATCTGACAGAACAGAACAAAAAACGTTCTAAAAACAAAGCACAATCAACAATATCTTCTAAGTAATGAAAAGGAACAAAAGTAACAAGAAATCTTCCAAACTTGAAAGAGTATGCCAGAAACCAAATACTAGTATTAAAATATCAGCTCAACACAAAATCAATAAACTCTTGCAATCCACTTTAAAGAGTCAATTCAATACTGCCAAATGATTTTCTACTAATTCATTGTACTAGATTCTTGTGGTGAGTAGAATGAAGAAAGAAACTGCTATGTGGAAGAAAATTCATTACATTACCATCAGCCTTTCATGTTCCACTATCCAATTTCTACCTTTGTTAACCTAACTGAAACTAGAGAGCAATGAAGCAGAGATAGTGAGGAAAAAGGTAATCTGTTTAAACTATTTTTGACAGGTGGCTGATGACAGGAACACGCTGAAACACCCCAAAGGATCTGAGATCACCACAACAGTGGAACAATCATTACTTGCATTCTCTTAATGTCACAGAAAGCAGAGATCTCGTCCAACTGGAGAGCATATGGACAAAGTAAAACAACTGCCCTGGCAATATTATTTCACTAGATCAATAAAACAATTACCAGGTGGGATTAGGGCATTACATGTATCAGTAAAAATCCATCTATAAGGTGCTCAGCCACTCTGCTGAAGGGCTGCCAGTGAGGCCCAGCAGCTTGCTGGGCTCTCTCTTCTGGTATAACAATCCCCATCTAACTAAGGCAGGAAAAGTGAGAACTCAGATCAGTAGTTTTGACAGTAGAATTAGCTGATTATCCCACAACAGGTATCTGTGTAAGACACCAGAGCTCTCAAAAAGCCCTTCAGAAGAATATGCTGGACTCAGCTTACTGCATTCAGAAGCTTTTTTTTTTTTTTTTTTACTGCAATGGGGAAGAAGAGTTAAAATGACAGAAAGCCAAACCATGAGGCAACATACTTGGAAAATTGGAAGTTTCAATGTCCAATTGCTGAGAAAACTGAGTGATCAGCTTTTCTTGCTGATGTGAAGTGAATGCCAAAGGCCTGATAAAAAGTGGGATTTTAGTAATGGATTCTGCAACTCGGTTGCATCATGTCCTCTTTCATGTTTGTGATGCCTGTTTTGTTATACTCTGTGCAAAGATGAAGTTAAACTGTTTAATCATAACCTACTAATTACCTTGTACTTGTGTTTAGCTTTACTAAGTATATAGTCAGAGACTGAAAAATTCACAATCCATTTGGTAGGTTTGTCCACTTTCTGATACAGTTACTGCATCTGGAAGCATTAGTGGGCTGTGGTTAATTTATACAAATGAAAAAAAAGGAAAAAGGAAAAGCACATGCCTAGTCATGCTGATTGTACTTCTGTTCTGCTCTGACAAGCTTGACTCTCCTCTTTTACTCTGACAATAAAGTTTTGTCTAAAAGCAGTGTGGGGAACTTCTGGATAAGATTCCAGAAAAACATGTAATTTTCATTTAAGATGCAAAAATATGTCAAAGCTTTTATACTGCATATGAAGCGCTTTATAGAAGTTAATAGAAATCAAAGTGAGATGCTGTACACTATCCTGTAAAGCTGGGAATTGAATACAAGCCAGAACATGCCCTTCATTCATTTTATCCTGAACTTTGGGCGGTACAAAATCCCTGAAAGGAAGATTTCATGAAATACGAGAAACATAGTGCTAAAAATGCAACAAAACCAGAAGCACAGATCAACTGCCTTCAGCATACTCCTTGTAAAAGTTCTATTTGAACTGAAACTGTAAGCGTTCCAGGACCAAAATATATTATGATGAAAGAATAATGTAGTGCAGTTGAATGTCTGAAAATGCATAGCTAGTAAAGATTAGAAGTAAGATTTCTTGAGTAATACTCAAGCATTACACAGAAGAAATTCTGAGCAAACACAGAATTATTTGTAATTCAACTGAGCTTTACGTTTTAAATCTTATATAAAACTAATACTAGAAGAAATTTAGGCAATTTATGATCTTTCTGTAACAATTCACTTTAAAGATGTTAACAAAGGCAAACAGATTTCCAATGAGCATGTTCAGGATTTTTGTATTACTTACATATCTTTGTGATCCATCATATTCACACCTCTCAATTTTTCCCAAGCTGCCATCTGAAAAGTAAAGTTTCTCTGCCCTGTGATCAATGGTCAGTCCATTTGGTGTCAGAATATCTGTGCTAATGATAACCTGTGCATTTTTGCCTGAGAGGGTAGATCTCATGATGCTTGGAAGCTGTTCATTCCAGTTAGTCCAAAACATTAAGCTGTATTAAAATCAAAATAACAAACAAAACCATAAGATACATTTTATAATTTAATTCTCTACGAAATGAGCAACAGAGAAAGAAACAAATGCCTTCATAGACAATTCTGAATGGCATCCATAAGTAATTATGATAATCAGTGGTGAATAAGAAAATGTAATAGCTTATAAATAATTTATATATATATAAATTATAGCAGTTTCCTAGTTCATTAATTTGTATACAAGTACAGATTTTTTTCTCTGAAAAATCTGTTCAATCCTGATCTTGTCTCTATAGTAATATACCATTAGAGAGAAATATAAGCTGTGTAATGATATAAACTTAATTCTGCTAATGTGTATATTAGTAATTTTTAACAGTGAAATTAATCTGCAGCTTCTCCCATATTAGAACTGTGACACAGACCAAAGGACTGCTATGCAAAAAGTTGATAATGGGAAGAAAGTGACCTTAATGTGCTCTACAGGAGACTCAATCAGCCCCTTGTTACTGTTAACAATGACAGCCAAATACTATGGAATGGGCTGTGGATGTAATTCATTGACTGATCAGCACCCGCCCATCCTCTCATTGCAGTCTCCATCAGTGTTTAGGTGACTTACTTATGATACCTTGGTAAACATATTCTACAATACAGCACAAACTCTTAATTTGCATTAACAGGACCTTAGGTCACACATGGAAATAACCTCCACTACTCATGCAACTTTGTACCTTCAGCTACCACAAAATAAAAAATAGAATTTAATTAGGCAGGAAAGTTCCCCAGCCTCCCCAGAAGAGAGACAGCTATCAGAAGCAGAAAAAGTAGGTTGCTTTTCTTCAAGAATTAACAGAGAAAAATAAAAGTACCTCTAACGTGTAAGACACTTATTAACAGAAGGCTGAAATAAAAATATAAACTCTCACTGAAAACTATTTTAGTTTTATTTAGCAACATTTTTGAGCAGGAAGAGAACTAAATTAGACTTCTTTGCAGGATGTTGCCCATAATGCCATAAACGTACATTTCTTGTTATATACTTTTATACAACACTGATTCCTGTGTTAAACACATGGGCCTCTAAGCTGCACACAAGAAAATCAGATTCCTTTTTGTAAGTGCTTAAACTAATTTTGGTTTTTATTTAAGCAATAAGAGTAACATGTTTGACAAAAATCACTAAACAACCACCCAATAATTTGCATTTAAGAAAGGCAGCTTGAATGTTTTAATATTGCATGAAAATGTAATGATTATTTGATCTGGAACAGAAAATCTAAAATTATGTATCTTAATTCTGCAACCGGACCTTGTCGCTTGCCGGGACCACCAGGCGGTTAGTGGCCAGAGCGACACAACTCCTTTATGAGAGCAAGAGGATAAAAGATACTAACAATAAAACATATTAGCATTTATCTCCTACACAAAGAAATCTAATCAACCTTCAGAAGGTTCAGCAGTATTTGCTGTCTGTGAAATAAAGTGTTGCTTGACACCAGGCCAGAATCAGAATCTGGTAGGAGAGATCTAACACATACTTTTGGCACTCATCCAGAGCCAGCACGTGGGGATGGTCGTCCTCAGCCATCGTTATCACGGCCTCGCGGTTGAACGCCCCGCGGCGCCTCTGGTCAACCGTGTGTCTGGTGATGGAGGACGTGGTGGAACTGGTCCAGTACAGAGTGTCCCAAGCTCTGTGATAAGCCAGCCCCTCCACCGACCCAACATCTGGAAGACAGGTTACAGGCAGAGCAAATAAAACTCCTGCTACGAGATAGTTGTTTTTTATTTTTCTGTGGAGTTGATCCCGCAGACTCACAGAGTTCAGTTATTTCAGCCAACTGACTCTGTCAATTCTTTTATCATTCCTGCTCCTTATTTTTTTATTAGACTCAAAATCTCATTTTTTCATAAATTTAAATAAAAAACATAGAGGTCAAGACTGCTGTTAACAACCCTTTACTATACTGGTCAATTCTAACAGCCATTAAACTGCTATTTTCACTACAGTGTCCCCAGATAATCATTAGAAATGACAAACTTTTATTCAAGACAACAATAATTTGGCCACGTCTTCAATTATCACTTAAACCAAGCTTTGGGCATTTTTTCACTAGTTACTTTCATTATTTAGTGCTATCTCTCAATGTTTTCTTTCATAGGTCAAAGTGTCCTGTTGTTATTAACTGTATGGGCTTTTGTTAAACACCTGAAAAATACAGAAAAAAATACCAACTCTGAAGGTCTCAGCATCAATACATAATTTTAATAAGCCATGACACCACACTCTTTCATTCCATACAAAAAGCTCTGAGCTAGAAACAAAAGAAAATATTAATAAGCAACCTAACCACATATTTAATGTCCTGAAAAGATAAATTGTACCTAATCCTAAAATATAAAAATGACAGACTGAGAGAAATGGAAGCAATTATTTCCTACCATTATTTTTGAATTACTATAGAAATATGTATGTTGATAACTTCACATATTATTGCTAGAAACAAATATTTTTAGACCAGAAGGCTCACTCAGCTTATTAATGAACTACAGAAGGCAAAAATCTAGAAATATAATTAGGATTACATTATGCTGGCTATTACAATTTGCATTCAGCTTGCTGAAAGATGCAATTTTTACTATGTAATTTGTATATACAGAACAGAAAGCCCCTAAAAGAGATTGATGACACTGACAGACCAAACACTGAATCAAGACTTTGAAGCAAATAAATGAAAACTACAGGACAAATAATTATTTATACTTTCAAAAAATTTTTTTTGTTAAAGCATTTGGCCATCTTCTGACTACATTTTGTGACATATCTGTGGATAAGTCTCAGGGAATTGTCTTCAAAAAGGAACAACAGAAAAAATAAATGAGACAACAATTCTTAAAGGGACATGAATATATGCAAAAATAGTCTCCCTACTTAATACCCCAACCAAACAAAAAACAGGTATCTTCAGCTCACATACAGGTAACTCAAAATATTGAAATGTAGTGGAGGTTTTAGAAATCACCAGCTGAAATCAAAGATAATCAGTTCTTTCAAATATGATAGAGATGGCCAAACACCTACTGAAGTATTTTAAAGCCAGTTAGAATATGCCTGACTGCAGGGTTGTTATTAACTGTGGTTTATGCAGGTTCTGGAGGTTGTCTGTCTGTACTTTGAAGAGAAACTCAGTTTGATTCTTGGGTCTTGCAGTCCTGAGCACCCACACCATGTGCATGTTCCTTTTTCCCAGGGCAACCTTCTTGAATGAAACAACTAATTCCTTCTAAGATGTAATCCATACATTCTTATAGCAAAAATGTCTTACTTTTTCTAAAAACAAAATCCCCACCTCTTTTGGGAGTATAAATAAGATCACATTCAGTTTTGTTCCTTTTGCCTACAGAGACCTCCCAACTCCTGAAATCTCCACACCTCAAACACAATTTAACTTGCTGAAACCAAGTTTCAGAACACACAAAAAATACCTTTGACGTCATAATATAGAAATGTCTCTCTGAGGACTGACATACACACAATTGTTCACCAACAACTGAGAGCCAGAAGAAATCCTAAAGGTAATTATAATTTCTCAGAGGAACACAACACAGGACTCAAAGGAACCTTGGACTGCCCAAATCAGCCCAAAAGCACCAGGCGTATATGAACCACTCAAACACCTCAAGCAGAAAAGTTCAGAGTAAACAAGTGTGCTCTTAAAAAAAATGAGAGTAATTCAATTGCTTTGATATAAGACAAGACACAAATATTAATTAAATAGAAAACTGTCTGCTGCAAACATATACCAAGTGCATTTTCTTTGCTCCACTAAAATTAATTCTGAAGGATTTGTACCAGGCACACTCTTATTTGCTAACAAACTTTTAGTTTTATCATGTTCTGTATTTTCAGAATTGAAAACTCCACCAATATAGAAGAGATTAATTTAATAGTTTTAAAAATCTATAAATAAGGTGGTTTTAAAGTCAAGGGCATAAGATTCAGAGAGTAGGTGCTAAAATGGTACAAGTTTTAGATAAATTCTTGCAATAGATCATACAACTAACTTTGTTCTTAACGTGGTGTGAGCTGGCTCGTGTCATCAGTGCACTATTCAGTATAATAATTTCTCACTGCTAATACAACTTTTTTGTTAGTTTATATGTTTCTAAGTTATAATCTTTTTTTTTTTTATTAGAGGTTACTGATGAATCCCCAAATTCCTGTAAATCATTTTATCAATGATAAAATGGTGACCAAAGACAGAAATGATCCCAAAAATGGTCCTCTAGACTTATAGGCTGTTCCTAAAAACTAAAATCTTCCAGCAACTTCATATTACTAAAGACAGGACACTGGAGAAGATTCCTAAGCAAATGAATTTCAGTGTTATATCATTACTGGTTTGCATAGACATTATTTTATATTTACTTTTTTCATACTTCCTTAATATTCTAGAGCACTTTTTCTCTTAAACTTAATATATCATTAGATATTCAATTACTTTATAATATATCGGAAATATGTACTCATCCTCTCTGGTGCTGCAGTTGGGGGATTAATCCCAAAACTCACTGAAAGGTTGAAAATTAGCAATTTGTTTACTCTCAGCTTCATATTTTTGCAGCATCATGTAATGTTCTGAACTGGTAAGGCATAAAGAAACTGGAAATGAAAAGAATCACATTTGTTTCACTGACATATTGAATTAAAACACTGATGGCATTAGATGCCTACAGCAATGATTAAATTTATTCTAGCCATGAACCAACAGTTTATGATTTTCACATGAATAGCATACTTAAATGAAAAGAACATTAATACAATATGATATTAATATACAAATACTCACATTATTCACCTGCCACTGACGTTCTGAATTAAATCAGTAATGGGGTGTATAACTGATTAAATATCTACACAAGAGAATGCAACAGCTTATGATTTACAAAGGCAATGCCAGAGTGATCACATCATTACGTTGCCAAATGCTATCTATCACTTTTACTGAAGTTAACGAAGATAGATTGCACCCCACAGAAGAGATGCAGCCTATAAATATTGTCATGCTGATCTTCAGCTGACTTTCCCAGGGAACAGACAAGCAACAAATCAATAACTGAAGAACTCAGTATACACTCCCTTATTATTGCAACCAGAAAATAAAAACACTAAACGACAACGTTTAAATTATCCAATAGTAGCTGCCACTGATTTTGTAATATATACGTAATATATAGTGTATACAATACACTAGTTCTTAATTTTCTATGTTTTTACTTCTTATCTTCTACTTGTAAAATTATTCAGAAAGTTTACAGTCAGAACTTTTCGAGTTGCACCACTTCAATTACTTTTTCCCTTAATTTCATATTTTTACTGACTCCTTCTGTTTAGCAATGTTGTAAAGCAAGCACAACTGTCAATATCATATTTTTTTTTAATACTGAATAGCCATCGAAGTAATAAAATTGAGCATAAACAGCACTTTGATATCAGAACATTGGCTGGAGATGGCTTTAATGTTCAGCAGTGAAACACCTGCTTGATCTTTATTCATTCTCTGAGTTAGCTTTACAATTTCCCTTCCAGGATTCAGCCTGTGGATTGTTACACCAGACTGGTCACAGGAGGGGCTCCTGCTTTCTGTCAATCTGTTTGTGGAAGATGGTGGTGATAGGTAACAGGTGGTCACCCTTGGATCTGAGGTGGAAGCGATGCCTCACGAGCAATAAAGCACCTGAAGAAAAGGGTTTATATTCACATCTCTCACTGACTGCACAATTAGAACTCTAAATAATTCTCGCCTTCTACTCTGCTCTTCGAGTACCAGAAAGCCCTTTGCTAAGCAGAAATTCTAAGACAGTAGTAAGTTTATAATAAATTGCAATAATTGTTCTATTTAGCCTGAGAATATAATTTATTTCAGAGCAGATGTAAAGTTTGCTGAAATTATAACATAAATCAGCAAACATCTGTATCTTGAAAACATAAACCCATGCTATAAGATATTCCACATTAAAGATTATTAAATGCAATAAGACAGCATGAACAAAGGTTTTGGGTTCTTCAAGGTAACAACTAGCTGGAGTCCAAGGCACTATAAATATCTCCATGGATGAAACATTATTACTCCTTCAGACTTATTAAGACAATACTGGAAGTGTTTTATTAGATTATTAAAAATCTCAACAATTGTAATGGAAGAAATTTTTTTCCTACTTTCAGGAGCCCACTTCATGTTTTTATGCATTATATGTGGACTCTAAGAAAAAAATAGTATTCACCCCTACCACCTTCAAAACATTGCCATTAGAGAGACTATACTAATAAGCCTTCTAATATGTATAATTATACAATTTTATTGTTACTGTTGAAAGAGATCTATAAGACAGAATAATGACAGAATAGCCTAATAACCTTATAATATTTGCTGGATCACATTTCTCTTTAGGAAAAAAAAAAAAATCCAGAAAGTTTCCTTTGTGTAGCTTTTCCCTGACAATTCACCAAACACTGTTTTACATTTTATGCAACTAAGTCATAGCTGTTGATGTAAAAATTTAGCAAATATTTATACCAAGAAAAGTTTAAGGGCAATGTTTAAAGCTGAATCAATCACAAACAACATTAATTCTTCATGAACACTTTAGAGTTGAATAGGCAGAAATACATTTCCTCAATACTGAGGCTGGGAATGCTCAGGACTTACCAAACTAAAAGAGCGGCGTAAGTCAGCTCCTGTCATGTATACATTTTAGAGTTTTACACTAGAAACACTTAAACAAAGAATGAAATATGCAGGAATACATATCTCTCAGATTTAAAAAATGCTTAATATAAAATTAGTGAGCTTTATCCACCCGTAATCGCAACTCATAGATTTTACCCACTAATTTTAGTTTAGTGGAAGGTGTCCCTGACTGGCAGGGTGTTGGACTGAGATGGTCTTTAAGGTCCCTTCAAACCTAAACCATTCTGTGATTCTCTGATATGCAGCAACATACAGGAAAAAAAAAAAAAAAAAGATAAATCAGACAATTTGTTTTCCTCTAACAAGGACATTAACATTGTAATAATAAATATTATGTTTTACTATTTAAATATCCTAAACTTAACAACAGCCTCTCACTTTCCTGCCTTTAAAAAGCGAAAATCACTGGACCTATATTCCAACATATACAGTTATAATGAATCCCATTCATTTATGAAATGTAAAGCAGCAATATTCAAGTATTTATTTTTAACAGATTAAAAAGTTCTTTCCTGGAGAAGAAAGCTCCAAAACTAAAGGGATTTCATACAATGAACAAAATGTAATGCTCTGTAAGAGAAATGGGAACATAAATGCCTTTTTGACAGTTAAATTGGACCCATTTAGTTAGGAAGAATAGTAGCACACATTGGAACACCTTTAAAAGATTTACACTGTAAAAAGCCTTACAACACATCACAGGATCTGACACTTTATGTTACCAGTGAAAAGATTTTTGCCTTCCATAGGCACGAGTGCCTCAGGTTCAAAACAGGAGCGTTTCTTCATGTAACATTTCCTTTTGTGCTGTGAAAGACACGACACTGGCAAAATGTCTCAGTGCCATTGTTTACACAGGCAGGAAAAAAAACCAGCTCACTGAGTGTATCTCTTCTTCATACTTTTTCCTCTTTCTCATTTGTTTTAGGTTGTTTGTTTTGCCTTGCCTCCACCTTTTTCCTTTAGTTTTTAACTTGTCCATTGGTCTTCTCTCTATTTGAACACTGCATTGTTTTTCTACAGATACCTTTAGGCTTTGGTTCATGAATACCTCAAACTTCTCCCTATGATATATAAATAAAAAAGCACTATTAGCTTAGAAACTGAAACTTACGTTTTGGTTGTTTTTTTCTTAATAGCCTCTCTGTATAAATAAAAGCTTTGAGACAACTTAGATCAGCCAAAAGAATATTTGTGGGAAATCACAGGCAAGAATAAGGTAAATTTTTTAAAAACAGGAAATAAGAAAGATTAACCTGATAAAATGACTTAGAAAAATAAGAAAGAAAAAGCCCCTGCTGACTGATCAAAGGAGATATTGCTCATTTCATCAGAAGATTTCAGAGATATGAAAGAATGCCTTCCAAAAAACCTACGCTGCACATAAAATAAGGTGTAAGGGCATGGCACATTATACACATCCTGGACTGGATTGTTGTTGTCATTGTTTCTTCTTGTTGAAGACAGAACCCCACCAGGTACAGGATTCTTAGTGAGTTTTGAATCTGTTTTTAGTGAACTGGAACAAGTTAAATAAAGTTGTTTATATGCTGTAAATCTACTTTCCCTGAGCCGAAAATGTGTTAGCTAATGGGTTGTTTATGAGTTGCAAATCTGTTCAGTGAGGTGAAAATTTGTCAGATAATGGGTTGTTTATGAATTCTAAATCAATATTCAGTGAGTTGGAACTATGTTAGATAATAGCTTGCGTATGGGTTGTAAATCTGTTTCCAGTGAACTGGAAACATGTTAGATAATGGGTTGTTTCTGGGTAGTAAATCTGTTCTCAGTGAGCTAAAAACATGTTAGATAATGGGTTGCTCGTGAGTTGTAAATCTGTTTTTAGTGAACTGGAAACCTGTTTAACAAAGAGCTCTATATGTCTTAAGTGTTTTTAGTGTGCAGAAAAGTTCACGGATCTATTAGATTTGAGTGGCACATCTGATTTCAGGGCGGTAGAAATCCCTCAGATAATTGATCCTTTATGAGCAGGTATCATATTCAGTGAACTAAAAATCTGGGACAACAGTATCTTGTATGTAACATACCCTGTTTTCTCTATTAAAGTCAAATACTGAGTAAAGATTTGCATTATTTGTAGACTTCAGCTTAATGAGGTAGGAAAAAGTTGTAGAACTGTTCAAACCACACTAGGTAGTTCCAATGTGGTTTAGAATCTCTTCCTAATTTGGAGGAAAAAGATATAAAAATTAATGTCAAAGATGTCATTTTTCAATCCTGAAATGAAACATTATTACCAAAATCTCTTAGCTGGATTCCATTTAATAATTTCTTTGTAATCAAAGATTATTAAAGTGGAAATCAGAAAATTTTAGAATTTTACATCTTCCCTTCCAGAGAACGGAATTAGTGGTGTCAACTACCTTATTACTGCTTTTCTCTTAATAGGTGTAGGTTGGTCAAATACTTCAGCTCTATCAATCAGCCTCATGAACTGTCTCCTGTTTACAGTGAGAGAAAAATCACGTGCAGACTCTGGGATTGAAGGCTACATAGTACAAAAATACCAGCTGAAAAAGAAGGACTTGGCATAAACTAAAGAGGTTTAAAACACATGAAGCAGAGCAATAAACTAATGTATTTTGGGATGTTATATCCCCTCTCATTTACAAACAAGTGTTTCTACAGAATAATACAGAAGTATTTCTACAAAATGGTTCACATATGCATCCCAAGCATGTACAGTGGATATTTTTGCAAGGATACAGAATTTCATTTGACATTCAATTATTCAGAGTGCTGACTCTGCTAATGAAAAATGAAATCTGGCATATTAAGTTACAACTAGAAACACTTCCTAACAATTTCTTTAAAGTATAATTCTCAGCTATGCTTTATGGAATGTCTTTAGCTGTTGTAGAGCAACCTATTATGAAGTAATGAGGAGTATTTTATTGTTCTTTTAAAACCCAATTTCTATCTGCATTGGTGCTTCACCAGTATTTATTTCTCCTCTTTGTCTGTTTTACATGTTGAAAATTACAGTGTCTTTTGGTATAATATTTTTAACCTCTTTTAACACCAGAGGCTAAAACTGTGCTTGTATGTCACCACTGCATGTTTCTGTGAGCTGTGTCTCTCCTGCAGATAACCTCAACTCTGAATCATTAAGTTTAATGCTTGCCTAGGAGTAATGGCAACATCCTGATAACATTGCTTAGTTTATCTTTAACATAGCCTAATATAGGTATCATTAATTCCTCTAAAATATGCACACATAAGAAAAAAGACAAAAATAAAGCCTTGTACCATATATAATCACATTATGGTTTGGTTTGGAAGAGACCTTAGATCATCTTGTCCCATCCCCTGCCATGGACAGGGATACCTCCTACGAGACCAGGTTGCTCCAAGCCCTGTCCAACCCAGCCTTCCAGGGGTGGAGCACCCACAGCTTCTCTGGGAAACCTGTTCCAGGGCCTTAAGACCACCATAGTGAAGAATTTCTTCCTTATATCTCACCTAAATATACCCTCTTTCTGTTTAAAAACATTTGAAGAGTGTTTTTCCATTCATTAGTGCCAACTGTCTTCATAACCACAAACACCTTCCCAGAACCACGGTGCACAGGTACAACATGCAACAACTACCTAAAGTCAGCTCTAGAATAACAGAATAATATTTTGTCAGTATGCAGCTAACTTTTTTCTTCACTAAAATATATTCCCATTAACATGCAACAGCAAAAAGTGATGTATCAATGGTAGTCCATTTTTCCTAATCACTTTCTTTGGTCCTGTTATTAAACTGACACAAACAAATAGCTACGTGTAGGCAACACACATAAAAGAGTAGAAATTCATGTGAAATTTCTCCACAACCGAAGGAGCAAACACTGTACAGCACTTCAGAACCTTTGGAAAATAATTGCTGAAATAAATTGTAGCCTTCAAAAATACTGGACAGTACTGAAAAAGGAAAAAAGTAAGACAAGAAACAAGTAAATATCTGCATCTGATAACTGACTACAGATTAATGTGGTTTGCTGCATATTTTAGACCAATTAAAGTGGAACAGAAACAAAAGAGAAGACGATTTTAGAATTTATGTTTTTGTCATACAGATTTATGGATGCTTAGCATTAAGGATATATTCGTTGCATATTTGCATTAGATTTCCCTTAAATTCAAATTTTGCCATGACAAACCTGATAACATTTTACATACACTTTGTATTAAAATTATGTTAGACTTTGTTGATTTTATTGCCAAATACTCAGAAGATTTTATTGAGGCTTCAGCTGCAAAATATGGTTTGTCTTACCATAAAGACTTTGGTAAAGACGCTGGCAGCAATTTCTTGATAGTTAGTGCCAAGCTACAAGTATCCAAAGGCTAAAAAAATGTCAACAATGTTTCACACAATTCCTCCTACTAGAGTGGTGAATGAAGGCATATTAAACATCAGGAGTAAATAAGTACATTACTGAGTAAGCCTTTACTAAAACCAAACAATTTAGTGGGTTGGAATTTGCATTATCACTGAGTACAAGTCCCTTTCTCAGCCTTCACTATGAGAAGAGTGAGTCAACTGGACATGTTGATCAGGATCCTAAATTCTACACTGAGAAATGGCTCTGTCAGCAGAGCTCTCTTCACCCTCACACAATAGAAAAAACCCAACCAAATAGTTTCATTTCCAAGCAATGCACAATGAGGTTTTGTTTCAACAGTAAAGCTCCTTAAAATCACAGTAATATTAATTAAGCATTGCCATTATCACTTCTGTTTTCTAGTAACTTGCTTCATGCCTCATAAGCCTGTTTTAAGACAAATTATTTTGAAATTGTTAATGTTTAAATGTATCTTATAGGGATAAAATACAATAATTAAATACGGTAAAAAATAATTGACTTTTACTATACAAAGCGAAGTCATCACCAAATTTTCACTCAAAGTTTACTGAAATAAAATGTGCATTTTGGGAAATAATTTATTTTTTTTTTACTTACTTTCAATTAGCACTTTTCTGCCAGCCCAGTTGTCTTTAATAACTTGGATGTTTCCATAGTGTGCATCACTGAAGAATATGCGATTGGTGCCCCTTCCCTTCAGGCTGTAGTCAAAAGCCAGAGCGATCACATTCTTGAAGTACTCTGGGTTTTCATAGGGCCTCACTGGAGAATTCAGGTTGGTTTCATCTGAAAGGTGTATGCTTTTTAATATTGTCCTTCCTGAGTACAACAGGTAACCTTCATGTCTCAGGCAACTGATGCCATCCTCTGCGAGGTACCCGTGCGCACAGGCACAAGTTCTGCGGGCGTTTCCGCGGTAAAGGCACAGCTGGTGACACCCACCGTTGTTCTTGGCACAAACATTGGTACCTGCAAGGAAACATAATGAAATCTATCTTTTATAAAGAAAAACATACTTAGCTAACTGAAGTAAAAATGAAATTTTATGTGTTCTAACAATTCTCGTATTACAAATTATTTCTGCTGTATTCACAAGGAAAGCAAAGGGTAAAATACTACAGAATGTAACTTTAATCAGAACCTAAAGATAGCTTTTAAAAGTACAATTAATGAGCAAATACAATTAATGTCCTTTTTAATTCACAACTGTATATATTTTATTAATAGAAAAAGAGAAAATGGGCTATTTTTCCATAACCAGCTGAAGACTTAAAACTGTTACAAGTGCTTTGAGTTTTAAATTTTTTTTAAAACACCTGTTACTGGCAAAAAGTCAAATTTAGATACCATTAGAATACAGTATTGCTTTTAGATATTTTCTATGAAATGAAATACATATGTACTGACTGGTAAAATTCTGTGTGAATCCAGTTCCCTGTTTTTAATGAAGACATTTCCTAACATTTTGTTCTAATTTAATTTAAAACTTGACTTAAAAAACTTATTCCCTGACAATTGCACACTATTAGGAAATCATTGTCAAATTATTAACTCCACTTGTGGCAAGCAATATTTAAAATAACAGTAATCATCAATAATTAGGAACTATTTGTCTTTTTCTTTTTTATTTTGGACTATATCTGAATGACTGTTATAGTTAAGATAATTTAGTTTCTGTTTCTGACAGCACTTTCCATGTAACAACTCAGCTCTTTTGGAACAGTCATTTTCCCATTTCTGAAAGTTTTCCACATAATGAAGGTGAATAAAACATTGTAATAGACTGTTTTGAAGTACAAATCTTTAATTTTTGGGGGATATGTAGCATCTGAAAGCACTGTTGAGCAAATTTTTTAACTGCTACATTTCAAGCTGAAAATCCTTTTCAGAAAAAGATCATGGGAAATGAGAGGTAACTTGCTCTTCAAAGTAGAAACATTGAATTTTGTGTTCCTAGGAAAAATTCTATGAGACATAGTCCTCTGGAGTTATACAAAACACATGGAGATTCAGCTACACACATTTTTACATTAAGTTTGCTTTAAAGATTCTTTAAAAGTTTCATTAGGCTAGAAAAGTTAATATCTGTTTGGAAGGATGAGAGGTCCAGAAGAAAAAAGAAAATATATGAAAAAGATCCTCAAGCTTCTAAACTCTCTTTGAAAACCTCAATGCTTCTATGGTTCACAAGCTCTAAATATCTTTTAAAATGGCCAGTTCTGAAGCCAGTGCACTCAGGGCATGTCTTTGCACACGTGTAAAATAGCACTGAAGGATGGGATTCTGTTTGCAAGTAGCACTGCAGGACTGGCTCATCAGAAAGGATAAAACAGGTGTTTGAAAAAAAAAGTATTAATCACAATCAGCACAGGTGGTTGGGATTTTTTTGGTTTGGGATTCTTTTCTGTTTATTTGGGGTATTGCTTTAATAACAGAATGTCTGGAAGCTAAATAATTGCATTGTTTTTGTTTGTTTATTTTTTTTAAACAGTGTTAACTACTTCTGGTTCAATTAACTTAAAAAAATAATATATATATATCTATATATATGAAATAGTGTGATATAGAAAAACATTCCAAAAACATTTTTCACCTGTGTTTTTCCCTTTTGTCCTTCTGGCTCACTGACATCCCCTCCCAATGACATTAATCATTTGTACCCTAGTAAAATTTGAAAAATGTATTAAAAAATCATTCACTTATGTTTTTCAAACTAACATCAGAAGATTTTTATCCTCAGCAACCATTTCTCCTGTTCCTAATGTGATCAAGTCTATAAAGTTATCAATAAAAATTACACATAAAGAAGCATTGTTTTACCCCACTGTTCTTTTTCCTTAATGCTATCATATAAAGCCCTTCCAAGCAAGAAGACATTAACAATTTCTAGCCTAGTTAAAAGAAATATTTTTTTGGGTGTGGATTTTATTTTTATCCACAAAATATGATGTTCATAGAACTCTGAAACTGCATGCAGAAATCTTTAGTAAAATTAATATGCATATATGTTTACAAATTAAGTTCTCAAAAAATTTTACAAAGCTTTTTCTTACGAATAACTATGTTTTCTTTCAAAATGCAGACTTATTTAACATGTCATATTTAGTGCAGTTATTTAGGAGAGATGTATGTAGAAGAAACATAATCTTTGGATATATAATGCTGTGATTAAAGCCAATTTTGAATGCTAGCAACACCAGAAATATATTTGTATTAAAAAACTTGTATTGTGGTAACTTTTCCTCTCTTTTTGAACATATTTCTAGAAAACTTTGGACTGCCTTGTAGCAGATTGTTCTGAGTAAACCATCATCATTTTTGGTAGATACCTAACCAATTTTGTTCACTGAAATAAGTTTTTCAAGGTTTTGTCAAAACCAGAATTTTAGAAGTAAAAAGACAGTTAAAGCAAGATTATTCTTAGTCAGGTAGTGGAGAACAAAATTTAACCATTGGTACCAGAAATCACAGAGTGTTTATTTGTCTCTTGAGCCTGCTAAACTAATTGAACGTAAGGAAATCTGATTATTTACAAGGTCTCTTCCCACAGAAGGAAAAAATTAATAAATAAAGACTCAAACCCAAGAAATTTCAGCAAACAAATATTGGAGACACAAAGGCTTGGAACTTTTTAATAAGAAAAAATTCTGGTTTGCTTTCCAATAGAAATCTGAAACTGCCTGAGATTACTGCTCTGTAAAGCACAGCTCAAGGTCTCTCAATCCTAAGACTGTTTTTTTTAACAAAAACAAAACAAACCTGGAATGGTAGGAAGTGTTTTGGTTTTTGCTTTTCTCTTTAAAACTCTCAGAAGAATTTTAGTAGGATTTGTACTGTATGTTTCCTTTAGTACATTAATTTTAGTTAAAAAAAGACTTCAAAAGCAAAAAGTGGAGATAAAATCACTGATTACTTCATTTTTGGTATGCTTTAATATACAGAAAAAGTAGCAGGTGATATTAAAACAATCAATAGCATCCTTAAGAACAGCCAACCTTTCTCTCGTGCTCTATTAAAGACTTTCACTTCCTTCAGGTTTATTCCAAGGCCAGTCCTCATGGTCACAGCATCCGTGGCCTCATTCTTGTGGCCTCTTCTAATAGAGCCATTTGCATGTGCTCTGCCAAAAAAGTTGAAGATGTCTCATCAACAATCCTCAACTAATTCACACCGAACAAATGACTGAGGAGCAGTGGAGAGTTCACTTAACAGGAGGTGTAGAAACCTGTTCTCATCTACGACACTGAGGCACTGGAGCTTTCAGCATCGGAACGCCCTTTCCTTGGAAATTGCACAGGATTCTGCGACCCCTTCTGTGACCTTGCTAAGGAGTGGCTAATCCTACAGAGGTGAAGCACCTGGCACTGAAATCACATTTGGAGATTTAAAATACTTATGAAAAATAAATTACCTGTCAGACCAGTAGATGTAAGCTCCGAACACGGCAACTGAAAACATATCCACATTGCTCCCTGACAGCACAATCTCCCGACTCCCTCCACTCTCAAGGTCAATTCTTTCTATCTTGTCGGTACGAGCATCACACCAATACAATTTATTTTCCTAAAGATTAATTTTAAAGGAAACATCAACAGCCTTGTCCAAGTATTTAATTAAGAGTTATTAAGATTACATCAAGGTGGAACACCAGCTGGCTTTAATGAAAGATAACAAATACTGCACGTTTTAAGATCTACTGGAAGACAAAGGAACCAACCTCATAATCGATGGAAATCCCATTAGGCCACGCAATTCCCAGGCTCACAAGGACAACCTTCTCAGACCCATCTAAGTGTGCTCTGCCTATGCAAGGGGTCTGCCCCCATTCTGTCCAAAATAAATACCTAGGATGTTGTAGAAATCATCAATTAAAATTTAGCATCAAAACAGGAGTTGAAAATATGTAATACTATACTTCAATTGCAAACAAAATGTGCTATTACTGTTCAGTGGGTACTTAGAAAACATAAGGCTCATGTCTCTAAATAATCTTAAGAAATTGAATATATCAAAATGCTTGTTTAATAGAACAGTTTGCTGAGATATCATTTTCAAATGTTATACATGAAGAAATTTTAAAAACTGTATTCCGTTAGTCAATATGCAATTTTATTCCTTAAAGAGTTTCTGCTTGGAAAAATAAAAGTAAATAAAAACCAGGACAGAACAGAAGCTCTTCCATCTAATCACTAACAAATGTTGTGATAATACAAGAGATGTCTAACTTAAAAAGCAGTGAGAAGCATTGTGGGAAATGGTAGAGCAAAGGGACCTTATTTGAGAAGAAAATATTTTTTCAAATTCTGCCAAATGCTCATGGTAACAAACCTGAATCTTAACTTCTCTAACTTCATGTTCCTGTACATTTACTGGCATAGTTACATCACTAATTTGGGATTAGATGCATAGGTCAAACTTCTGCCTTGACAAACTTCTCAGTCTATTGCTTCAGTTGTAGAAAATGAGGTCAGTTAACCTAAACAGAGCACTTCCTTTACGAACAATCTCATATGGAATAGCTTTATGGAAATATCCTTGTGTCTACAAATACGAATGTATGTATGTATATATGTATATGTATGTATATCTGTGTTAAAATATAAACATGCACAGAAAACAACATATATTCTGAGGAAGAAATCTCTTTCTAAGATAATATAACTGAGGCATAGAATATTACTGATTCCCTGAAGAGAAGGATTTTCATAGCAAATATTCATAGAAAACACTCTAAAAACTTGTTTATTAATATGCTGTACATGAAGTGAACAGAACATAGAAAACTAAACCATTGCTTTCCTCTGCGAGTAATGTATTTTAGCTGGTTTTTAAAGATTACAAAAGTCTTCTGGCATTACTAAACAGTTCTCCCCCTTTGCTGACATCATTACACCAATCTGTTGTTAAGCAGCTGTATTTGACTAAATGACTGCAGATATGTGAAATAATGAGGGATAACAATGAGATAAAGGAGGAAAAATATGAATCCTATAATTTGCTCATCAAATTTGGCTTCTGAAACAACCTATTTTGGCTCTCATTGTAGAGCTTTCTGGCTATAAGAGATACGAATCTGTTCTCATACTTGACATAACAAACAATATTTGTACGAACTATAACACTCATACACATTAGGAAATTGAACTGCAACACTAGTTAAATTAAAAACATGTTGAGGAATGTTAAAATAGGCAATATTAATCAACTGGATATTAACCATCACTACGTAAGTTTAATACAACTTTAACCAGATTATTAACAGCGCCTCTAAACAGATGCTTTCAGGCATCTGATCAGAGGTACTTTCTTAACACAGGATGTGAACTTAATGTTGACCACAGAAAGGCAGATATTCAATATATTTAAATGAAACTTTCCATGATTTTTCCTTTGACTACTTGCTCTGATGAAAGAAAAAAAAAAAAACCCAAACCATAATTAGCAGGTTAAATGAATCTAAAATCCTCCAAAGAAAATCATGACTAGCTGCCAAAACATGTTATGTGAATAAGTATACCTGATGAGGGACAAAGACACTCTTTAGTAGGGCTACACATTCTTCAGTTTTAGCTCAGTAACAATAAATAATGTCACCAAGCAGCTGAATGCTGCCTGCTTCGTATCTTGGAATAACTGGCAGATTCAACAAGATTTAATAACTGCTATTTTCTTCTCTACTCTTACAGCTGTCAAGTCAAGCTTCCTGAGAAATGCAGATTGTGAAGTCAGGGCAAGGGGAGGGAAGAATACCTTTGAAAGTTTTGCCTCATAAAGGGGAAGAGATCTAATAATAATGCAAAGGGTAAAAAGGCCTTAATCTTCCCACAGAAAGGCATACCTGTACACAACATTGCTATCCTTCTCCTGAAGAAACTTTGATTGGAGATTTCTCAAGTTATCATTTTGTGGCACAACATTAGAAAATAGACGAGGGTTACCTTCCTTCACAGAAGATACACCACTCTACCAGGCTGTAATATAACTAGTAATATGTGGTCCTCTCATCCTCCTGAGGTATCCTAAACCCTGCCATGGGCAGAGACCCTTTCCACTACACCTAGCTACCCAGAGCCCCATCCAGCCTGGCCTTGAATAACTCCAGGCATGAGGAGTCCACAACCAGTTCTGGAGCTGGAAGGGGACAGTACATTCCCACTTTCTGTTGATTTTAGTGGTAACTCTGTTCAGTTACTCTGTTCAGTGTAGCCCCTGCCCTCAACAATCAGTTGGGTGAATACAGATGCCAGTTTTGCCAAGCCTTACTCTCCAATCCATACGCTTCATTTCATGTGACTTTCAGCTACCCTGGGCAGTCTCCTTGCTGGTTGTACTGGGATGTTACAAGATACTGGAGTTTATAACTACCAAGAATTACTGTTCTGTGATTTCATGACACTGAGGTCCTTCATGAGCTAACGTGGCTTCCTTGGATTTGCTGAGAACTTCAGACCAGATTTAAGCATGCTTCCAAGCAACATTTAACTTCAGGAGATTTCCTTAGGAAATTAAAACTATTCTGCAAAGAAATTACAGTATGTCATGAATGCAGAGAGCAAGGAAAGCCCTCTGTGTATGTTAAGAATCTCATGTTACCCTTTTTCTGGGTGTACCGCAATAGAGCGTGGCTGGTCCAGCCCCTGGGAGATGACGACGTATCGGAACGAGCCATTCAGCCTGGCAACCTCAATCAAGTTGAAGCCATGATCTGTCCAATATATGTTACCTAGGGAAAACACTTGAGGTTACTGCATAAAGAAAATACTGCTTGAAAAGTGTTTAAATCTTCAGTTAGTTAGGAGCAGAAACTAACTGCTGTATTTTCATTTGCGTGTATCTTATATTTGTAATTTATAGTCTTATTCAGCCTTTTAGAGCATAAAGTTGTATTGAAACCATTCATCTAAGAAGTGGCATCCAAGATATATAAATCATTTCCAGAAATTTGCAATACCAAAATTTAGAGGTGAAAGGAAACCAAGTTATTTAGTCTTGGGCTGAAGATGCAAGAGTGCATTCTGAGAAATGATGCCGAGTCCTGGAGCAGGCTGTGACCCACCTGCAATCCAATCCACTGCAATGCCTTCAACTCTTCCCAAGCCATTTGTAACAATGTCTTCTTTCCAGGTCTGGTCTCGCTTAGCTCTGCTAATTTTATTGAAACCCATGTCTGTCCAATAGATTGTATCATTTCCTATAAAACACATGCCAATGATTCTTAGATTAATTCACTTACTTCAGTCCAAGTATCAGCATTAGTAATTGTAAAAATTGCCAGTTACACATTCATTAATATATATTAGAGTAAGTAGAAGTATCAAAGTGTTCCACTTTAATTCCTCATTCCTTTTCCTTTTCTTCAATTTTATTTACAATAATTCTTTCAGAATTACAGGTTTCTACTGGTTGTTTAGTGCTGCACATGGAGCACAATAGGCGTACGGCAAGAGATGGAAACTACTACCTCTATTAAAAATCACAATAAATATCCTGTCTTTACCTTTTTTCCCCAATGGAATAAATGTTTAAAATATATATTATTTTGTTATCACCATTCCAAAATATTTAGGAGTCTGAAAAGATACAGTGTAAAACTGCTTATACAGTCTTTTCCTTCAGCAATCAGACACACTGAATTTTGACAGTATAAGAAAAAGAAATTAACAAAGGAAATAAAAAGTGACATTTGAGAGTGATAGGCTGACAAAAGATTAAAAAAATATATTCTATCCACAATTCACCTTTTATTTTAAATGTCCTGACAGGCTTTCACTAACAGGCTCTTTTTTTTTGTATTTCAAGGAACCTCAGCTGTCTTCCCAGCCATTCTGCTGCAGTGGTTGTCCATAAAGTGAAAAAAAGGGACAATTTTAACCATTTAAGCTTAACAGCCAGGCTGAGAATCTGAAGCAGCCCAAGGGCAGACACACACTCTCCTCTGTTACACATAATAACCTCAATAAAGAGATGAGACAAACAAAGTGAAAACATCCCTCAAGCAGAATTGTGTGTATTTTCACTGACGAAGTTCTGAGACATCAATGTAGATACGGTGCAACCAACATTCTGCAAAATAATCATCTGATGACCTCCTGAGTGAGATTTTTTGGGGGAAGGATATTACTCAGATATTAAATAATATTTGTTCCTTCTTTATTTTTTCATACTTGTATAACTGCTTTTAATTCTATAAAAGTGTGCATATTTATAGAATGTATATATTTTTATGTACAGCATAGAAATATTGCCTATAAAAATAGATATATTTTATATCTAAATTTATATCTCTCTATATATCTATATATACATATATGTAAATATTTCTTTAGATTGATAGATATATTTATAAAAGAAAAGAGTTATTTGAGACAATACCAGATTAGTATGTTCAAGAATCTTACCATACCACCAATTAAACAAATGACAAAGTCTGACTTCAAGTAATCAAAATCTATATGGGAGTCATGTCTTTTGCTAGTTATTTGCTAATTAGAATTCAGAAGTACCAATACACAGGGAGAAAAAAAAGGTGTATGTATCTTCTAGGTCATTCATGTCTGCAAAAGACATTGTAATTAGCCTTTTAACTATGATACCACTAGCATATCTTAATGTATTCTACCCACTTTGTGTACCTAAACATTACTGAGAGAACAGCAAAATTTGGGAATCTTTCCCGATTAAGAGTGAAATGCAAGCAACACTCACTAAATGGAAAATAAGAAAACAAGATGAAATCTGAAATTAACTTCTCTCGCTTTCTGAATCATATTTGATCTACACAGGTTTTAGGAATGAATTTACAAATCCAAGGTAAGGTACCAAAATGAGAAAAAAGCTGTTTGTGAAGCTGAAATGCAGTTAAAGCTGTACAGTAACTTTTCTATAGGACACTATCCCCTTGTGATTTCAGTGCTGCACATTTATTTACATTTCTCTTTTGCAATGCATTTGTCACTGCCAGTTGTATTCATGTTCCCTGTGCTGATCTTCAGGCAAGTTAAAGAACCTCACTCAATTTCATCCTGCCTCAAATCTCACTTTTTTGAAAAACCTTATTATTGCAAAATATCAATTTGATATTTATTAGCTAAGTCCGAATAAAAATCTAGAGTAGGAGATAGCATATCTTACAAGTAGAATATGCTAAAATAAAAAAAATTCCAGAACAAAAAGCACAAGGTGCAAAATAGCCAATAAAATCCTATTATCAGTATTTTAGAATGAAAAGGGCAAATTTCACTCTTCTAGATACTATAATTTTGTAAAGTTTGCCTAACTTACATTAAAAAAAGAAAATATTTCTTTAAGTTAAGTGTATTATAATAAAAAAATATAAAATCCCTGGAAAACCCAATTGTATTATGTCAGTATTCTGTCATGAATATGTAGTTACCACTGCTCTCTTCTCCTGTATCTTTCCAGGAATAGATTCAATCTCTCTATCAGTGTTGCCCATCTCAGATGTGTGTACAAAGGCAATGGCTTTTAAGCAATTTTTATGTCTCTGGAGACTATAACTGAACTATACCCATGATACAACAAAAGCTCTGAACACCAGCTGTCACTGATTTGAAAGCAAAATATACAAGGACGAGGGCAATGTAAAATGTAGTGAACTTGAAATTTTGCTAGGTAGAAATACAAGAGCACCAGTGAAGAAACAGGTCAAAAAAAAGAAGATTTAACAATTTTAACATCTAACCTGCTAACAAAAGGTAAGTGATATTTGTATGATGCAATAGTCCAACAGAACAAACAGAAATAGATCTGATTTTAGTACAAAGGCATATACTAACATAGACTAAAACAAAAAAATAGGATTCCTCAATGCTGAATTCCCAGCCAGAATTTATTTCAAAATGAAAAACAATGGAGTATTACAAAATAATTGTATGTTTCAGGAAGCCAATGTCTGTGTTTATATAACATAGGTAACTCAAGATTTTATTTCTAGATCACCAGTTTGTAAACTCAATGGATAACAAAATGAGTCTAGAATGGAGGCTGGAGAGAGAGCTGATGGATTAAATATATAGAGACTCAAGACATTTTCAGATAACTACTTGGCCAGAGATTTCTTATTTTCTGAAAACTAATAAAAAATTCCCAACATGGTTGAAGATATCCAGACACCTTTTACTACCAGTGGGAGACATATCCAATTACTTTTCACAATCTGATCCTTAATTCTTTCCACATTCTTTCATGTGCATGTGCAACTCAAACTTCCTCATTTCATCAGAAATGTTTGAGGCTGTGCAAACTAAAAACTGTTTCTATGAGTACAGTGCAGTGGAATGGAATGTCATGTACTCCAGGTGGAAATGCCTGTTTTCCTTCAGGCTGTCAGAGTAGCTGCTTCTAAAAGAAAGAAACAGACCCAGAGTTGGCTTGTGCCCTGCAGGGAAGTGGTTGAGCTGTGCTGGACAGGGAGAAAACTTGTCCCACTCAGCTGTCACAGCCACCTGCTAAGGTACAAAACATAGAGAATTCCATGGAAAAAGTGTCATAGCAGGAACAAACCTTCTTCTGTGAAAAAGGAACTAATGAAACCTGCTTTGCTACAGAGTGATGAACACTTTCTGTAAAACCACCAGTTTCCTACTCAAGTTTTCATTGATGACTCCACCAAAAAAGAACAGCTTCTGCTGCCATATGCACAATACAGGTTTGCTATTTGCTGTAAATATTAAAGGTAGAGGTTATCTCTGTAACATGATCGAATTCCAATTCCTTTCCATGCAGTTGTAATTACTTAGAAAGTTTGAAAACGAGAGGTTATTTCGTTTATGAGAAGAATTTACAATTTTTACCACACATACAACAAACTATACGCAGTATTTACCTGCATGGAAGTCTATGCCCACAGCAAATGAAGTCCCAGATATAGGCATTAAAGCATCCATTTTATCATTTGGATCAAGAGGAATTCCTCTAATTCCCTCATGAACAGAATACATAAGAAATGACTCAATACCTATGGGAAAAAATAAAGAAGCCAATGAGAGCAAAGTGGAAATCTTCCCAATTATCAAGACTTGAGGAGCTAACATGCACTGGACACAGTTTTCCAACAGTGCTCCACAGTTTTCCAGAGAGACAACTCCACCACTTTGTGAAAACATCAATGAGTTATTATGGTGCATTTCTAATTAAGTTATAAGTGTGGTCCTATAAAGGTAAGGGAATCACTGTCCATTTCAAACACCACCTTATAATTAGGTAATTAGCAGTAATGAAAATTAAAATTTAAGAAGAAAAGGGTTTTGAACAATGAGAAATTTAAGAATATTTTCAGTACACATCTGCACTTTGTGTAGATATTCAGCAAGAGATAATTCTAAAGAACTTGTGGAAAGCAGGACAGTAAATTGTCTTTTGGTATTCACCTGGTATTCATCTCACCTCAGTTTTGCACACTTCCTTCACAGACAGGAGAGAGAAGCACATAGTTTTAGTGACCAATGCAGTTGATGCATTTTAAATGCCTACTTTTGTGCTAGATTAATCACACTCCAAATGCACCTATTTCTATGAAGTAGGAATAAAATCTTCTGTGTAGAGGTCTTGCTATATAGTAACTCTCAGGAATTACATAGTTCTAATTAATAGTAATAAATAAAATCAAGTTTATAAAACCACAAGGCAGCTTGACCATAAGGCTGTTTTGTATTACTCAGACAAAGAGTAAGAGTTTGGCTGTAAGCTATGTTCTGATTTTTTTCCAGTTCAAATAGAAAAAAAAATTAAGGAAAAAAAACCCCAGGCTTTATTCTATATGAAGAGCAATACAACAGGATGAGATAGCCAATCGTTCTGATACTTGTAGCCTATAATTTAAAGATAAGGTATGTGACCTTGAACTAATATTTACTGCTATTAATGATGGTTCAGACGGCCTGTTTTTTTGTCTACATTAAAAAAAATTTAAAATTCCTCAGAGTTTCCACAAAAATCTATGTATTTGAATAACTAAATTACAAGCTAAATTTAACTCTGTCCTAACCACAATAGACATTTCTTTGTTATTGCTTCAAGCAAGCATATTAGGTACAGTTATTTAACTTGAAATAAATCAAGTGAGTTTATTTACTCATTGCAATGTTCCCATAGAACTTAAGTTGGTTAAAATAAATACTGAAAGCCATTTTACCTTTGCAAGCCATGCGGTTTTTTTGAAGGTTGTAGCCCACTGTGCACACACAAGTTCTGGTGGTTTCTGATGTTGGCAAACAAAGCTGGGAGCATCCCCCATTGTTTAACTGACAGGAATTGCTGCCTGTAACAGAGTGGGAGGAGAGAGTGAGAAAGCAAAACTTCATCAGTGGAACCCTGGCTAAAAATGAGTGTTGCCATAGATCTATTAATATTTCCAAATTTTGTTCAGTTAACTTCATTGAAAAACTGATATATGCATAAAATATTTAATGTATTAATATACCCTTCCATGCTTCACTCCTGCAGCATTTTATCCACACATTTTCCTTCAGAATATAAATAATTCCGTTTTCTGAAAAACCGGCCTATTTTAAAGTAAAAGCATATGAAAAACCTGAAAATTCTACATTAAGTTAATGATGAAATCTCATTGACATTAGTGTATCTTATTCTAGACCACAAGCAAGTCTTTGATTATATCCTGTTCATTCATCAAATGTTACATTAACCGTGCTATCTTCATGAAACAGCATTTTTCTAGTGTATTTAAGACACACTCCAAAGTGGTCTCACAAATCCATGCTCTGAACTGCTTAAGACAATATTTACTTTTAAGTAACAGATGAACACATTTTAGTAAATTTTATTATAAACATTATGCACAGAAAACTAAGCACATGTCATAAATTTGAATATTGATGAAGAAACATTTAAATCCACCAAGCTATTCAAGGAATTAGTTGATTTTAAGTTACCAAGTCGACAAGAATCAGAACACTACTTGTCACATTTATTTTTGCATTCCTAATTTTGAAGTAGAAAGCATTTTTTCACCTAAAATCTTGGAAATTTCTTAATGATGCAGCAGACACCAAATACTGCTAAGGTTTGGGGACTCAGGAGGAGATCTTATGTCCTCATGGTAAGGAGTTAACACATTTTAAAATGATAGAAACTTTAGTGAATGCCTAAATTTGCATTATTTGCTGTTCCACCACACTTAGAATGAAGGCCCAGGCTGGCCAAGCACCTTTGGTGTTTCCTAGATTAGGTAAACTGCTAAAGTGTTCCCAGAAGTACTCAATGTGGAACTGAATTAAAGTGCTCCATAAAAACACCACTTATAGCAGAAACCATCCTGTGCCCTTTTGGAAGCTTCCCCACAAAATTATAGAATCCCAGAATGGTTTGGGTTGGGAGGGACCTTAGAGTTCATCTGGTTCCAACCCCCTGCCATGGGGAGGGACACCTCCAGTCCCTGTTCACCCTGGCCTTGGACACTTCCAGGGGTGAAGAGTCCATAATGAAATTAAATAATTTGTTTCAAGTAGATCCCATCCACACTACTTTTTGTAACTGGAATCTGAAATTAACTCTTTCTAAGCAAACTCACAAATGTTGCCATCATCAATCTCCAAGTTCATAAAACCGTCTGCAAGAACCCAGATTACAATTTTTTTTTTATTAAGTCCCATTTTGCCAACTACCTTTTGGCAGCATTAGAAACATTCCCCCATTCTTCTGCTGCCTCAAATTTGATTTGTATCACTGTCACTTCTGTCAACTTAGATGAATTAAACTGTGTTTTGAAATAGATAATGAAGAATACTAATGAATTCTCTCATAATACTTCACTTAAAATTACAATAATTTGACATGAGGTTCACATGCTAAGCCTTTTCTTTTTATTAAAATTTTAAACTCTAAAAGAACTTCAAACTTCACTTTAATGTAAACATCTGATAAATTAAAATATATCAGGCAGATATGCTAAATCAATAATCCTATTATACTTATTAATTTATTAAAAAGAAGGTATTATTAAAAATACAATAGATTTTATCAATTAATTACAATAAAATACATATTATTTTCTTCACATTTGGAGCACAATAACATGAGAAGAGATACTATGCACTCTAAAAGTTGGCTAAACATACTTAAAATGTGACTTACCTTGCTGTGCTGCTTTATCATACACTTTCATATGAACAACACCCGAAGTTTTATTTCTCAGAACAGTTGGGTTTCTTCCATCTTTTTTGTTACAAGTGCCAATCTGAGCTAAGTTCTGGTCTGCCCACCAAAGCTTTTTATCTGTAAAATTTCCAAGGTTTAAAAATTAAGAGGATCACTACCAAATTGTATATAGTTGAAACCTAAGGGGGGGAAAGTTTTAAGGTTAATTCTCAGACCACTTTTAAGGGAAATTGGTTGAAGAAGGTATAGAGAGAATCTGAAGAAACTGTGTTATTAAGGTTTTGCAGACATGAAAACAGTTTTCACCAGTTTCTGTGACAACTGCTGATTTAAGGCTACCTCCATAGAAAAAGGTTTTCATATATATATGGAAATTCTAGTGTTACCCTATGGAAGAAATTCATTTTCACAAGTAAACACAGTTGCTTGAAATGTGAAAACACATTTTTCATTAAAAAAAAATTACAATCAGTAACTAAGAAATTATGGAAAAAAATAAAAAAACAGGCACTGCCTCCCAATGTTTCAGAATTAAAATTTTAACAGCTTTGTTATCAAGTTCAAACTGCAGTGAATTAATGGCTCAAAACTGACACAAACTGTAGCCAATCTTCTGATTGTCCTTATCACAGGAGTCCTCACTCCCAGAGTCCACACAGATGTATGGTGAGGTGGTCTCAGGGTTCTTCATTTCAGACAGAAAATGTTATTCCTGTAGATGAACCAAAAGAAAAACCCTAGACTGAAAACCTTGAAACTTCAGGAAAGCGGTCTTTCCTACAAATATTTTGCATTAACTTCATATTTGGTTAATTTTCTTTTCAGGTAAATGAAATTTGCCTATGCTGCAAGTTTAATATTTAAATAAATAATTTATAGAACCACAAAATTGAATGTTTCATGACAAACTGCAGATCTGAAAAATAATTTCCACTGCACTAACTGTAAGAAGTTAGAGCACGAAAGAAAATATCTGGGGGAGAAAAAAGCATATTCTCCACATTATATGATAAGACCAGAACATAGAGAATGAAAAATATTTTGAATATGAAGATTTGGAGACATAAATGGAACTCTCTATTTAAATTGGGGTAAAATTTAAAGAAAAACCATAATTCTATGCACTAGTCAATCTAGAATTGACTGATTCAAAACATCACCCCACAACAACGATCAATTAACAGAGCTTGTATCTGATGACTCCTTTATCAGAAAATCCTTAGAACTAAAAGTACCTGTGCTCAATTTTGATTGTGCCAATTATAACAAAAAGGCACATGCAAGCTAAGAATAGAAAAGTATCTATGTTCAATGATCCATCCATGAAACAATGGGAACTGGACAGCTTTTTTTTTTTTTTTTCCTGTTACATAATGACCCACAATCCTGAAGGTTTAGGTTGACTTCCTCAATGAAACATTTGCCTGTGAAGATGAGTTTCTTTCCTTTCATTCTTCACATTCTCCATTTGATCATGAATCAGAATAGGCCATTAAATAATTTCGGTAGTGATCTGTGTCTTGTGCATAGTAACAAGAACTTAAACGTATCCAAAACCCTCTATAAAATACTATTTGTTTTGTAAGACTGGAGTACAGGAACGAAGCAAAACACCTACAGTTTTGGTGGTTTTGTCTTTTACTTCAAAGAAGTGATCAAACTCTTTTAGGCATTTCTTTAATTCTTGTGCAAAACCCCAACTTTGGCTACAGTTTCAACAGCCCCCAAACCTGCCCTTGGCTGACTTGCCTGACCAACTGAGGAAAGGAAAGAAACAAAATCCCCAAGTAACCAACTTGTCATGTTATTTTCCCCAAGAAATGAAGGGATGGTGTGTGCTTAATTAATAAGTTCCATGACCAGTAATTCTCCACACCAGAAATAGTTTAATTTCTGCCTTTTGATACAGAACCAAACCCATTTCTACAGAAGTAGATGGATGTTCCACCAGGTACCTCTTTTGTTTACTGATCTACTCAATGACACCACGTCTGCTTTTTATACAGTTAACAGCATCTAAACAATTTCCATCAATGGTATCAGACACGTCAGATCACAGACCTGTCCTCCTTTCAAGACAGAAGAAACAGCACTGAATAAACTCATTACAAGTCCTTGAGGTACTTGACTGTGACTACAGAGGTTGAGTAGTCCCCTACCTACCCTGCACCAATAAAAAGGACAAATCACAACAATTCATAAGTGAAGACTCAAAATGCTCTTCAAAATGGCTTTTATCTTCTTCTTCCACCCTTGTTAACATGACACCTGGATAAACCTTTAAATAAAAATGTAACTTACAAAGTCTTACTGAACTAGTGTTTATTCTTCCTTTACGGAGAGGCTTTATATGGTGCACTGTGAATTTTGGAAGATGAGGATAGAGTATGGAGAGTTAAATGAGAAAGCTCATGCAAATCCTGACATTTCAGGTAAAGTTAAAAAAAAAATAAAAAAATCACGAAAGTAAACACCAACCTAAAAAACAAGCCAAAGCTCCCAAACAACCCACAAATTCTGAAGTACAGACATCTTGATGTCAAACCTCTTATGACTATCTGCCAAAAAACTGTCCAGTTAAAGACTTATAAATAAAGGTTTTAATCCTTTAGAAACTGCTAAGTGACCAATATACACCACAGCAGTCTCAAAGCAAAAAAAAAAAAACCAAAAAAAAACAACCAAAAAGTGCTACACAACTATTTTTGACCATAATTCTAAGCAAAATTTGGACTATTTCTCTCTGTATTACTGATATATTCTGTCAGTAGATAACTGATCTATGATCGCTAGTATTCATGATGAAATAATTATTTCTATACTAATTTTAAAATATAGTAGATAATTTTACAAAAAACACTTTAGCATAAAGACAACTTGCTTTCACACACTAGGGACGAAATAACACTATTTTGAACCTTTAAACATCAAACAGAAGGGATTTATTTGCTTGATTATGCTAACAAGAGTGTTGCTCAATTGCTAATTACAATCTTGTTGCAGAAACTGGGTTATAATATATATTAAAATTGTTGCATTTATCCATTCTGTTGGGTAATTAGCATTAAGCACAGTAACATATTGGGAAACAGCAATTTCAAATGCCAAAAATTGCTACCCTAGCATTGTGGACAGTCCTTTGGAGATTTCAAGTAGTACTCTGAATGTAAATTTTGATGGGCCATTAGTTTTCATTAATGGTGGTTGGAGTATTTATGGAAGACAACTATGTACTGCACTTAGAACTGGGCAAATTGCCTAGATATATTTCATATATTAATGCTAATGTAATGAATGGTGCTATGGCAATTAGAAGACTGATGACTTGGAAAATTAAGGTGTATGTGTTTGAAGTTTCCTGATCTAAGCAGCCCCTTTCACTTTGCTATTACATCCAGCAAAGTCACAGCTCCCACTATTTATTTTTGAAACTTTATTTCAGATGAAACAAAAATAAATAACCAATATATCATCTAACTCCATGATGAAAGTAAATGGCAGAATGAATATACTTTGGTAATATTAACCCACATTTTCTGTCTAAAATGAAATACTATAATTGTTACTTTTTCTTTTGATTGCTTGATAATACAACTTGATGGCTATATTTATATACAGTTTTTGTTCAAAAGACTTTCTTCTAATATCTACATGCCCATTGAAAAGCCATTATGTATATCTGATTTTGTTGTATTGCTGATTGAATTTTTTTAGTATGAATTTCAACAGAAATAGCACTTACACATAAAATCATTCACTACATGAATTTACTCTACTTTGTACTAAAAAAAGACCAATGCACAACACATTACACCCTCATTATGCAATCTACACAATCTACATTATATTCCTATTTTGTAGAGACATGATCTGAATTTTGTGGTTTTGGGTAAATTGTACTGCTGTGAGGACCTGGTACAAAATTCAATCAAATGCCTCTGCCAAAACTGCTGGCAGAAACCTTCCACATTCTTTTCTCCTCAGCTACAAACTTACAGTAATTAATCAATACTTTTCTAGCAATGCTCAGTTTCTCATTCAGAGCCATATATCATTCAAGAAAGAACACACCAGTTTGGGAACACATCAGATATTGCTGCAAGCTCCTTTGCAATTCAAATCTTGTAAAATAATGACTCTGCTCACCAATCCAGAAATACAGTTGTCACCACAAAGGTAAATTTCCAACAATTTCAATTACAGTCAAGGGACCATTTTCATTAAGTAACTTGGAAGGCTAGAAATGAGACTTCAAGCCAAATTCCAAATACATCTTTATAATTTGCTCCCACTCAAGACTTTGGCTACCAGGAAAACTGCTAAAATCAGATATTGAATGATGTATTAAACTCAAACCTTAAGACAACTATAGGAAGAATTTTCGTATTGTTGAAAAGGGTATAAGAAATTCAGAAATTCTCTCATATGGAACATCCCGAATTTCAACACAGAGGATGTATTTGATACCAACTTATAGATGGTGTCAGCAGCAGATGTTGAAAATTATTCAGGGCACAGAGTGCTATGAATCAGATAAACTTCTAAAAGACTAGAAAAAACGTCAGGTTTTTGAAGAAAATAAAATGCAAAGTTAACATGTCACAGAAGAAAATTATTGTTGACCAAATGCAAGACAATAAACAGTAGAAGGTACTAAGCATTCACTTATGGTTTTGAATGGTAGATGAACTAAAACTAGCTGATGTTGCACGCACTGACATCTCACCCAGCGAATATGTACTTGAAGAAACAGTGGAAAGAGTAGAAAAGAAGTATGATTTCATAGATTTACAGCAACTTCTTTGTAATACAGAATGGCAACAGCAAAAATCGGTTTTTGTATGCTTAAGGGCATGGAAAATAGCAATTTCGTACATATTCAAATGCTTTACTTTCAAATGGAATATAATTTTAATCCTATCTATATCATACTCAAAAGGATGCAGCAAAAGCAGGCACCAAAAGATTAGGAATTTTGCTCAGATTATTGAAAAAGAAAGAGAACTGACACTAGTGAGTAGAAAACCAATAAACGAAAGAACCGAAACACAGAAAAATGTGAACTATATATTGTTTCCATTTCCCTCAAGGATAAACCTGACTGTTACTTTGGCACCCACTTGTTTGCTAACATCATTTTTTATGTCTTATCATTACCTTCTATAAGCTCCCACTAAACAATATAATAGTAGGAAAACGTTATACAGAACCTGCAAAGGACTAAACAACAGCAAACATCTGAAACAGGAGTGGTAACCTCCAAATGGTTTCCAACAGCTAAAATGCAATGCTAAAATAGAGGAATAGAGCAATAAAAGCAATGGGGACATCGAGGAGGATTGGCACTGCTGGTGAAGCTCTGAATCACTCCATAAGTTGTATTGTGAAGCAACCCAAAACTTCAGTAGCAGTAGCTATTGAGTTCAAATCACAGAACACGACCTTGGAGTGCCTATCTGTTTCTCTTTCCTTTTCCAATTTTGAAACTAACAGACTCAAAGATCAAGAACTCAAGATATCACAACAGCACAAAGATTACCAAGGCAAACAAAGCAAGTCTCGGGCCAAGACTCTCCCAGTCATCACTTTTTTATAGTTCTGAAAAATCTTCTGGAACGTGAACTACAAGATAGAGCAAAAACCCACTGGAAACTGTCAGAAGATCCGGGAGTTTTCTGTGCAACCTTTTGCCCAGACAAAAAACGGAAGGCTTTAGCTTTTGACACAGACTGTGGTGTTTTCCTTGGGTGTCTCTGTGAGCCCATGCTTCCCCATAAGGAGATCAATGGCTGGGAAAGATGTTTCACAAACAGCTAAAAAAAAAATCTCAGAAGCAACAGCTGAGGTGGTCAAAGAGACACCACTCATATGTATAAATACATTTATTAGAAATTCAGCAACTTTTCTGGAAATTCTCTCCTTCTGTGCCCCTACTCCTGGCTGGGAAGGGAGCCATGGTTGACCAGGGCTGTCTCAGATCACATTACCCATCTCCTCAATCCACCGAGGTTCCCTCCACCATTTCCCTGTTTTAGCTCTTCAGGGCAATGAAGATTCTGGTGATCAACAGCAAGTGACCAACTGTACAAAGGGAATCTCAAAACACTGAACTCTATCTCTTCTTTCTGCCTCATGGAAACATAACCCATATTGTTATATGACAAGATAATCTAAAATAAACAAACAAAAAAATGTACAATGTCCAAAATACCACTTTTAGCTGGGGAGACACTAAATGGAAAAGACAGAAAAATGCAAACAAAAGCAGAAGCCTACAGGACTCTCCAGCACTGAGGGAAACTTAAATTCTACAAAACAGTTAAGAATTTGGAAACAGGTTTCATATCTGTTTTCTTTTCAGTCACTGATGAATTCAAATGGTAAAAAAAAAAAAGATAGCTCAGTATATCCACAGAGAAGAAACATTCCATTCATGTTGCTTTATTGTGTTTACTGTGTTTTTAGATAAAAGCAGTCAAGAAAATTTAGGAAATGGAGCAAAAATTTTGCAATAAACATTGCAATTACTGTGATTCACCTGCTAAAACCTACTATTAAACTTCTAGGCAAACAGATCAGCAGGGGTAGTAAATTTTCACACACTATTGTGTTAAGTCCTACATTAGAACAAATTAGGAATTTTTTACATATTATTAGTTATGACCATTTATCAATGACAGATCTTTTATCTTGCTTCATGTGGCATTGGATTTTCTATTCTGACCCACTTCACATGCGCTAAAGCCTGACTATAAAAATCTGATGTACAGCCAGTAGTTCTTCAGGAAAATTAATGGCATTTATGTTGCCACCATGTGTTCCACAATATGAAAACTTGCAGGAGAAATGAATACAGAAAATGTTAATATTTTCCAATCAGCACATACAATACTGCTGATAAAACTGAATGTACCTTGTATTTTTCTCCAGCAGATTTATATACAGAATCTCACTGGAATATCATGCTGCAGTCCAGCACAATCATGACTCCAAAAACCCAAAGCAAAACAAACAGAAACCCCCAAACACACTGTCAGTTTTGTTTTCCATTTCTGAGTTGGAATGACTGTCATCACCCATGAAGACAAAGCATCCCAAAATAAGAATATTAGAGGTATGTATGTGTAAAAACTACTCAGCAGAAATGCTTTCATCTCCAGATGTGCAAAAATTCAACCACTTTCACACACTCTTTTTTACATGATCGTGACAATCTTTATTTCAAATCCCAGATGGATCGTCCCTGTTGTAACTTCTCTGAATCACAGATGAAGACTTGATACCAACACCTCAGTGACAGCCTGAACAAACACTCTTTACATCTCCTATTAAAGACTTACAACAGCTCCCCAGAGTAAAGGTTATTTATTCCATCTATTTCTAGTCACAATCCAATCAATGAAAGACAATTTGTTCAAATTAATATTCATGGCTCCTTCTGAAACCAAACCTGCTTGTGTTTATGAATGCACATATAAAAGCATCCCATCTCCAACAGACACTGACAGCACTTAGAGTTCAATACTGGCCAAATGTGTGTATAATAAAGTAATTTAGCAATTACCATTTTAAAATATAACATAATTTACATGGGTAAAAATCTTTGGATTTTATTTAACTTTCACTAGCATACCATCTCTATGTACACAATTATTAGATAATGAATCAATTAAATAAAATACTTTATAAAAAGATTGGCAGTTGATGAACCACCTATCCCAATAAAAGTCTCTTTATCAACTGAACTTTTTTTTTCTGTTTTTTAATATCCAAGAAAAATATAAACAATTTTTAACCAGAATAGAGGTCAGCAATTTGCTGGAAATACGAAAAGCCCTAAAGTAATCTCTTGAATAAGGAAATAAAAACATAAATTGTGAGTCAGACTGGAATTTCTTACCACACTCTGTCCCAGCTACAGCAGGGGCCAAGAGTTGAAGGTGCACATGACAAAAACCCCAAATTGAAGCAATATTTTAATAATATTCAGCAATTTGCCACTAGATGATTTTTAAAAATAATTTTTCTTTATGTTACTGTTCTTTTGATTTTTTTTTGATAGACGTTTTTGAACATTCTAAGCATTTCATATTTGCAAAGTGTAATAAACAGAATATGTTTTTTCAATCAGTTTAATACATGGAATATTAGCAGACATTTGAAAATCCAAATCATAATCATCAATTCATAACACAAAGAAGTCTTCACAATGTGCCAGGCAATTCAACAAAAACTAGAGATATTCTGAACAAGATAGTAGGAAGAATTGAGCAGCAGAGAAAACAAGCCATGGATAATTCTGTGTAATGATGAGAAAACACAGCTCCTCTCCTTTCACCATGTTTTACATGTTGGATAAGCCATCAGTCTGTTACCTTCATCACATGTATATATATATATACAAGACTATATTTAGAAACATACTTTTTAATATAGATTGCAAACTGTTCAATTAAACATAAAGAACTTTTTTCACAGACAATACAGTCTCACTAGTCAATGCACTGCATGTAATATTTACATAAACCCAACATTAGCTTCTTTAAGCATTTTTATTTCATTATTAATTAGGTTTGAATAATTTAAAAAAATATTATCATTGGACTTACCCATAATGGTTAAAGCTGTGGCTTTTGTTAAGTCTTCTTTCATTGATTCAATTATTTCAAGATTACCACCATCTAAATTGCATCTATTTATGGTTCCATTTCCTGAACTGATCCAGTAAAGCTTGTTCTCCCCATAATCTATTGATAAACCTGTAATTAATGCATACAACTTTAATTGTGGCTGTAGATAAAATATGTTTACTGTTAAGCTGTTTTCATAATAAAAGTGTATTTAAGAAATACACACAAAATTATGTTTTACTTACACTTAAAAAAAGAAAATTGAGAATGCCTAACTTGGTCGTTTACAATGAAAAAACTCTGGCTTTTAGAAAGAATTTTGCCTTTTATTTCTCCCAGCATCTACAGAAATCAGTGACTGACTGGTGAAAGAGCATTATCTGGCAATGAAGAATTATTTGAATAAGCTGAGGTCCTAAGCAAGGTCATTAACAACTCCCAAATTCAAACTAGAAGCCATCATTTATATTCTAAAATTATGAATACACAAAGACTTAGAAAACAAGGTACGTTTTGTGATTCAGAACTATTAAAAGTCTGTTCTCTCCCTACATGCACAGCCCTCTGCTTAGGGTGCTGAAATACCAAAATCTAATCCAAATTCTTAATAAATTTGTAGCATTAGTTTTCATTTTCCCTCACAGTGAACTGACCTCATAACAGCTCTTTAGAGTTAGAGCCAAAAGACCTGTCAAAATAAAGATACTTGCAAAATAACATACTAAACGAGTAAAGTATATAGTTTTCTGAAAGTAAGAGCAAAGAACTAGGAGATAATGTATTTCAGACTCCTATAATCCTTGAAAAATATTCAATAAGTGGTAGCAGGAGATTTTCCACAGTGAAATATTCTTGGCATGGCAACAATACATGCCATAGCAATTTGCTTTGGTACTCCAGCTTTCCCAGAACTCATGTCAAGTACCCAGCAGCAAGTTGCCAAAAACCACTGTATTTCACTGCATAGGTCAACCTCTAGATACTGTAGTGTAGTCTTTTTCATCCTCTACACTGCTTCTCTGTGGAAAACTATTCTGGAAACCCCTCCAGGAGCAAGGAGCGCCATGTGCTGCAGCGTTTACAGCTGCCATCATGTCACTGCTACTTGGACATCAGGCCAAAAAGGTGTCTGCTTCCTGAGCTTCTGAAAAACAGCTTTCCAGTCCCTTTACAGGTGCTGGTATTTCTTTCCCCCCTCTCTGCAAATGTATCACCCAGGAGGAAACAACACGCGTTCAAGAGAGGATGCGGATCCGGAGCGCTGCCTTCGGGAGAGACTCATCTCGCAGCGTTCTCTGCACGCGTTTTCCTGCTTGTACAACAAACATTGCTCAAAGCAGAAGGTGCCACGGATCTTGGAGACAAGCAGCACTTGCAGCACTTAACCTAGCTGAGAGAACTTTCCTGGGAATGTCAATGAATCTCCCTTGTGGGTTAGAAGGGAATACACTGATGCCCTAGGATTTTAGCCTTTATATTTTTCATGTATTTCTAATCCTGCAGTCCTTTATCATATAACTCCATATAGAGTGTTAGCTACTGTTCTTCCCATTTTGGTTAGACAAAACTATTCCTCTCTGGGTCTGGGAGTCAAGGACATTTCACTATCTCATGCCCCAAGAAATGTAAACAAAAGTGAGTTGTGGGTGAGCACACCTGGGGTAAATGAATTCATTACCTGAAACTGTAATTGTAAGATTAAGCCCCAATATGCAAATGGACCAAAGTTACAAAAGTATGAAAGCCTGAGATCCGTTGTCCATTTTTTGGGTTTTGCCCCTTGGGGGCTTTGCTTGCCCTAAATGTACCTGAAGGCTCTTCAATAAATATAACTGCTTTTCATTCTCTTAGTTTTGTCTGGCTTCTGCTTTTTAGGCGTCCCAAATAAGGCATCAACACAAGAAGGTTTCCCTGCAGCATTTGATATTTGTAATACCTCCTGACCACTCCCAGCTGCTGATTGCACCTAAATGGGATCTATTTGTGGTGGTAGTGTCAATACAAGCTATGCAGCAATTACAGTCATATCTTGCCAGGTTTTACATTTCAGATATTAAACTGCTGCTTCTACACACAGGTATTGCAATTACAGAGCAGCAACTGACAAAAAACACATTCAAACCTCCTTCCACACAAGTCTACCATATAATTCTTCCACAAATACTTTCCATCTATTACCAACCTTTGTGAAAACATATTATTTCTAATATAGACAGCACATGTTTATCTAGATCTTTTCCAGGAATTGTCCTTTTTTCTTTTTTTTACAAATGAAAACAGGTGACTTATTAGCCATAAGCATCACAGATACTCATGATGCCTTCTGGTGTGGTGGACTAGCTTAAACCTCATAATCTACCTGCTAAAGTGAACATAAGGATTGCACAATATTGGTCTCAGGGAATTCCTATGATATGCCCAACAAAGTACAAAATTAAGCATTAATTCTGAATTCCTAAAAATACAATTTAATGGTAGTCCAATGACCAGTTCCTTTATCAACCAATATGTGTTAGCATTGGAGCCTTTTAGAACTGCAGAATGGACAAGGAAGACATATCTAGCATGTACTAATTAAGATAAAAATAAAAGACAGCATCTGTCACCCTAAGAGTATCAATTCCCAAAATTTCCAAACTACATAGACTCTCTGTGATAGTAATAAAGTATTGCAATTGAAAAATTGTCTCCTTTTGATAGAGCTTGAAAAAAAAATAAATCCATCAGCTTCAAGTCACAGATTGGAGAACTTCATTTTTCAAATTCTGAAATTATGTATCAGGAAAACTAAACACTTTATCAGTTACCAGGATATTCAACATTAATAAACCAGATATTTGTCTTTTTCAACATTCTACCTGAGAACTCCCCAAACACTCAAAATTAGCACTGCATGAACTAGAGTTTCACTTATGGAAAAAGACAGTTTCTCAGTTAGAAATGAAATATTAAATTAAGACTTAAGACTGACGCTTTCTGGCTTTTCAGCATGGTTTTCTTGTTCTTAGCATGGGAACATGTTCTTAGCATGCCTCTTCAAGTAGACAGACAGATAATCATATCAACAGTAAAACAGTTATCAAGTAATTTCTACAAAAATAATTGAATTTAGGGTGTCAAATGCATGTCGTTACTCTTACATCAAATTTATTGAATTCTTTAAATCACTTTCACTTCTGCTTGCTTCATGTATTCAGTTACAAAAAACAAAAAAAGCTTTAAAATATAATCACTTTATTGATGACCCATTAATAAGGCATCAACAACTGACATAACCACTTTAACTCTCTATAAGTGAAATTATCTACCAAAAGAGACTTGCACAAAACAAAAAAATACACATAGAAAGAACTTTTTTTTTAAAGTGCCATAATTTATCATCAACAATATAAATTCTCAAATGCTACAACTGAAGCTAAGTTATTATATGAAATGTATGCTTCAATTGTTGCCTTTTCCCCCCTCTATTTGAAAAGTTAAGAGCCAATTTATCTTCTGATCATGCAGCTGAGATTCTGGTGAGGAAGGATCTATCTTTGCAGTAAAAGCATCTTCTCACATATATCCAGAACTTAAAACCCTGATCTTCACAATTTTTTTAACCATTATATAAAAATAGAGAAATACAGATGGGTTCTCCTTCGGTCTACTCTAATCCTAGAGGTTAATAATACTCCACTAACTTTATGGTAGATTTCAGTTAGAATGGGCAAAAATGTATTAAATTGTAAAACACAACAGCAACACGAGTGTTGCTCATGTCTTTATGCCTGCTCTTATCACTGTTACACTGTAGATGAAAAACATCATGGCACACTTAAATAGCAGTTCAAGATCAAGTCCATAATAGATCACTATTTGTTAAAAAAGAAACAGGAGAAAAGGTATTTACCAACAGGATCTTTTTGATTCTGAAAGAGAATTTTGCTGTTGCTGCCATCCATGTTTGCCATGTTAATTGTGTTACCATCCGTCCAGTACAGTTTACTGGAAAAGAAAACAAACAGATCTAAAATGTTGCCTGGTGTACACAGTTTAGAAGGAGGCAAAATGTTCAGTTAATGATCACAT
Source organism: Climacteris rufus (assembly GCA_013398175.1). NCBI lineage: Eukaryota > Metazoa > Chordata > Aves > Passeriformes > Climacteridae > Climacteris > Climacteris rufus. The sequence goes on from VZRZ01004655.1 coordinate 252,076, forward strand.
GACTTAATCAGCAGCTTTATAGGGGAAGAATTATACAATTAAGATATTTTCAGCAAAATCTTTCAAATTCATGCTTTTTACCTTAAGTTTGAAAGACAACAGAATGGGCAAACTTAAAATATGAATGAAGAACCACCTTCTGATGAGCTTTACTGCAGTTTATTTATTACAGCCATGGTTGCCTTACCCTTTTACTGGGTGAACTGCAAGACACTGAGGTTTATCGATTCCATGGATGATTGAGGTTTTCAGGGAACCATCTAAATGTGCCACATTAATTTGTGTTTCATCAAATTCTGAGCTAATCCAATATAAATTACGAGATATCCAATCCACTGCAAGACCTCTGATACTCTGAATATCTGCAAAAATAGAAAAGACTTCTTTTGATTTTCTTTCTGGATTATTGTCAGTCTTGGGGGAAAAGAAAAGAGTAATTTTTTATACAGTGTAATACCCTATTCAGATGTAGTCATTAATTAGTTGCCAAGAATTAATAATCTTTATTTTTCTTCCTGGGCCTGATATACTTACAATAAGAACACAAAAATCACACTGATTATTCACAACATAAACCCTACTGTCTGAAAATAATAACCAGACAGGTGCTGAACTTTTGTACTGTATTCTTTTTTAATTAAGAAAGCATTTATTACTCAGTGGCTTTCTAAAACATTGCTATGCTGAAGTTTAAAACCTACTTCCTTCTTCAGCACCAGGAAGGCTCAGTCCAGAGGATCTGAATTAAAAGGACTGGTTTATAACACAGTTCTGCAGCTCATAAGTAGCTTCATCACTGAACAAGTTTTCTGGTTTCATTTCTGAAGGCTTTGAAGAATCCCAGTCTTCCTTCTTGGACATGGTAAACATCTGTCAGTCAATGGGAAGCAGGGAATGAATTCTTTATTTTGCTTTGCTCCTGCACATAGCTGTTACTTTTCCTATTAAATTGTTTTTATCAAACTCCACAGCTTTTCTCACTGTTACTCTTCTGATTCTCTTCCCCATCCCCATGTGGGGAGTGAATGAGCAGCTGTGGGGGGGCTGAGGGTTAACTTACATCACCATTATTACCTGAGGTAGCAAAACAGGAGTATGATGTGATTAATTTGGTTAAATCAGAGAGTCTTTGTATGTGATGGTCTTCCTTAGCAAGGTATTAAAAGAAATGTCAATACATGTCAATATCTGCCTGAAATACTGGGTGCAAAGTCACTGCTCAAGCTCTGGATACCAACATGCCTTGGGACAGAACTGGTTCGTATTGGCTGGCATCTTTGCAGACAAGGAAACAGGCCAAGGGTGATTTAATGATTGCATTACAGTTCACTGTTTATTCACCTCTTTTGTCAACTGAACGTGGTAATTTGCATTGACAGAATGATTGTCCTTGACAAGCTGGCATGGATGTGGCTGTGGACTGGTTTGCACGTCCATAAGGCTGAGCAGTGATTGGGCATTAGGAAGTTTGCCAGCTTCACAGAATGCAACAAAGGACACCAAATACATAGCCCTTGACCCATTTTAAACTGATCCCCCATCCTTCTGGGTTTTTTTGGGTGGAGGAATTAGAAAATAAAGCATTTCATACTCTTACAACGATTAAAGGATGACTTGGCATCTTTGTGACGCTGGCATAAGACTTCCCCCAATGAGAATTCCACCAGTATGTGCTTACAAAGCTTCTTATGTTCTTAGAAGAAGTATAAAAAAATAACTGTAAGCAAATGAGATGGTTTACACATAATAAATAGTTGTTACAATGTTTTGATGTGCCAGAACATTGTAATTTTCTCAAACTTTTATATGATGTTACATCTGGAATGAAAAATCCCACAAAAACTCCACCACTGAAGCTACCATAATAAAAGGAATATGAGAGAATGCCAATAAACACTCACACATAGATGGTTTCTTTAGGTTTCATTAAGTTTCTTGACAAGTTCTGTGATTTTATTTTCTAAAATAAACAATATTTTTGTTCTACTAGTGTTGAAAAAAAGTAAGCAGCAAGTGTCTCTGTTGGGCACCTGAATACCTGATTTAAAGGACTCTAGGAGGCATTCTAAACCTTGCTCTCATTACTAGGACTGAAAAGCATATCTAATTGTTAATCAAAATATCTCTCAGGTAGTAGGGGAAGAAAGATAGCCACACAAAATAAATGAATTCAACAATCTACACAGCCAAATGGGGATATTGCGATGTTTGTCCAAACATTTCCCAAAATGTGCTAATACAGAACTAATTTCTTCTAAAGTGACACAAGGGGCAGAGCCTTAATTATTTATTTTCTCAAGTTCCCTGATAATCAGCTATTTGATTTATCTGTTTCCAAAATCAGAAAAGGTTTGATCTTACACAACTGAGGTATTTCTTTTCTCCTCTTCCCCTTCCAACATGCATTTAACAGTTGGGGAACCAGAGTTAGCAAGGTTTGCTTTCACATAGTTTTTCCTATTTTAAAGAAGGTAGGTACATTACAAAGCAGAACAACATGTGCTGCCAGGAGAGGAACTGGCTGGTTGGAAACAAAAAACAATTGCTACACCAAGGACTACAAATGGTATTTTGGAGCCATTGAAATAGGGTTGAAGCGATCAGATACAGACTTTATATTCATTAAGTTTCTTTGTACATATTCTGTACAAAATGTGTTATACCAATATCATCAAAATTACAAAGGTACCATGTTGTGTGTTTCACCAGTGGTGCCAAAGCTGACAGATCTACAAGGACTGGAAAGCTGAAATAACTGACAGAGCTGATTTCTTTGCTAGGTCAACACAGGCAGCCAAAGGACATCGGAAATCCAAAGGACATAGGAAATCCTTCAGTGCTGTGCTCCTCCTGCTTTTTATCTTTATTCTTTCTACCTTCCCCTGAAGACATTATTTCCCTTTTTTACTACACATTTCAGTCTTGTATAAAATCAATGTTAAATTACATCCCAATCTGTTTACATAAAATTGAATTATGAATCAATAAAATGAACTAGAATCCTGATGAAAATTCTGCTGGCCTATTATTTAGATCAATTATCCAATACCAGTGCAAGGTACACATATCAAGAACTTGCATGCTCATAACACACATTTACCTAGCATGAATTATTTTTACTTCAATGCTATGCCATTTACCTCTTGAAATAATGGTTTCTAAGCCAGTCCCATTAATGAAGGCACGTTTGATGGTCTGTGTTTTCACATCAGTCCAGTATAAACGTTCCTCAACAGCATCAAAGTCTATAACTGTCACATCATCAATGTCAGGAACAGTGAAGGCTGTGATGAAGTTGAAATATGGGTTTTCTATGTCCACCCCTCTTATTTCTGAACGCCTTGCATAAAGAAGAAACTTCTTTCTTTCTGTTTGAAAAAGGGAAAACGTCATTCCTTGTCCTCCTCACATCTCACAGCAGAAATCAAAGTAATTCATTTGAGATCGCTTTACAAACATGTAAATAACATTTATATGAGTGATTAAACATCACAGATAACCTGCAGGCCAGTGATATTTGAGAAACAATATTACAGGGCATAAAAATCACAGAAAAGTGTAAGAATTCTGGATGTTTGACATTGTTACCACACGCCTAAATCAATATGGTCTTAAGAATGTATAAGAAAAAATGATGAAAATGTTATTTTAAAAATTTTACCCTCCTTAACCCACCCAAAAATATACCATTTCACCTGCACTTCATAGCAGATATTAACATTTGGTGTCTCAGGGAGACAGAGATTCCCTGTAACAGGGAAGTTTTGCAAACAACAAATGTATGTGTCAGCAATGAAAGGCACATGGGTGGAACAAAATGAGTAAATTGATTGTTTTAATTTACACCTCCACTAGTGAAAAAGGTTGATACTTTAAAGGCAAAGCAGAGCTCTCTTTTTAATCTCAAAAGTCTAAATTATTGGATCAAATGCCTGTGAATGAACAGTAAAAGTAACTTTTTTCGCTGTAATATCCTTGACATGAAAAAAAATATTTTCTCTTCTATTTCCTGAACATTATTAATCAGCACTGAAAAGAGTAATTTAGTACAAGGTTTTACATGTAATACACAATTATTTGACATTTTGAGAGCTTTTATAGTTTTAAAGTACGTATTGCAATTTTTTTATAAAACCCCCTTGCAAGGATGCACTTCTAATATTTACTCTTTGTTTTTTAATCCTTGAACATGAAACTAAGACAACCACAGGGCAGGTAGAGATTTAAGCTATTAAGCACCTTTTTGTTATTCAGCTTACCTGACTTCAGAATTTTAGGATGATGCACATTTCAGTATAAAGGTTTCTGTTTTGCAGAGATAAATTTTATGAACTCATCACACACACAGGCAGCATAAAGAAATGGCTGTGGCAGCAAATATCAAAGTACCACAGACCTCAACTATTAGAATAAGTTATCGATTCTCAAAAAGTAGATGCTCCTTTAAAATACATAATCAAAAAGCACTGTAGAGATTTTTTTTTTAAGATTAATTTGTCCATTGATTTTAAAATCAATGCAATTGTCAGGCTGTGGGAGGAAAACTTACCATAGCATGTTTTCTTGTCTGAAGCCAGTTTCATCAGGTGTGGACAGGCACAGGCAGCACTTCTGTTGTGATTGATCAGACACATGTGGGAACAGGGACCTCTGCCCTCGTTAGCAGCACACGGGTTGGAAGCTAAAATTGAATAATTGCAAATCAAAAAATGTAGAAACACTTCTTGGGATTAAGGTTTGTCAAACTGGAATAAGTGACAGCTATGAGAAAGGGGTAAAAATTGTGTCTGAAGACAAATCCAGTCTCAGTTTTTAACTGAGCTTGTGCTCTAATGACTTTTTCTAGGCTAATATTCAACTCTAGTCCAAGAATATATATCTTTAGTTTTCTTTTAGGTTTTTTTTTATTTGTTTTGTTTTTTGTTAATACAGCCACAAAATTTATAATTCTAACTCCATGAAGTCACTGCATATAGTTTTCCCAGGGATATATTAATTCTGCAGCCCATTCATAAGATTTAAATGTATAGTTTTATACTCCTAACCAGGACACATGGGATTAAAAAAATGTTGATACGATGAAGGCCTGAAAAACAGATTTAATTTTGTGAAAGCATAGTCAAAGCTTAGATTATGAGATGAACTTTGGCAAATTCAATGTTCCTTCTCAATTAGATCTACCTACTCGAATATTAGTTGGAAATTTAACATACAATGACAATTTGAAAGAAAAAAAACACACAGTAAAGTATTTCTACTCTTCTCAAAGAAAAACCTCTCCTAAGTGTAGGTTTTCACAACTAGCTTCCTGTAGCTCACTGAATGAATAAATTGTGCTAAAATTGCTTTAAAGAGCAGGAAGAAAGCTGACCAGAAAAAACCTCTTAGTCTTACAAAACCTGGGGGTCATTCTTATTATTTTAATCCCTTATTATAAACCCACAGTTCCAGAGCATTGCTGAAGAGACATTTCAAGCATGAACATAAGTAATGTTGATTTTTCCTTTTGTGAAACAAAACCTGTTAAAATTAACATTGACGAAAAGGGAAGTGGGAATGACTGACTCAAAGACAAACTTATAATTAACAAAACCAATTAGTGTAGAATATATTCCTCTAATGTTGTGCTAGGCTGCAATACAAGTAATTAGATAACTAGACCAATCTGATGTATGAATTTCTTTGCAAAATAAATTTAGGTCAAACTCAAACACTAAAATTTGAGGACAAATTCAAAGTTTGCTTCACTGAACCATTTCTTATCCATCAGTGCACGCTTCCTTAAATTTATCCACCAATTCCTGAATCCTTTAACTATTTACTTTTTAAACCAGTACTACAGGAAGAATGAAACTTTCAAAACCTTGGATAAATGGGTTAATGGAAATCGTAGTCATCATTCTTTAAAAGAGAATTACAGGTTTTTCCCATTTTCTATGAAGTCATCCCATTTGCCTCCTTTAAGCATTGGTAGCACTCAAAGCCACTCAGCCTTTCCCAAAAATTAAAATAGAAAAAAGTTTATTTAACATCACTTTTCTGGTATCTATAACAACAACATGAGAAAATCTGTAGTGACTTCTATTAATAAGTTCACAACTTCATGTGCAAAACAGAAAAACTGGGAAGTTGAAGAAAACACCGCAGTTATTTAGGTTCAAGGAGCCTTTCCAGGCAGTAATTATTAATGCACCATTGGTAAATATCATTTAGATGACCATTAGATAGGCCATAGATAGATGACCATTAGTCATCTATCCCTGTGAACTACACATCTGAAAGGAAACTTAAGAGTTTTGACAATATTGTGAAGGAGATCACAGAGTCATTTATGTTGTAAATGATCTCAGGAGACCATCTAGTGATTTAAACTCCTGCAACTTTTTCTCATTTTTTTCATTGCTGCTGCAAGATGTAGAATTTGGTCATATGTTTTATAAAACAGCATTTCCTTTCATTCATTTCCCAATCTAAAGCTGTAATTTCAATGGAACCTCAACCTCTCTATATGGATACAACCTTCTGTGACAAGGATCTACTTTGGGTCTAAGAAAAATAATCCTTATATTGTCTTTCTGTGCAAGAAGTGCATTATGGTTCTGTCCACCAAAGTCTCTGTTTGAGTATGGAGTTCAAAGAGAACAAGAGACAGAAGAAAAAAAAAAATAAAAAGCAAGGTGGTTAATGATCATTTTAAAGAAAGTGCTCTGGTTCAAGTGTGCTCCAAGCACCCACAAAGAGGAGTCAGTGCAATTTGTGTACTGTCTGTTCATATCACAGCTCTCTTCATAGAGCACAGAGCACAAAACTGGTGGAATCAGAAGTGTTATAAAGCAGATGGGCTTGTTTCCACATGAATGCACAACTCTAGGAGCAAAGTACCATAATCTACAGATTACTTCTAGCAGCACATATTTATATATTCCTTTCATATTCATACAGTTTTACTGCTTTCACTGAATAACAGCTAAGCTTGCTCTTATTTTCTAATAAAAACTAATTCTCCTGAAGGCACATAGATACGTTATTGCTCTCAAAAATTTGGCTTTTTTATTTTCTTGTGCTCATTTTAACACTTCTTTCTAATTCTATTGTGAATAACCTCATAAGAATTTGTTACTCACCTTTTCCATGTCATTTGTTTCACAGACTGCCATGATAGAGAAGCCTGTCTATAAGTTGCATTTCAAGCAGCATCAGCCTACCAGTGTCCTCAGACCAAAACCTTTCCCATACTCTTGATCAGCCTGCCAGTCTGCCTTTCTTGATGTGTTGTATATGATCTGTATACAGTATTCAAGAGGTGGGAGTGATATAGATTTATACAGCATCACAGTTTGCTATCTGTGCAGCTTTATTCCTTTCCTAATCGTTTCCACCAATCTGTTTTCCTTTTGATCACAGCAACCCACAGAACTGGCATTTTCCCTGACTGGACAGCCTTTTTCATTATTTAATTGACTTCCACTGCTGATGGCTTGTCAATCTATTGCTCTCACAGTGCTGTGCACAGATACACACGTCACTGTCATCACATCACTTCTTGACTGCTCTCTAAAACTTTATTTTAAAAAAATGCTTATTTTTCTTGACCAGGTACCCTTAAAAAACCCCTCAGACATTCCATCACCAGCTGACAAATGAACACTTACTCTGACAGCCTCTCAATACGCATTTCTTATGGCCAACTTATCCCCTGTATTAACTTCATATTGAGCTTGTCCCTTCATGGCATCAGATTTTAGCAAGGCAAAGTTTGATCTTGTACTTTAATGGTGCAAGGATTTTTAAATTCTGCCTGCACCTTAAATATCTGCACTACAGTTACATCAAAAGGTGTTTTCAAATTGCTGACAATTGATTCCCCCTCATATTTAAAACCAGTTATAGATCTAATCCTCTGCTTACTGTCAATATATTCAATAGAATTGGTTTTCACAAGGCCAAACTAATCAGCTAAGTTAAAATCGTTAAACTTTCTGATTATATTTGATTATTTTAACACTGATTTTTGGAATTTGCAGGTCAGGACTGATCAGACGTATTAGTTCTAAAATAAACATTTATTTTCTCTAATCACTATTTCTGTTTCAGTTTTAAATCACTCACTTCAAGAATTAGTCAGTATCCTAGCTAATAAAAACTTACATATTCACCATGAAACTAAAGAAAGAAAAATATTATTAGGGCAAATTAGCACAATTCTTCATGAAGCTCAGAAAAATTGCATTTTGCATGATATTTTGCATGATTTATAATACATATACCAAACTTTCTGCTAGTTTTGAGTAAAAAGAACATATACAAGGTTGAGATAAAATCTCAAACTAATAAAAAGTTTTAAATCTCCCTATCTTAAGCTACATTTCTGTAAAAAGTTGTTTATGTTAAATAGCTGGCAATCTGTGTCGCAATAGAATATTGCAAAAAAAAAAGTGCTATGGAGTTAAATGTTTTTCATTTTTTAATTACAGAAGAGCCCAGTGGTACCAATATACTTTATATTCAACAGTTATTGTACTGTTTGTCCAGATTTTTGAATAAAAATGTCATCTGCAGAAAGAAAACTAATGCCATGGCCACATTTGGTTTTTAATTTTAATTCAAATTAATACCCTTGAGAAATGCAAAAAAAATGGGGAATGTGTGAGAAATTCACACATTTCTCAGTGTTTTCAAGCTGTGATCCTTGCAATGCACTATATTTACTCCTCATCACTATCCTCAGGAGTACACTATCCTCCTGGTACAACTTCTTGGGACTAAAATAGAAGACCTTGCTCTTTGCAGCAAGTTGATTTTTAAAATACAATGGTAGCTGAAAAAAGATATATATTCCACCTAGAAACCCTTTGTTTGCCATGTTAACAGCATTCCTGACACAGAGCTTTGATTCTGTGAAGATGAGTGGGGCTAAAGCTCATATTCCTGAGAATATTCTGCATTAGGTAAGGAGCCTTCCCCACTCCCTTGTGGTTTACTGACAGATGAACTCATCATCCATACAAATATCTCACTATAACTTCAATACCTTAAATTAGCATCTGTCCTAGATTGAATGAAATGCTGTTGCTTTAGGCTACAAGAATTTATTTAGATCTGCCCTACTTTATTTTCAATCAAAATAACTTGCACGACATATATATTAAAAGCTAATAAACTTTCACCTACATAGGAGACCCAGATTTAGATCTGTGGAGATGAAACTACAAAATGTTCATCATTCAGTGCTATATTTATACTGACATTATGCAGTGTAAATCTACTGTTAATTTTATGTTGGGATTCTAACCTGCACGCTACCTTGTTCGTTTATTGCAAAATAGCTACAAATTCAAAAGAAAAATTAACAAGTAATCAGGCAGTATCACCATTTTTCTCTAGCTCTAATAAGGAAAGGTACTGGAGAATTGGAGGAAGAAATTGCTTCTGCTGAAAGACAATAATTTAGAGCAAACCCAGAGGGCCAATCATAAATCGCAATCCTGTGCTTTCTACATCATAAAATAAAAGATGCAATTACACAACTTAACGTTTGAACTTCTTGATTTTGGCAAAAAAACAACTGAAAGCTCTTCTACAGGTTTTACTTGCCTTGAGGCCAAGATATCTGAGTGTGGAACACTGACTGATGTCTCCCTAGGCTATAGATTCTCTCCAAAGAGGCTGTCTGGCCCCAGTCCAAACAGAAAATAGTTGTTCTTTTTCTGACAGCAAGAAAAGACAAACAAGGAATTCTACTGCTACTCTGAAAACACCAAATATGGAACACAGTTCCTCAAATACAAAAGTTCAGGAGCTGAACAATTACAAGAAAATTGTCAAAAAAACACAATGAAAAAAACCAACCAAAAAACCAAACGAAATAAGCAACAAACCAAAAAAAAAAAAAAAAAAAAAAAAAGGGAAAACCCCATTATTTGAAAGGCATGTACAGAGATGCATATTTACTCCACCTATATTTTAACACTCTGGGAAAACATAGTATCTTGAGTATAAGTCAGACAGCTTTTTAGAATTGTGGCCAGGCCTAAACAGTAAATTCTTAAAAATAAGAGAAATAAGAGGATTTTTTCAGAAAGTGATGAAGTCCAAGGGACTTGACATCCACTTAAAAACAGTGACATTCTTCTTCAATATAAATTCATTATTATTTTAAAATGAAACCATCAGAAAAATGTATCCTGACAATATATGTCACATATTCTGAGGCAAATGAGGAGGTCACAGTTGTCATCACACTTCAACGCACGAGCCAGCAGTGAGTTGTATTCATTGCTCTCCTTTTCTCCATGTGTTATTAGTGAACATTCTTCAAATCTTTTGATTACCAGTGTGCAAGGAAAGTTGTACTTGCTGGTACTCATTTACATCAGAGGTATATCCATAGTTTTCTATGTATAACTAATGCAGCACTGGGTTCCAGTACTTTCACAAAGCCATTCAAAATCCTCAGGATTTCATGTTTTCAAATCGAGATTGCTCAGAACCTGCTAACATAAAAGTCTAAATGGTTTACCAAGCACTACAAACCCTGGATGAGAAAAAAAACAAAATATCATTTCCCAGTATTAAAAAAAGAAAAAATGACTAAAACAGTTATACAAGAGATTAATTTTAAAGTAGTTTCTATTGACAACTTCTTGCCAGAAGAGCTGAAATTTATGCAGACAACATGGAACATTCTGTAACTAATTGGTGGTCATTCTCCAGTGGTATTTTTTACTTTCCCATATTTAGGTACAAAATAATCACTGTGTTTTGTTATATCTCACAATAAAAACACATATGGAATGCTTTTTCCAGCATTGCTATTTTGCACGGTACATTCTGAGCTATATGTAAATATACACATGCACTCCATACAAACTTCTGCCACATGGGTTGTGTGCACCTGACTAGTGCTGCATGCAACAGTTCCAGGCAAATTCATATACAGATCTCTATATATAAAAAGAATATTTATTTCCCCCCTTAGAGGAGCAATAATTAATTATTCTATAAATGTTCACCTTGTGGTTGACGACTTGGATGATATATCTGAAGATCAAATGGCTGAGCGCTTGTTTTTTGTATTACACTGACATTTTGGCCAGTCCATTTATTGGCTTTTGCGAGGGTGTTGGTCCTCCAATCTGTCCAATATACTTCACTCCCATACAAAGAAACAGCAAAAGGGTGAGAAAGATATTCGTGACCCCGTATAATCTCTATCATGCTGGTTCCATCATACAATGCAGAATAAATGGCATCCGATCTACAAGACAACCCCAAATTTAAGATTATGTAAAAATAAAATAAAAATCACACAATTATTATGACATTGGGCAAAATGTGTAGAAACTTTACTCTTACAGAGTGGTAAAACCAAAGAATATTTGCAGTGCAATCCTTCAGAGATGATTTAGTTCATATTATTCATTTAACTAGACATGAAATAGTGGTTTGCTTGTATAATGTTTTAATTTACCTCCATGCTGTGACAAATACAACAGGAAAAATCAATATCCTTTCAGATGAACTCAGAGAAAGAGTAGTGCAATAACTTGGGCCTTCCATGGATGAGTGTCAGGGAGGACATATGGGAACTGCTGTCTAAGGCACAGGGAGCCAGGAGCCACGTCAAGGCAATTAAAGACATGTACACACTGTCCATGTGCATGTCCAGAGCTCTTTATGTCCATAATGCACATAACTACATCCCCCTTACACTGCAGCTCACATTTCTGCATGCAGGCATCAGGATTTATAAGTGATAATGGGAGTGCTGTCATCACTTTACCTGGCATCTGTCCACACTATTCTTTTTTCAAAGTGATCGACAGTCAGGCCGTTGGGCCAGGCTCCAGTGTCCATATCCTTATAGATGATCTTCCTTTCTGCTCCACTCATGGAAGCCGATTCAATGCGAGGAAAATTTGCATCCCAGTCTGTCCAAAACAGAATTCTGGTGAGAGGAAAAGGAAAAGAAAAGGGACAGAAGAAAATGTTAAAGTGTGAAGAATAATCTGAAATGCTATTGTAAGACAACAGTTGGAAAAAAGGTTCAAACATTTACATGCTTTAAATGAAAGGACTAAACACAGATCAATTTGAACAATGACAGAAATTCCTTGAAGTACTAGGGTAATGTGGAGGTAATATTTCATTATTGGTGTTAGAGTAATCATGAAAATAAAAAAGTTTTTTAAAAACTAGCAGTTTAATAGCATTCCCTTTCTCATGTCCATTTATATTGCAGCAGCCTGTCTTGTCTTCCTCTAGAATTAGAAACTGAATTCATTAAAAGAAATTATAATGAGAGCCTTTGAAAGCAAGCCAGATGAGAAGGATGGGGAGGGGAGAATGGGAAGAAAGGTGATTTGAGGTAGCAGGGAACAAGGAACAGGCCAAACCAGAGATTTTCTTCTACTATTAAGAGTGCTCCAATGAAGACCCCTGAATTTTGGTATGTCACTAATGAATTTTACACAGATTATACTTGCTTAGAAAACTTCTAAGATGTATTGTGTGATTGACTCTCGGTTTTGTACCATGTCCAATGTTTTTCCAATAAGGAGAACTTTCATCTGTATAACCAAATGATCTTGTTAAGTGACAGAACCAACACCACTAAAAGGCCAGAAATACACTCTAACTGTTCTTAGCTTATTGAATTTTCAATAAAACACAAACTTTTCTTACTTGTTAAAGCAAAACAATACTTTTGATAGGAAAACTTGTGGTTAGTTTTAAAGAGTTAATAGCAAAGAGCTAGTCTGAAACCAAACTTTTGACAAATTTTCGTATTTCCCACTAAAAGACCTTCAATCTTAACAGCCAGAGAGGTTAAGAGGATGAGCCCACTGGTGCTGCTTGCTTGTCTCAGTGCTGAGTTTCTGTTTGTGGAGGCCTGTGGTGGTGGCCTCTGTTTGTGGTGGCCAGGAATGTGTTTATCTACAGATATTTATTTTACATACATTGTACACATGTGGACTGAACACTTGCTCAGCTTCACTGTAGGTTGGAATGCAGCTAGGACAGCCTTACCTCCACTGGGATACAGGATTTGTGCAGTCCTAACACAGCCCTACTCTTTGATTCACCAGTGTTTCTTTATTCATATTTATTTGTGAAAGGATTGAGGATCTAGTCCTGTCTATGTTAAAAAATGTTGTTCTTTCCTCACTTCTAGCATAATGTAGCATCAATTGCTTTCAGCTTTCCAAAAGTCAGATTAAGCCTTCAGTTACAGGAAGAGTGGTGATTTGATTTTCTTTCTGTCCTCCTAACCATTTAATTTGAACAACTCCTCTGCCAATTTTTCTGCCAACAGCACGCCTCTTGTAAAGATCTTTATAGATAAGCAATGCACTCTGTAAATAAGCTTTCCAGCATCTCAGTTGAGAGGGAAATAGCCTTAATCATCAAAGCACGTATATCCTAATTCACAATTTAGGTTCCAGAAGTTGGGACATTTATCAATTTTTATTTTAATGCTCACAGCTTTGCTTCTGAAAGAAATATTCAATGAAGACACGACAGACCGCAGTAAGTGCCTAAACAAAATTAAATATTATGACTTTTCAAACTTGTAATTTGTATTATCTTTGGCCATATTTAATTTGTGGTGGTTTGTCACTTTTATTGTGTTTTTCTGCTCGTTTTTGGTTGTTTGTGTGGGGTTCTTTTCCCGTTTCTGAAAGAACAATAATTATGGGAAGAGGATGTAGCTATGGACTCTTACCTAATATTCTGGTTTATAGAATATCCCTCATGAAAAGGTAGAAAAAATCCTGACAGAAGCTGGTAAGCATTATCTCCACGATAAAGGAAATTTTTTTAACTCTTTTCACTCAGACAAAATACAAATAATCAATTGTTTATCACTCAAAATATACTTTTCAAGAACTACTACAAATAGCTCTATATAATAATAGAACTATATAATAGTACTATATAACAGTACTGTAACTCACAGCAAAAAAAAAAAAAAGGGAAATTAAACAAACCAACAAACCTAACATTTAAACCTCTAACTCTAAAATACTTTACAACAAGAAAATGTAATGTTTTTATAATTACCCATATCTGGGATCCAAAGCAATAGCCCTTGGGTGCTCCATAGCTCCAGCTATTAATGTTGTCCTCAAGGTGCCATCTAGTTTTGCTACTTCAATTTGGTCCAAATTGCTGTCTATCCAGTATATGTTTCCTGCAATCCAATCTACAGTCAGTCCTTCAGGTGTGGCCAGGCCATGTTGTACTACAACCTCAATGGCACTAACACCTTAAAAAAAAAATAGGAAGAAAAAAAAAAAGAGAGAGAAAAAAAAGACTCTTCAGGAACTAATGTAGAGACTGGTATAGTTGACATGGACATACAAGTTTATCAATCATATGTTCTTGGTGTGAATTCTGGATTATTTTGTATCTAATGGATGACAACACTTTTTCCATGTGACATTTTTTCTTTACAAATGTGACAGGCTGCTGTAAATAAGTACATTTATGGCAGTTATACAAATAAGATTCATTTCACAGTAATAGAAATTTTTAGGTGTCTGATGCTTTCATAAGTAAAGCTCTGAAACTTTGCATGAAGGTCAGAGATCACGTGCAGAATAAGAGGGGAGAGATACAAGTGTCCTATTCCCTGTGACCTCTTTTGCAACTTCTGTGAAGGACATGCTTATGATTTGCCTCCAAGGGTCAAGAAATACTCAACAAAACTCCTCCAGCTGTATTTCTCTTCTTTCTCAACCAGAAAAAGAGAAAACTGAAAGACTGGGACCAACTCAGACACGGCAGGGAGAACCCTCTCTGGGGTATACTTTTTAGCCTATGCAGGAATGAAAGCACTGGAACATATACTTCAACAGAGAACATTTTGTAGAAACTCTTTTGTATATATTATGAAATGATATTGAGTTATAGGCCATTGTTATATCACCAGGGCAAAGAAAATGTCTTTGTGGATGCTATAAAACTTTGAAGCAGAATCTTTCATCTAGTGAGAGGAGATGATTTATCAGACATGTGATAAATTCTTATACTCTTTTAATAAGGTTAAGATAAATTGCAAAAAAAAAAGAGAAATAAATCAATATTGCACTCATTGGACCAGGAAGAAATATCAGCCCTTTGCATTTGCCATTTTCTGCCCCCTATAGCACACTGCAAAAGGAAACTTTGATAATAGAAATCTTTTTCTGGCTAGACATCAAGTACAATCTAGATATACACCTTTTCAAGGGCAGAATGCCATCATAAATTCTGTTTCTGTGAATGGCAGCTCAGTTACGACTGATCAGGTCTAACACCCTGTAACTGCAGTTGTTCTTACTGTTAAGAAAATAAAGATTAAACCCATACCTCCAGTATCAGAGAGCTTGCCTCTGTAAATTTTGTCCTCTACCACATCTGTCCAGTAGAGTAAACTCTGACTGAAATGAAAATCAAGGGCTATTGTATTTCTTAAACCAGGAACTAAGAGGCTGTAGTCACGCTTGTGAAGATCAATTTTTCTGATCTCGTGTCGAATAGAAAAAATTATGAAAGCCTCAAATGGATCTGGAAGTAGAAGATTATACATTTCAAAAGAATAATAAAAAAGATATTGTTACAAATTGATATAAATGACAAGAGGAAGGTGAATAACAGAATACTTTATCAGAAGAAACAGATGATTAAAACAATTCATCTTTTGATAAGGAGTCTTTCAATTACTTTTTCAGTCCCACAGACTTCTTAATTCTCCCTTCTAGCATTATCTTTGATCCCAGCTAGAGATATTAAACATTAAATTTGGGAATATCAAACTCAACTATTGAACTGTATTTTGTATCTCTAGCACAATGAGCCCATAATTAGAGCTTTAAAAAGTCACATTATAAAATTTAAAATCTGCTTCTCAAAAGACTCAGAAAAAATAAACCATTAAAATAGATATTGTTTCAAAGGCCAATTATCTGAAACAATTTACTAATATATAATGTACCTTTTGAAAACACAGTGTACCTTGTGTTTTCAATTGAAGTGCTCATGCCAAACTAACAAGCAAGAAAATGAACATTTTATGTGCTTATTGATACATGTCATCACAAATCCAGATACCAATGACTTTCTCCTTCCTTTGTTAATCAGTTAATGCTATATAGTTTGTGCCAGGGAATTTATATCAAATTGCATATAAATATCTGTAAACATGCACTGCATTGGTCAACCATACTATGAAATTGATGTTTTAAAATTACAGTTCTTACATAGGTTAGGAAAGGTTTTTCAAGCAAGTAGCTGTGTTAATAGAACAAACGAGGAAGGCAAAAATTGGATTCTATAAACTGTTGAATTAACTCAGTATATTCACTTTAATATAAATATTTTTATACAGCAATCCTTTTTTTTTTGTGGGGAAGTAGTGTTTTTTCCCCCCAGTTCTTTCTCCTTGAGTGAAACACACATTATACTGGGAGGTTTGTTTTCCATACAGTTAAACACACATTTACATAAAAGACAGATTATTGGCACTTTATGGCAATAGGCAATATTCCTGCTTCTGCATTAAAGTGGAGGTTCAAGACTCCTGAGATTTTCTGAAAATAATCAGTTTATCTCTTGCTCATTCACTGGAATACTTCAAAGCCTGTTCACTTCCTCCTGTAGCTCCTTCACCTGGGGACACTGTTCTTCTTGGTACCCACTGCACACACAGAGTAAATTATCTGTGATGTTTTCAGCTAATCAGGTACCTCAGCAGAGCTGTGTTTCTGCTCTTGAAGCACTTGTTCACAATCTGGCTTGAACTTTCCAAATGATCCTCCTATTTGTTAAAGCAATGAATGACTTTCTGCAAAGCCAATTTTTCAAAGCTCTGCAGTGGCTAAATAATTTAATGAAGAACAGGATCACTGACATTAGTAGCTACTTCACAAGTACCAGTTATCTGAACCTGAGAAACACTTTAATGTCACTTCCCAAATTCTGATAAATTGGCAGCTATTATGCAGGAGACCACAGGCTGCTGACACACTGGTTTTTTGGCAATTCCAGTGCAAAGGAACACAAGTCATGGTCATCACCAGTAGCTTCTTTTACATTTACCAGTAATTAACAATACAAAGGGAAAAAAGAAACCTAACGTAAGTGTGCTATGTTGGATGGGTTTTTTTCATTTAAAGTAGAGGCAGTACAGCACAAGATAAACAACCTACAGTGCAAATTATCAAATAAACTGATGAACAGGATTAATGTTCAATGGGATCTTGAAACAGGGTTTACACTTGAAATAAAAATGGCAAAATCCTTCCACTCCCTTCCCCTAGGCTTGGTTGACAACAGCCTACAATACTGCACCCTCCTCTGAACACAGCTCTTAAAGAGGAGTGAGAACTAATACAGAAATGCAAGAGAAAATGGGAAAGTGTTCTAAGAGGTCTGGAAATCACGGCCTGTGAGGGAACAATGAACAATCTGGAACGGCTTAGCCTTAAAAACATGGACTAAGATGATGAGTGGAAGCACACAAAATTCCCTAAAGACATAAAAAGCTTCTGAATTGAAAATGGGAAAAATCCCGTTCTATGTAAAAATAACAAGTAGGCCAAGGATTAAAGGCTTAAACTGGACAAGGAAGACTCAAAGACCAGGAAAACAAAAATCTTAAGGAGAGTGAGGCAACAAAACATCTCACCCCTGGGAAACTTGGAGTTTAGAACTGAAGGTGTCTTGAAGGTCTTGCAAAGCAGATAAACAACAGCAGTATTAGTGAGCCTTTGATC
The DNA here is from genome assembly GCA_013398175.1 of Climacteris rufus. Taxonomy (NCBI): domain Eukaryota; kingdom Metazoa; phylum Chordata; class Aves; order Passeriformes; family Climacteridae; genus Climacteris; species Climacteris rufus. Next base: position 269,835 of record VZRZ01004655.1, read on the forward strand.
TTCCTTCCAACCTTTTTATTCAATGGCTCTATAAAATGAGCTACATTATAGTGAACTGGAATTTTCAGGCTCAATCAAATGATTTTTTAAATAAAAATACGCTTCTATCATCCAATAAACCCAAAATTTGATGTTGTTTCCTGATTCCTCTTCTAGAAATTGAGAGCAAATACTTTTTATTCTGCCAGTTGATTAAATGCATTTTTTTTTAATCTCAAATCAATCTAATGGTTATTGACTAAATTCTTTAAGGAAAATTAACTGTTAACAATTTATTAGAGAAAAATCATAAATTTCTGTACTTTGTAATTTCATAATGTATCAAAGTTTTTTACTATAAAGTTTAGTGTATAAAATAGATGATCCAAACATAAAGTATGAATACATGAAAAGCTATAAGAAAACCCTCTGATAGAAGAAAACTGCCTAGACAACGCAATCAAAAAAGACTCTATATAAATAATAATGCTTCAGATTTTCCAGTGGGTTAAATTTAAAATTCATTCTTAGGAAAAATTCTAACTGAAGCTTATTGTTTGATTGAAGTTTACTGTAACAATGGCAGCACAGCAAGCAATCTACACTGAGCTTTCATGAAAATTACCTCAAAGTAAAACAATAACTTCATAAAGATTCTGAAAAAAACCTTCATTAAAAGGTTGACATTGCTCAGAGAGCATTGGACTGTTCCCCCCTCCCCCCTCCATTTTAGTATTGAAAGTATCTGGTAACTATAACAAAATTGAATTTCAAGCCCACTATAACTGATCAGAGAGACATATTTCCAAATATATAGATATATCTATGAAGTGATAGAAGACAGTTCCCACTGCTTAGAAAAGGCTGACAGTCCATTTTAAACTAAACTAAGTGTTTCTGAGTTCATCTAACATTTATTATACCAAACTCTGAAAGGTTGAATGTGAACATGAAATTTAAATATCTTTCAAGAACAGCATTTTTTCCTGAATGCTTATTATCATTTAAAAGAGCAAGTGCAACATATCAGCACAACTTATTTTGAAATGTGTTCCAAGAGAAATCAGGAAAATGAGTATGAAAACATATAATTTGTATTGACTTTCTATCTGAATAATGGAGCTCTGTAACATACTCTTAGTTCAATCAATACAAATTTAAATGTAAACGAAACATTTAGTCTTTGGGAAGTCAGTAATGCAACAATGCCAGAACAGCAAAAAGCAAACAAGATGAAAACAAGAGACATGGAAAGTGAAGAAACTCTGAAGGAGAAAAAAGACAACACTTAAAACCCTCAAGAAATGAAAATAACATAAGTAGAAAAAAAAAGAGACAAAGAAAGGCTTTGAAAGAGACATTGAAAGAGAAACCAAAAAGAACTGCTCAATTCCAGCATTTTAGTTCTATAGATTTATTATTCTGCAACTCATATTTCCCTGCAATTCATTAGATTCCTCTGAAAAACACTTTTTGAGTCTGATCTGTAATCAGGAAAAAAAAAAAGTTTAAATCACATACACTACTGCATTTTCAGTATTCATATTCCCCTTCTAATAGACTCGCAAATAAATATTTTCTGAAAATGTGGTGCATGCTAACTTTCCATTTTACTGCTGTGTACTTGTGAAATGTTTGCCCATATATAGGAAAGTTCTACTGCAGATAGCAAAAAAAAAAAGTAGCTAAAAAGGGCAACGCTATCATTTTCTTCTGAGTAATTTTTTTTCTTCTGGAAAACAGATTATTAGTTACTGTTCTAATAGAACACACACACCTACTTCTGGTTCAAGGCATTTTAAATCACTATGGCTGTTCTAAGAATTACTTCATAACAACTGGTATTATTGAAATAGTAGTTTGGCATTTGGGGGACAGCTTACCTTCATAAGGTCACTTTGAACTTTACTTGTAATAGTATTATATAAAAGTTTTTTTTCTTTATTCTAAGTTCATTCAAGATCTCATGCCCAGAGACTTAAATGATATGGACATTTTGAGTCTCACAAATTCACAGATGCAGCCAAAATTGTTCTCACTTTCCTAAAATGCCCTTCACACAGTCAACAACTGAAGTATCAGAGGATCTGTTCTCCAGAGAACTTCTTTTGGTTTTTGAATTAAAGAAACTGAAAAGGGCCAAGATGATTAGTGACTATAAAAGCACATGTAATATTCGATATGGAATAATTTTGTCCCCTCTTTGATGGCATTAGGATAGTATCATTACAGTTTGTAAAGAAAAGTATCATTTTTCTTTATATCAGCTGACATCACAGGTCTCAGATCATATATGTAGTATTACATTCTTTGAAAAAATCTGGAAAAAACAATTTATAACTTCAGATTCTCACCAACATCAGTAAACATTAAGCAGAAGTATCTCATGGGCTTCAGAAAAACTGAGAAACTTAGTCTCACTTTTCTTATTTTATAACACAAGTGAGTATATTTCACTTTGGTTTTTTTCCCTTTTGCTTTCCAAATATTGATCATTTCTACTTGATTTAATTTAAAGTTTGTTTAAAGCTTTCCTCACACAAGTTACTAACACTCTCTTAAATGCTTTTATTCCTTTAATTTCTCTAACCTAGTAAGAGTGCACTTTTTAAAATTACTGGAAATGTCCATAACATAGCAAATCAGATTGATCAAAAATCATTGAGAAGCAGAACAAAGCACTGACACAAAGCAATAACTTTAACACCAATCACCTTCAAAGTAAGAATAAATGAAGGATATCTTAATCGTATTTACTGAATTATGAAATATCCAAATAAGCATTAGGTAATCCGGGAGATATTTCTATTCAGAATTGCTAAAATGCAATAAAGGATAAAGATAATATAGATTAAAATTATCAAGGAATCCAAACTGAAATTATGAAAATCTACAGAGCAAAATCAATACCACTTTTAAGTCTCTACAAAGATGTGATGACAGTTTATATTGCACATACATGTTTCTATTTTACACACAACACTGCACTTGAAAAACACATCGCTAACATAGTTTAAGAATTATGCTTCAGTACTTATTAATAGTGAACAATGAGGGGAATACATTTCCCTCTCCTGTTCTGGCTCATGTTGGTTTTCATCTTGATTAGTGAGCTGAGCAGGCTCTTACTGATGTCAAAAAAACAAGTACCAGAATGTCTTAGGGGAAAAAAATAGCTTAAATCTTGAATGCTAACAGGCAGCACATAATTGCTCATTCAAAATTAACCTTCTGAACCCTCAAGCAATACTGATCAATACCATGATGTCACAGATTGATCCATTTCTTAAAAACACATATTAAGTTCTCCCATACTGCACATATATATATGTATATCTATATATATATATGCCATACATATTAAATAAACATGAAAAACTGTATAAAAGTTGAAACACTATTCACATTCCTAGAAATATTTGGTATTAACATTCCTAGGTCATCAACAATCTCATGTTTTAATAGCCCTTTGTCCATCAACAATAGGGACAGTTTTAACAAGTCCTTAGTTTTCCATCAGATCCACATTTGGATAATCCCAGCCTATATTTCTTATACAGAAAAAAAAGTGAAATGAAGTCTCAGTAAATGGCCATAACAGCTATTAACACCCTGAATATTGAACATACACTGAATTTCAACTTACCAGTACTAACACAACTTTCTCCATCCTTACTGAGCTTCCAGCCTTCATAACACGAGCACTTGACAGTGTTTTTATGCTGTTCACAGACTTGGCTACATTTAAGGTGCTTGGTACAGTAATCCATAATCTCACAGGTTTTGTTGTCTACACCAAGATTGAATCCTGCAGGGCAGGAGCACACAATTCTTCCTCCAGGAACCACAGAGCATTGATGGCTACATCCACCATTGTTAAGTGAACATTCATCTAAAATGACATGGGAAAAAAAATAATTAAGGGCTGCTAGGGCTGTCAGTTATATTGTATATTCTGAAAGTCAACTCAAACCTCAAAAGGGCTCTAAGAAGCACAAACAAAATTTTATATTTCTAAAACAGATTTCTATACTTATTTTTAAAATTATCTGGTGTGTAAGCATTCATCATGGTAGCTTTACTGCAACCTTTCAAGGTTTGAGCACGGCTCAGTGCCCAACTTGTGATCCTCAAGGTCCAGTACTGAGATGGACACTGTTTAACACTTTTATCAGCACAATGGACAGTGGCATTGAGTGCACCCTCAGCAAGTTTGCTGATGAGACTGAGTTGTGGTTGATGCAGGAGGGAAGAGATTCCATACAGAGGGACCTTGACAGGCTTGAAAGGTGAGGCCTGTGCAAACCTCTCAAAGTCCTACAAGGCCAAGTACAAGGACCTGCACTGGGTCAGGGCAATCCCAAGCACAGATACATGCTGGGAAAAGAATGACTGAGAGCAGCCCTGAGGAGAAGGAGGTGGAGGTGTTAGTGGATGAGAAGGACAACGTGATCTGGAAATGTGAGCTGGCAGCCCAGAAAGCCAAATGTGTCCTTGGATGCATCAAATAAAGTCTGACCTCAAAGAAGGAGATTCTTCTCCTCTGTTCTTGTGAGACCCCACCTGAAATACTACATCCAGCTCTGGAGTTCCCAGCATAAGGAGGATCGGGACCTTTTGGAGCAAGTCCAGAGGAAGCCACAAACATGATCAGAGTGCTGGAACACCTCTGCCATGGAGACAGGCTGAGAGCTGGGGGTGTTCAGCCTGGAGAAGAGAAGACTCCAAGGACACCTTATGTTGCCCTGACTTCTGCAGTTCTGGATGTTATCCATTCTTTTGTAACTGGTTCTCAGACATTCTTTGTAAACATAGCCATGTTATTGTAATGGTAGCTCTTTATTTACATTCCTTTCTCCTGGGCACAGAAGTTTGATGGACATTTCCTTTGACCAGTGTGATTGAGGGGAGGCTCTTTGTCTCTTCCAATCCACAGTGATTTATCAGGCACATATATAATGAAGACAGGCAAGGCCTGACGGAATTGTTCCTTGAGGCACTTGTTCCTTGACCTTAACAGGTGTCTGTCTCCTTCTTTCATGTCATTACTGTGACAACCTTAGAGCCCTTCCAGTGCCTAGAGGAGCTCCAAGGGACCTGGAGAGGGACTTTGGACAAGGGCTTGTGGTGACAGGATGAGGGGGAATGGCTTCAAATTGACAGAGGACAGCTATTGGGAAGAAATGTTTGACTCTGAGGGTGGTGAGGCCCTGGCACAGGTTGCCCAGAGAAGCTGTGGCTGCCCCATCCCTGGAAGTGTCCAACACCAGGTTGGATGGGGCTTGGACCAACCTGGGATTGTGGAAGGTGTCCCTGCCCATGGCAGGGAGTGGAACAAGCTGACCTTTAAAGTGCTTTCCAACTGAAATTATTCTATGGTATGAACTCAAGCTTTAATAGTTGGAGAGAACAGCAAATGAGCTTAAGTCCTTTACTACCTACCAATGCCTTTTAAATTTAAACTTCCATTTTAAGGGGTTTGAAAATGAAAGGCTTGCCTAAAAAGCTAGGTTTTCTCTTATTTGAAGAAAACTAATACTTCAAGAATAACCTCAGGATTTTAACTATACAGAAAACCTCCACAGGCTATAGTGATAACATTTCTGCTCGATTGACATGAGAACCTTTTTTTTGCCAACAGGCAGCATTGCAACAGACAATGTCATAAATCATCAGGAAAAAATGTGACTAAAAGAAGTACCACAAAGATCGCCTTCATCAGATCCATCAGGACAATCTCTTCTCCCATTGCAGAGCTTCTCAGGCTGTAGGCAGATGGAGGTATCATTAGCACAAGGGTATTTTGGTGGTCCACACAAATAGCCCTCGCAATTATCCTCATCAGACTGATCCTCACAATCAATATCGCCATCACACAGCCACGCTTTGCTAATGCATCTCCCTTGGGGAAAAGAGACAATAAACACAGGAAATCAGACTGGAAGAAAACTTTAGGAATTTAAAAACAAACCCTTTAATAACAACATATAGGTTTTTTTCTCTTTGTTTTCAATTTTATTATGCTTTTCTATTAATAGTCCTTTCCTCTTTCATGAGCAGAAGAAAACAACTTGTACTTATTCTCTGAAGTATCATCCACAACTCTGTCGACAATCTAATTTTCCACACAACACCAATCCTACTTATTTCTAGGCTGAACAAAACTGCGTACAGGCAGGACACATCCTCATAATCTGTTAAATATACCAAATGATACTAAAATGTTTTATTTATCTCTAATTTCTGCTTTTTTTCGTCTCTATTCCTTTATCTTGTACTCCAACAGCCCTCCATAGGAGTAATGTTTCAACATATGACTTTTAATCAGGATTTGAGAAGCAAAAATCTTGCTAGGAAATACACAAAACACATTCCCCAGTGATGTCAGATAAATTATCAGTTTTTAGGCAAAATAACTACAGCAGGTGAAATTTTTTACATGTTTTCAGTTTTGTCAAAGCAGAGTTCAGATTACTTTTCAAAAAGGAAAAAACAAAATTGTGCTGAACACCAATGTTTAGAGATGCAAGACAGACTCCTGAATAAAAAAGGGATTTTAATCTTTAAAAAACATAGAGGTATTAAATTAGAACCAACAAAGCCAAGGATTATACAGGTGAAAAAGAGCCAAGATTGTGACTGCTGACACTCACAGGTGTGTGTGCTCCCAAGCCAAGCTATTTTTCAGCTCTGAGGCATAAATATGCTACCTATAGCCAAGAGGGGCGAGTTGTAAATTTTGAAAACATCTAGACTGAACAGAAATGTCTTGTATTTTACTTTGCAATTAATAAAGACAGAACAGACAGAACCCTGGGTTATGAAGCTGATCTGCAATTTTTTTTTTTTTTTTGTGCCTATAACTTAATTAATGCAGAGAAAATCAATTGGATTGTGAAAGAACCTGGAAGTGTTTGGTTCCATAGCAATTCTGGTGGATGTCCAGGGACTGACTGGTAATGCCTGAGACTCATAACTTCAAACCTGCTCAGCATGAACTGATGTGACTTTCTGTCTGCCCTTCCCAGTTCATACAGTATCAGATTTCTATGTCCTTTAAAGGAAATATTTGTTGAAGATTAGTTTAAGTGTTTTGTTTGACATCCTAGTCTTCTTTCAATGTAAAAAATGCTCATGTCCTCACAGAAAGTCATCAGGATAAAAGACAGTGAAACAAGAACACTGAAAAAAATCTATGATTCTGTAGCACTCCCAAGGCAAATGTGAGACTGTTTTCACTTTTGGTGAAAAAAAGCAAGAAATGAAATTTCAGGATCATATGACATTGACTGTGGGTTTAAACAACAGAACCATGTTTTACCAGTGCAAAATCACCTTGAAAACAAACAGGGATGGGTGTCAATTAGAATGAAAAGCTTCCACCATTTTCTCTAGTGGCCAAAGTCCCAAATATCCCATACTGAAAAGACAGAATTGCACAGACACAAGGAAACAAAATTGTACGCATGATATGCATGCAGTTCATCATTACATGTAATCACAAGAGTTTCAAAAAGCCTCCCTATTCTTTATTATCTTGAATGATCATTGATTTTATTTATTATTATAACACAGCAGTAGAGTGCAAGCTAATGGAAAATACCAACATCAACCAAACCAAGCATAACCCAAAGTAAATTGAAGTTGCTTCCAGTAGAGCTCCTAATCTGTTATTTTAATCTTTTGTGCATTCAAATGTTTACACAGAAAATCAGTTTTCCTGCCTTTCTTGTACCTTAGTGAAGATATGTTTTATAACGAAAGATTCATCTTTCATTATGATAGATGTGACATATTCTTAAGTAGAATATACTTTCAAGGAATTAATCTTTGCCAAAACTCTAAAGAGATGGACTTAATGAAATATTATGACTGTCTTGAAATCATTACTTAAAATTCACTGAAGTATTTTTGCTTTATTGCCCCTTAGTGAAACTCACATTTCTGGTTTCCAGGAACCTTTTTAGTAAAATTCCATCATAAATTAAATGCCCCAATAGATATATCTGCTCTTTTCCATAACTCTTCTGTGTAACACAGAAGAAATATGTGTAACACAGTGGAAGAGAAGGTCTGAAGCAACAAGTACAGGGAAAAGCCTGATCCAAGTGCTGCTCCAACACTTTTTATTTCCTACAATATTATCAAGTGTGACAGATTAACTATTTACAAACCCAAACAGTCTTTGTGGGGATACTGAGGCCAGGAGGTTTTTTGACTGATTAAATATTCAACCATAGCAAAACTACATTGGTGGAGCATTAATTGCACTGTTTCCTCTTACAGCTCATTCCTATTGCCTAAAGTTGCAATGCCTTAAGCTATGGAATAGACTTAATGTCATTACCATTCCCAACTTTAAAAAATATTCCAATATGACACATTTAACAAAATATTGTGATGGCCAATGATCTCACTTGAACTGTAGAACACACCTGGGACTTAGACTAAACCTCACTGTTTCAAAAACATTGTCATTTCTTGTATTTAAAGCTTTGAGTATTTAAAGCTTTCGAGAAAACAGATGTTTATAAATGACATCTGGATGAGACAGAAGAAAAAAAAATGGGCCTAAAGAAGACAGCTGTTGCCACAGAACACAATCATACCTTGAACTGAGGATGAAAATACAGTTTTGGAACCACATACATAATTTTCTAGTTTACTGTGGTGCTTTCTTTTTATTTACATTTTTAATGTCAACTGTATCCACTCCTAAAAACAGAAATGTCATAATTCTGAACCATCATTATATCAGAAAGGTTATTCAAGTAGTTGTACAAGCTCTGAAGATCTAAAAACATGAGGAGACAGAGCAAGCAGGAAACAAGTGGAAGCAAAACTGGCAAAGCCACCTTGTGGCAAAGCCCCTTGCACCCACCCTTTGAACTCCTCCATGTGTCTTATTGGTATGTTCATGCTAAATCTTCCCTTTCAAAACAACTTTCATGCTGTCACTCTCCACAGTAAATCCTTTCTCCTCATGAGCCCTCAGAGGATCTGTAGGGCAGCCCTGCCTATTTCCTCATCACGCTTGTTCTTCCAGTATCACTGTGATGAGAAGTTTTGATTTCCTCTATGTACATTCTTCCATTCCAAATAAATACTACCACTTTCCTCGTCTTTTTTTTCTCTAATATATTATTACTATATAAGAAAAAAAAAGTTAAATAATAGCCCCACAGGATAGCATTAAAAATGGTAGGATACCATTAACTACTGCTCGAAAAAATATAAAGAACAGCAAGTACGACAAATAAACATCACAGTGCAGATCTACTGCTTTACAAAACTGAAGTATTCATGTCTCTTTTGCATTTGCCTTCACAGAAGTACTTTATTATGATCATTAGAGTAATTAGATGACATTTTAAGTGAGATTGCACAGATTCTGCTCGTGGTGTAGCACTACTAACTGAAAAGTAGGGAGATGGAACAAGCAAGATAGATTTACATAGTATGTAAAACTGAGCTTGCAATAATTTTTGGTGGACAGAATCAAAATTTAAAATAGAAAGTTGGAGTTTATTACAATTTAAATAAGTCTAGTCCAATTCAAAAGAAGCCTAATTAATTTAAAAATAGAAAATAATTAGCTAGAAGCAGCTCAAGAGTAGTCCATCTCAATCAGGTAGTTACTGCATCTCATATCCTACTGCTGTGCAACCTCTGGTATATTTTTATCACACGTTGCTACAAAAAAAATGTGATTTTTTGAAAAAAATTAGAAAAGCAATTCTAAAGTTTGGTAGCTCAAGTGCCCTGCAGCATTTTGGCTGACTTTGGATTCAGCAGCTCAGGAACTGTCCAGGTGGGACAGTTCCAGAGAGACCAACAGAAATAGTACAGGTGTAAAAAATATAAAGCAAAAATGGATGATATGTAAGGGGAAAAATAAAATTATTTGTTTATTAAAAAAATAATGTTGTTAAGGAGACGTGGCAAAAGCCATTCAATATCCAAAAGAGTCAGATGACTTGTTAGGAAAAAAGTGTTCTATGACTAGAGGCAAATTACAAAAGGCCATCTATATAAGCTATAGAATACCCTCTGTCATATATTTTTCATTGGTTATTGGAAAAGGAGCTGGGTAGACTGGTTCTTGAGATCTAGGCAGAAAAATCCCTTTTGGCTGAATGCTGACAAATTCTTGGTTTGTAGCATGGCACTCATGCCTGTGGCATTGTGGCACATTAACCAAAGCCACATAAGCCATAGTAAGACAAGACCCTGCAGCTACTATTTACAGACATAAAATGAAAAAGAAATAGGCAAAAAAATGGGCAGTCACATCTCACTATTACTTTTATCACCAACTGCCACTTTCCTCCCCAAATATTGGCTGTTTCATCTGCCTCCATACACAAGTTCCTACACAGACCTGTCACATTCTGTAGCAAGAATCCACATGTTGTCACTTAGCAACCTCTAAGGGGAGAATTAGCCTATACCCACTCATCTGAACAATTGTCATAAATGTTGAAGCCAGATGGCATTACTCCTTTAGACAAATGCACAGAGAAAATTACATTGTCCTGAAACATTACAGTAACTATTTCTCATAAATCCATTATTACTCCTTTGTCCAAACCACATGGAACAAACTGCAAAGTAGCTAAACAAAAATTTGCCTTTGCTGTTTTCAGCTACAGTGCATTACCACCAACATGTTTCCTCCAGAAAAGCAGTTTTGCTCCTTCCAGGACTGATGGAAGGAAAATTGTGAACGAAAAAAAATATGTCTGAAACTGTCACAACTGATTGCTCAAGTGGTGTCTCCATACAACTATCAAGCACAATTGCATTTTCCTCCAAATCAAAGCCATACACCCTTGAATTTAGCACATGCTTGATGAAAAAAAAATTTTGCTGTATTTCTCTGTGGCAGCTAGAGGTGTAATCCTTCATCCTGTAAACTGAGATACTGCCCTGCTTACACATGACTGCAAACATAGGGAGGGATATAATAAGGAATGTAGTTTGGAAGCAAAATTGTGAACTTTGAAAGGTGGTTCTGTTCTCTTTTGAAATGAGCACTCATTCAGGCAGTTATGCTGAAATTAAATACTTGCTAGTTCCTGTTATGATGACAGCTGTATTTAGAAAAAAATTAAGTTACCACCAGAAAGGGTTTTCCATTCTCTGTATACAAAATCATTCAGGATAAGTAAGAAACCAAAGCCCAGTCTAAAAAGCAAGCTTTTCCAAAAGATAATAAAGCCCAGTAACTAAAATCTACATTTCATTTTGTATTTTACACTGCCTCTAACCTAGCTCTCTGCTTGCTCTTAACTAGTGACAGCTTATCTCATTAGCTTTCCAAAAAAAACTGATGAAAATAAACCTCATCTACTGAGATTTCACTCTTCTTCCCTCTCTTTGTTCCACTTTAGCCACCTGGATTTGTATTACCTGTTCCCCATTTAGGCCCAAGGAAAAGACAGCATCAGGAAGAAGTATATTTCCTGTGTCAGGGTTTCTATCAGTCTGATTCAAGAAACAGACCACTCTGTTAGAAGTGAATAATTCCTTTTTACTTATGGAAAGTATTTCATTTAACAGCTACTTGTTCTACAGATCTTTATGGAAACAATAAAGCAAACAAAGCAAGTAAAACACAAAAGCAAGTGTTTTATTTAGACAAAATTCTGTTTTCCATATTTGCTTATCCAGACGTTATGATTTTTATAAGTTTAAAACCCAAGTAACAGCAAGCTGCTTTTGGACAGAGATTACACAAGTGGCCTGCAACATTTATCACACTTAGCTATAACACAGGTATTAGAAGTGGTTCTCCCCTCCTGTAATAATTACAGTTGCCTAGTGGCAACAATATTGCTACTTCGTATAGCCTTAATTAATGCTGTGAAAGTTGTTTTACTCCTAATATTCCATAAAGCTTTTATAGAAATTAAAAAAAAAATCTTAATACCTTGCCGACATATATTAATTTCTTCCTTAACTGGAATTTCCCTTAAAAAATGTTCCATCTAAACACTATTTTGCAAAGTATCCTCATGCAATGATTGCCACCTTCTTTTCACATCTTTTAGTGAAATATAATTAGAGAAAAAAATTGATTTTAAACATACTCAAAGAACATACTTTTCCTCCAATACTGCACTTCAAATTTCCAGTCTTGTAGTTCTGTTTTTTGAAGTATTCTAGCTAATTACCATTTTATTGGTAATTACCATTTTATTCAACTTACTTCTAGGGGCAAAAATGGAAAATAAAAGAAAATACCTGAACTTTGGAGTACAATTAAATGCTATATTTAAGTATTCTATTTGATGTGCTAACATAGAGAATGATTTCAGCTTCAAGTAATCTCTAAACTCATCCATTTTATACTGTAAATCAGAAAACAGGTTAGGGCATATAAAAATTAATATTATTTTCCTGGTATGAGTACAATAAGCAACCTCACCTCAACAGTATTAAACATTAAAAGCGTTGGATAAATTGTAGATTTGTTACCAAACAACACACACACACTGAGTAAATGAGAGGAAACTGCATCTGCCAGCACATACCTGTACTCCTGCAGGAGAACTTTGTTTTCTCATCACACACTCGGATGGTTCCATTACAGCCTTTTTCATCACTCCCATCTTCACAGTCCTTTTCTCCATCACAGCGCCACAGCTCAGGAACACAGTTCCCATCAGGACTGCACTGAAATTCCCTCCCACTGCACCTTCCAGGAGAGGGAGTTTCTTAGAAAAATAAAAATTACATTGAAGAATTTGCTCATGAGTTTTTTCCAATCCAAGTGTACACTGACTTAGAATCCTCATCCTAACCAAATCCAAAATCAGAGTGTCCAGGTATAACACTCAAAGTACCCTGTCCCATCCTATAACTCATCACTCCAACACAAGCTTCAGACAAACTCTTTCTTATCCTGCTCACTTTCTTCATTCCCCCATCCACCACAGGTTCAAGGTAAACACCATTTTTAATTTATTTTTTCACATCTGACAGACAGGAATGAATTTGTTGATGTAAGGAGGACCATGAAGTTTGCCTGGTGCTTCATAAGCTCTGTGTTTAATCCTCAAGCTGGTTTCCTTCTTCCTTCCTCTTTTATCCAGCAAGGTCCATCTCCTGGCTCACCAAACTTAAAAAGGTCCAACCTGTGCTCTAACAAGGCCAAACATCTGCCTGGCTTGTGCTGTTACAGCACTGACAGAGCAGTTGTAGCTGTTCCAAATTTCACAGTAAGGAGCTTCACTCAGTGCAGCTCTAGAATCAGGGCTGACTGCTTCAAAGAATAATTACTATGTGATTTTAATTATTCAGCACATACATAACTCTCTAAGTATTTTCTAGCTTATGGCCTTTTCAATTTTATTCTTGCTTTTCTTTTCCCAAAGTATCACCACTGTATTTCTATTATTTAATAACATACTAACAACAATAACAAGAACTTTAAAGTAATGGCATACTTCTACTTTCCTGCTTATACTAAAAAGCATTATTTGAATAAATTTTTATAGGACTGTTTATAAACATACATTTTATTTTATTTAACATTGCCTAGCTGTTTTTTTTTTCTAAATAATCTACACTCTTGTATTCTATTGTAAAACGCTAGAGCGAGGCTTTGAGCTTCAAAATGGAAATGAACAGAGGTAAAAGTGGGTTGTTCAGTTCCAGACCAATCATTTTGATGAGTTAAATAAAAATAATTTTTGTGAATACATAAAAATTAAGGACTTCATTCCTTCTGATAATTCATATATTTGTATGAGGTCTGCAAGTAGATTTAGAATATAAACTGATGAAAAGGAACCAATAACATTGTGTACAATTACTTTGTTGTAGAAATATAATTATGAGAAAAATATGAGAGATATTCCCTCATTCTGACCTGATTACTCTTTATCATTGGCTAATAGCATCTTTCCCTTCTCTGCCCAAATAAATACAACGTATGGCATTTAAATGGCACAGTAGTTTGTTCAAATGCTTTTATGTAAAAAACCTGGCAAACTTAAAAAATTGACTCACAGAAAAATGAGAGTATTACTGACCCATTGCATAAAAAAAAAGCCCCCAAAAATATCAATAATCATTTAAGGAATGCTTCTTAATGTCTCTTCACCTAGACAGCACTCATCTCTGTAATAAGACAAACATCACATCTAGCATAATTCAGGAAAGCAAAACTATAAAACTTATCTTAGTGTAATATCCATTCTGCTTTCAAATACATTCCTCTTCCATGATACACTGCTGTGTTATCATATTGCACTTGACATATTTCCTATTCCAACCTTTACCAAGGTTAAAAGCATCTTCTCTTTCTCCATTGACTGAAGGTCAGGCATTTATAACAAAGTATTCTCTGTGTTTATAAGTATTAAAAAGTGGGAAGAAAAAAAAATCTAACCTTCCTTGCTGCAGTTTGTTTTGGTTTCATCACTGAAATCCCCACAGTCATTGTCACCATCACATGCCCAGTGACTTGGGATACATCTGCCATTTTGGCACCTGAATTGATCAGCAGAACACGAGTGAATGCAACCCAGCTCATCACTTCCATCACCACAGTCGTCATCTGCAAACGTTAATAATTTAAAATATTTTAGAATATAAAATATCTGAATAGAATATGTAAGGAGGGAAAAATATTTCCAAAAAGGCAAGAGAAAAAAATGCAGTAAATAAAGTAGTATGCTTCCTGCCCACAGGCATGCGGTCAAATTATTTCTAATGCCAGTAATACCTTAAATCTTATCTACCAACAGCACTCAACTCTGTCATTTTGGATAGTCTAACCTGTTACACTTAGTTACTCAATCAAAGACATCAACAAACATGAGAAGGCTGTATTAATTTCCCTAGTCCTGTGTAACTACCCATGCTTCCAAACACAGTGGGTTTACTTTATTTTTATTCTCTGTTATAACTTAAGATAGTTGATCACAGACACAAACAGCTTCATATAAGCCAAAATGAAAACCTGATGAATTTCTTTTCAATAGTATTAAACTTTGTTTCCAGGTGTTTACAACCGTGCAAAGTGGAGAAAGCTCATAAATAATTGTGGACTGCAGTTTCTCATTACTCTAATGTTGCAGTCATTACAACAGTCTTAAGGCAATTCCCGTAATTTGATCGTGGCCGTCAAGGGAGGAAAAAGATAAATATGTTAGGTAAACTCTAAAGGGTCTCTATGCACAGAATATCAGTCAGCACACTGTGATAATTTCAGGAATTTGCCCATTTACAGCTGCAAATTCCTGTCAGACAAATAAAATTATAGTAACCCCAAATGCTTTGGACCAACCCAATGTTATTAGGACTGGCACGACATCGCTCCCACTCCACAAGCTCTGAGAGAAGATTCATTTTAACATTCAAATATGTACTCCTTCAGCCAAAAGAACTAAATGCATTGTAAAACCTTCTTGGCCTTCAGTCTTGAGGGATGTTATCTATTTAATTGAACTTGTCCACAAAAAAAAAACCACAAAAAAACCCCAAAACCAACCAAAAAAACCAAAAACCAACAAAAAACAAAAAACCCACCAAAAAAAAAAAAAAAAGGGGAAAAAAAGAAAAAAAAATCAGATATATTGGTCACTGGAACTATGTTGTTTCCTAAAACCAGAAAATACTTTCATAAGTAATAGCTTTGCTATTTTTTTTTAATGAAGTACGAATCCTCGTACTTCACTCTACATAATACAGTATTTGTACCTATTACCATATCCAATGCCTCAATCCTTATATGAAGCTTCAATGTTGCTTCATATTAAACTTCAATTGAAAAATGCTGTATTTATTCTCTGACATATACAAGCCAAACTGACAATATGAGTCTCAGAAAAAAAGTATAAAAGCATTATTTATGTAATATCCCTCATATTAATTTCAGGTATAGAGGACATGATACTTGCCTGAATCACAGAGCCATTTGCTGCTAATGCATCTTCCATTTCTGCAGATAAATTGAGTTAGAGGCTCACATGTTGGGAATTCTGTGAAAGTGTTCAAAAAGAAACAAAACTATTTAGCACACATCCTCTTCAGTAATATTCTTCCACCTTGCTATGTGGATAAATGACACAAAAAGTGTTGTATCAAACACTTGCAATTTCTAGGTATTTAATCTGGAGAGGAGAAAAAGTAGAGAACCCAAAAAAAAAAAAGAGGATAAAAAAAGAGGATAAAAAAGCTTTAGAGTGTAAATACTGGCCCAAACCCTATACTTCCTCAACATGGATGACTAAAATACATCACTGTGACAAATGGCATTGTCTTACATTCCCATCAAGCCAGGGCTGTTTTTCCCACTAACCATGCTACTACTGATGACTGACTATAGTGTGATGGCTGATATAAACTGTATTTTCCATGTGCTTATTTACATACGAGTTCTCCAGTGGCAATAGCACTGCCAGCAAGAGACAGGAAATGGAGCACTATAAAATGAGAAGGTCAAGCACCAAGCTAAAGAACAGCCAAGAAATAAAGTTACTCCACACTGGCACAATAAAACCCAAAATTAAAATGTCAGTCTTTACAAACAATTCTTCTTAGTATTCCAGTAAAGCAGTAGAAATGTGAAACAATATCATTAATGAAGAATCATCTATATTGAACATAGATATTTGTTTTTACAATTATCTAATCTGCTTCTGCATAGAGTAACTTAAATATAGTCTGAATTTTTTCAGACTTCTTTTTCTCCTAAAGCCATCAGCATAGGTAGATGTGTGCATTTATTATTAACTTGCTAAATAGTTTGGAAAAGACTGAAGAGTTTTTCTAAATTTTTAAAACATGCCACATAAATATAAAGTTTCCTTAGGACAAGGAATGAAATCATTTTTTTGTTTTTACTGAAGCTCAGAATATTTTGGCTTAAAAAGAGTCATGCATGAAGCCCTAAATTAATCATTTGCATCAACTAATAGATCTAAATTAAAATTAATTTTTATTAAAAAAATAAATAGAGATCACCAAGAACTTCATTGGACAGAGGTGATTATCCTGCTGCAAACCAAAAAAGGGTGGGAAGAAAAGCTACCATTGATGACAACACTTTGTTAATTACTCCTAGACAGGTTGGTGGTTTTTTTTGTTTTGTTTTGTTTTTTTGGTCAAAAAAGAAAAATAAAGTTGTTTTCCTTGGGCAAACACATTACAGTGACAACAAAAATCTGTTCTGAGAAAAAGAATGGAATTGTGCAGCTGCAATAGTACTTAGCTACAATATATGCCTTATAGCTTCAAGCAAAGCTGAAAGCAATTTTTAATTTTGCTTTTTCAAATAATTTTCCCTCAAATTTAACTTGCATATTAGAAGTAATTTCCTCCTTTTTCCATAAGTGAATGCCTCCATGACTTCATTTTATGTCCATCTGTCTACCCAAAACCTGTAAAAAGGGGCAGAAACTAATTAAAATGAATTGTGATTATCCTCAGCACCACCACAGCCACCTCATGATTCCCAGTCTTTCCAAAAATGCTTTGCAATATCTCCAGTGCTTGCTTCTCACAGCCTTCACCATCACCCACAGCTCTTCCTCTCATCCCAGGGGACACACAACACTTCCCCTCATTTTGCCTGTGGTCTCTCCAATATTTTCTTTCTTATTTCACAGCAGAGATGCACATCCTGCAGCTGATTCACACCCAGCCCTGTCCTGACTGCCCTGAAGACACAGAAATCAAGGAAGGTGGCTCTTGAACTCCCACTGAAGTCTCTCCATAATGTAGACACCAATCTCATTTCTCCTTGCAGATACAACAAGAATTTTAAACTGTTTCACAAAAGGAAATACATCCCACTAGAACAGGTAAATAAATGCCATTAGCATGCCCATTCATGATCAAATTATAAGGCAGGGTGAAAAATAAAATATTTGACACATTTTAATAGCCCCAGTGCTCAAGGATAATGAAACAAGAATCTAAAACATGAAACATAGGTAAAATTTGGTTAAACAGAAGAACAGCCAGTGAAATAAATGCTGATTAAAAGATCTGAAGAAATATTCCAGATCAGCTGAGAGATTACTAAACAAAACTCATGGGAAGGACTTTTAAAGATGCCAGTAATATCTGTGTATTGCTAACATGACTGAGAACACGAGGTACAGGCAGAGAAACTGTTCTAGCACTGAGAGCCAATGCTGTGCTGCTACATGGAGTGTTACAACTTTAGAGATTGCAAAATACAACTCCACTGGGATCACTTATCCTACCTCTGTACACAACTGAACTTACTGGATTTGAAGTATGGTAATTAGAATCCTACCTTAATAATATTATCAGTTTTACTCATGTAATGACTCCATTTTATACCCCATCCCTGCAAATGTTCAAGGCCAGGCTGGATGGAGCTCTGAGCACCCTGGTGTAGTGGGAGGTGTCCCTGCCCATGGCAGGGGGTTGGGACAAAGCGGTCTTTAAGGTCCTTTCCAACCCAAACCATTCTGGGATTCTGCATTGCAATACATCATATTCTCTGATTCTACATTTGCAGCCAGCAATTGACCCTTGTGCTCTCAGACTCACAGCAGGTAGCAGTGCCCTGCAAAACAAATGACTGTTAAAATCCTTAATTGTTTGGAAGCAGCTGATTAGAGAGAGCACAGCCCTCTCTGCAGTATCTCAGCAAAGCAGCAGTCAGCACAGCTGCTGATACTCTCTCATGATATAACCAAGAAATATTTTTTTTTCTCTGAAAAATAAAACATCAAAGTATCCTTCTGTTCAGGCTTAAAACAGGCTGATTTTATTGACAGCTAGATTATGCTGAGGGGCCCACGTGGAGAGGAATGTAGCAGAGATAAAGAAAAATTTTTGAAGGTGACAGCATTTGATAATGGACTGTAAATTAAAAAAGTGTTGATTGATCTGCATATTTGGTGCTGTAGTTAAAAACTCATTAATAGAAAATGCTGCATTTGCTTTGGGTTTATTTATTAAGCAAATAAATTCTATTTGTCATTTCAGAAATAATATCAATTTGGTTCACATGAAAAGAAATCCTTATATGTTTTACTTTTTACAGAACAATTTTACTTTACCCCCCCTTCCCCAAAAATCTACTTACCACAGGATGTCATTTCATCAGTTCCATCTCCACAGTCATCCTCCCTGTCACACAGCCATGATGTTGGAATACAACGTCCATTCCCACAAGAAAATTGATTAACCTGACAAGTTCTTGCTGTCAAGACAAAACACTCCAAAAATACAAGGGAAATGGACTAAATCTGTTAGGTCTCTTGGTGTCTGTGTGTAGAAGTTGCAGGTCTGGAGGGCACCTCCTGGCCTGCTGCACCTTTCCCCTGGCCTAACCAAACATAATTCACCTCCTTTGATTTCAGAGAAAACTGAGGTCATCTGCAGGATTGTGTTCGACCTCTGATGTGGAATTCCTAGTGGTTTCTCCCTCATAAAAAAACCCATGAAGTTTTATATGTAATTTTGTGAAACTCGGTGGTAGAAAAGCATTAATGTGGGGTAAATAACACTAATGCTTGAAGTAAACAAAAATCAGGGCATAAAAATGTCTACCAATTGAAATATTAGCAAATTGCTTCCTATAACATGAACAACAATGCTGTGAAATTTGTGTTTACACAGGAAAATGGCAATTAGCTTGTGTGTGATGTGCCTGGCCTCACTGCTCTCAGAATCCTTGCCTTTGCAAGTACTTAACTGTAATCATCCATTAAAGGAATCAATGCATGTCTAGAAGTAAGGATCACTAAAAGAATTAATGCCATGTAACTACATAAATTACTTCGAAAGCTGATGAATAGTGAAATGCCACTAAAAAGCTAACATGTAAAGCTGTCATTACTTATAATTTTGTTTATTTAAAATGTGAAACCCATAATGATGCAAATGATAGCAACACAGGTTTTGATTCCAAATTCAAGCTTTTAGAGTTCACCTGTATGTCATTCCACACCTTAAAAAAATGGCTGATATGTCAAAAACCCCAATAATCAAAAGTATTTTTCTTCACTTGGTATTCTCTACTATCAGTTTCCTTTTTCTTCATAGAAACAGCTCAAAACACAAGAGAAGAATGTAAGTTTAAAATATTTCAAAGAAGCAATTTTTAAAACATTAATAGTGTTTGGAACTGCTGGAATAAATGGAAAAGCAAGAATACAAAATTCAATCCATAGCCAACTGGCACAGGGATAAAAAAAATGGTCTTCAAATTAGACTCTCATCCTGCAAGCAAATAGTTGGATATCAAAGAATATCAAGACAATAAGACAGTAATGGACAGTACTGGCCTGCATTTGTGCTACAGTGCTTTTAGCCAAACTGCACAAGTAACAATCAGACTCAGTTATTTTACAGAAGAAAATTTAAATCTAAAGAAAATTTAAAGTTCAGGGAATATTCTAATACACAATGTGTGCTGTCCTTCACTGCACTTCACTCTGAAATAGTCATCAGCTTATTGATGGGTGATATTTTGTAGATTTGATATTTAATGCTTGTTTAGTGTACTCTGACAACAAACACTAAACATCACTTCCACACAAGCAAAGGACAAATTGAGAATTCCATTATTTGCTACAGTGGAATCAGTAAACAATCTTCATGTTGGTAGTTCCTTAAAAAACACTATCCAGTTACTAACTTATAAATGAAAACAATTTCAAGGCAGTGAGCAGAAACTGGATAACTAATTATGCATCAAATAAATCAGCTTAAAATAAAATTTACCAGTGACACGGCACTCATCACAGCACATTAACAAACAACATTCTAAATGCCAAAAATTATTTGTACCTCAAAGTTTGTACCTGAGCACTGCTTTGACAGTCAACCCATATGGAGAGATTAAGTGCTGAATTACTTTAGAAAGCACAGGCAAGCATAGGGATTAAGTAAAATATAATTTGTATTCCAGCCTTAGTGGCATCAAAATCTGAATTCCTTTCAAATGTCAATAATTACATTACTAGTAGCAGACTGGTTCAGTTAAGATCCTGATCTGTTTATGGAACTGAAGTCAGAGGATGTGTTTGCACAACCAAGTAAAATTTTTACCTGCACAAGTTTTATTTGATTCATCTTCATTATTACCACAATCATTAGCTCCATCACAAAGCCACCTCTTGGGAATGCAGCGATTGTTTTGGCACTTAAACTGATCATCAGGACAACTATGATTGACTGGGGAGAAAAAAAAGAGAGGTGTTTTTTTTTCCTAACAAAGTAATCTGAGAAAAACAGCTGTGAAATCTGTGGAAAGAACACATTAAATGGTAGTCCCTGTTGATGCAGTTAGTGTGGTTATCCTGTATATATAACAACCATGACATAAAAATTGTTCAGCAAACAAGTAGATTAAAAATATTGCAGTACTTCAATCATAAATTAAATAATACATTGTAAAGATGCCAATATGGAGATCCTCTTCCATTTAGTGATAAAAGGTAGCAGCATTTTATAACATTGTTATTTCCTTAAAGAAACTTGTCCTTGATCCCATTTTAGCAGTTGGATGAGGTTTGCAAACTAAAGTGCATATAAACAAAAGAAAAGACCAAAGGGAACAGATGCAAGCTGCTAAGTGCAGATCCAAAATATTATACCACAGTGAGCAGGGATTTGGGCAGCTCATAAAATGCTTCTAAAATGATGCACATTACTGTCAATGGCCACATATAGATCTGCTGTTTACTTACCATGAAATTGTAGGTGTCAAGAAGTGAAATATGCAACATGGTGTAAACTAACAAAAAAAAAATCTGGCATTCCAGAGTGAACAAGGTATCTCTCAAACATGTTTTTGTTGGCTACCAGCTCTCATGGAAATGAATGCACAGAAATTATATAAATACTATTGGTCTGTACTTGCAACTGTAGTAAGTGTGGATGTTCTTCCCCTTTTATGCTAATATCAACATCTATTATTAGCAGATGTTGCTAATCTTGATCTAGACAAGAAGTAAACTACACATGGTTTCAAAGGCTGGGTTAAAAATAATCTCAAGATATTTTTCACCTACTCAGCCATTCACAATGTCTTTTTTAAAGTTTAACATACATCTGGAAACAAAGGGTATTTAAAATGAAAGGATGTCTTGCAGGCTTATCCTTGACATTTCAGTAGCTTTTATCTTTGACCTTTCTGCCTGTTCTCCCAATTGAAGACGACACAGAGCGAGGGTGATATCAATAGCACAGGAACCCTCCATGAGTGGTTTGTGGGCAGGGTACAGAAAAAAAAGAAGTAGAGATTAATTAATAATCTGAGCAGAAAGGTGTTCCAAATCTAATACTTCTGAAACAATCTAGTTTGCAGTGTGACTGGAGAACAAAACTCCAAGCATCCATGTAAAAAATTCAAAATTGAAGACATTTTTTAAAATTTGACTTTAGTAGTTGACATAGATACTGTTTTAAATGGTAGTTAAGCTTTTGTTCATAAGTATTTAGTAACATGTGTGTGTATTCCATTCATAATTGCAAACATTTCAGACTCATAAAGAACTATTGAAGTTACTATGGCAACTGCTGAGAAGAGATCAATGTTATCACACTGGCCATGTAAACTATAGATCACATACAGGTTTAAGACCAGGTTATGATTTCATTTATACCTGTATAAATCCTCAGAGAATTACAAGCATTGATCAATGCATTGATCTTCCTTACATTAATTTAAAAGAGAATCTAGTCAAATCTGTTGAAAGATTTTCCTTCTCACTGTCTTTATTGGTTGAGCTCCTTAATTTAAGTGCAAGAAGCCCCAGTATCAAAACAAAATGATAGTAAGCACTACAATTCAGAACTAGAAAAATATTTTGAAAAATATTACTGAAATCAGTAATGACTATTCCATGGAGCTATCAAAACACATAAATGCTGGTTAAAAAAAACAAAAAAAAAACAAACAAAAAAACCCCAACGAACAAACAAACAACTAAATCCAAAAGTGGCCATGTAACAGCCATACAGAAAAAGATCTAGGCATTACAGAGGATCACAAGATCAGTTTGTATCAGTAGCATCAGGCCCGTGTAAAGCAGGCAAGATTGACACAAGGATGTGTAAACAAACTATCCCCCCTCACAAACATCCTCTGAGCCTAACCAGCTTCACAAAAACCTCAGCAGAAATACATATATCCAGTTTTGGACATCAAAACCCTTACAATCAGTTCAGAAAAGAACAACGAAATAAAAAAAAAAAAAACCCACAACCTACAAGAAAAAGAAATAGCATAACACTTTAGAGTTTTTTGGTCTCAAAGAGATAAGAAAGAGAGACTATGATAAGAGTTTTCAGACATATAGAACAATATTGCAGAGTAGAAAAGTGTTCATGTCTACAATTGATTGGGAGAAATAATGTACTTTCGTTTCAGTAAAGGAGATTTGGTTTAGAGAAATGATCTAAGGACAGAAACAGAAAGCATTGAGACAAACAGGGTAGAGAAAAGAATTCTCATTGTTGCAACACTAATTTTATAGCAGGCTACGTAAGTACCTTCCAGAAATGACAGATACTTAATTGGTATGTTTTCAATTATTTTTTCATTTCAACTGTAGAACTCCTATAAAGCACAAAAATACATCTCTTGTAAAACTGTAACTGCAAAGACAAAGTACATCTGATTTAAAACTGGAAGTAGTGTAGGGACTTGGGTTTTGGTTTTGTTAATGGTTTGGTTTAGTGGTGGGGTTTGTGTATTTTTTTTTTCCTGTTTACTTTGTTGGTTTGGTTGGTTGTGTTTTAATTTTGGGTTTTGGGGTTTTTGGTGGTTTTTTTTTTTTTTGTTTTTAAGAAATGCATCACTCAATCTCAGAAATGTTAACAGTTGGAAGGGAACTACTGAGATGCCCTAGTGTAATCCCCTGCTTGAGCAGGACCAAACAGAGCAGGTTTCTCAGGACTGTGCCCATGTAAATTTTGAGGATCTCTATAGACAGAAACTCCACAACCATTCTGGGCAACCTATTCCAGTGTTTGACTGTGCTCACAGTAAAAAAGTGTTATCTTTCAGATGTTCAGATGAAATTAGTGCTTTTCAGTTTACATCCATTACCTCTTGTCCTGGTAGTGACACAACTCAAAAGAGCCTGGCTCCCTTTTTCCCATTCCCTCCCATTTGGTATTTTACTGTGACCCGTACAAGAAATAGTGCAATGGTGGGAAACAAAGCAAAAAATATCAAAATTTAAAGAATCAGGAACGACGATGCCAAACCCTAAAGACGACTACTCTTGCACTCTGCTATGAAATGAGTACATCAGTGTCACTTGAAAGGACTACTAACCACTATTATTACATGCAGGAAAAGAAGGAAATGAAAGATTTGCATGGATGGCTTAAGGATTAGTGCTTTTGTTGGACTGCCATTGATTTGTTTCCAACTGTTGAGGCAAAGCATGAATTTGGGTTAAAAGGCAAAGGCATACATACAGCAGATCTCGGAGTGCTCGTCACTGCCATCCAGACAGTCGTCGTCCCCGTCGCAGCGCCAGCGCTCCTGGATGCAGCGCTTGTTGCTGCACTGGAACTGTTCAGCCTTGCACAGCTGGGGCAGCACTTCTCCATCTTTAACTGGGAAAAATACCCAAAAAGCACATCTATTTCTCTGCTTCATACAGCCAGAATGCAATACTGCCTCTACATAAATTTTTGTTCTTGCTCATCAGAATGTTTTTAAGTAAACTTGGCGTATCTCAGATAATTCCACCTGGACCCTGTAGCAGCACACATGCCTGAGTGCATGGTTGAAGGAATGTATTTTTAACAAATGGAAAAACTCAGAACAGAATGGCTCTCAAACTGCTTTTTAAATTGGTGCTTAGATGATAGCGTAAAAATATCCATTTAGAATATTGCAATACCTCATCAACAGCAAAGAGAAAATACTCTCACAGACATTGGCCAAATTCTGGTGCACGTTTAGGGCTAGAAAATGATTACTAAAAAACTGATTCTTGTATCCAAGCAACAACTCAAACACCTGTATTATGCACTGGTACAGACTTGGTGGAGAAGGAAGGATAAAATTCTGCTAGGGCAGAGCTAAATAGCAAGGTACAGGTTTATTGATAAATCCAGGCAGATGTATTTCTCCACATCAAGTTCAGAATGCTTAATGTGTAAATACCACACATCACAATGACCCTGTGAGAAATACCAAAGCCCTTGGAAAGAGCCAGGCACTGAAGGGTATTGGGGAAAAAGCAGGAAACCTGTTTCATTCCAACCTCAAAGTCTCTAACCTCTCTTCCTAATGCCTACATTCCATCTTACCAATGAGGAGTCCACCTTCCAGTCATTGCTTCTAAAAAGAAAAAAATAGGGTGTTTTTTTAAACAACAGTGATGGCTCTGGCAGCCATGCATGTGGGTCAAATTCAAGGTCATTGCAAGCTCAATAATGTTCATCGTGTTATGAAATAATCCTTATGCTTTACTCATCTCTAAGAGGCTTCTTGCTGAAGACATGTAAAATTTTACATACTTCCCTTCAAGAAATAGATCGATAAGATTTAGAAAAAAATAGAGAAAAATTGAGAAAGTTACAAATATCAGGTCTAAGCAATTTAAAAGAAATACCCATAGTACATCCCAAGTTATTAATTGAAAATCCCACCTTTTATTATAACTCTGTTTTTATCATTTTTTCAATGAAGATAGAGAAAGAAGAAATAAAAAAACACAGCAATATTTGCACGGTCTGTGTCAGAACCTATTATATATAAATACATCTCCTTGACATGTTTTATGAACAGTTTCATCAGGAAAACTTCAGTGCCAGATTTCTGTTTAAGATACTTAGTCGGTAGAACAATCTGCACACTGTTCATATAGGTTTCATTTAATAATTATATGGATTAATTTCTGACATTTTTGAAAGGGTTCAGTGAACTATTTAAGTGCTTTATCATATAAGGCTTGATGAAATATTTTCTAATGTATTTTATCCCTAAATACTGTGTATGCAATATTCTGTCTTCTTTGGAAAATCTTTATTATATTTCATAAACTGTCTTCAACTAGAATCTTTATTCAAGTAATATTTCTTTGTCTTATAGAACCTCTAGGAGGCCACACTTTATTGTTTTATTTTCATGTCTGACTTGATCCCTTAACAGCAGCATCAACTCAGATATTCTGTAAGAATCTTACTCATGCAGGTGGTACTGTTTTCCTCCAAAAGCTGATTATCAGCACAGGCACAAACTCTGCCCCCAGGAATGGCCAAACAAAGAGTGCTGCAGCCTCCATTATTAACACGACAAGCATTATCACCTGGGAAAAGAAATAAAAAGCAACTTGAACAACCATTCTAGAACTAAACAATGGGGTTTGGGGAGGTGTTTTGGTTTGTTTGGGTTTTTTTAAGAACATAAACAGATGAAGAATTTTTTGCAATTACTCTGTTAGGAGCACATTATTCTCATAGTTTGGTTACTGTGGGTTATAATATTGAAACATATTTAGTTACAGGTTACAACATTCTATAAAAATAATAAAAAACCCACAAAAAACCTGCACCATCAGCTCACAACATTCTATCTCCCTGTTTTATGAGGAGAACAAATACTGCAAAATATTTGGCACAGCTACAAGCACATAGTGGTTTCAAGGAATCAAGCAGTATATAAAGGAATGTTCTGGAATTAATTTCATCTTTACATGTTAAAACAATGTGGCTGCAAATGCAGATTAAGAAAAAAGGGAAAGGAAACAAACGTACAAAGATATTTATGGCAGATAGAATACAGACAAATATTCTACTACCTTTTCTGAACACATCTGCTATTTCTCTGCTTTGTTTTCCATGCCATTGTTCCCTCCCAAAAGCTGTTCACAAGAAGACACTGAGAGCTGTGGTGTGTTCATCATCTACCAAGGCTGCTGCATCCTCACCACCTCATTTCTTAGGAACCACACTTAAAGCCACCAAAGGCCCATCAATGTAATGATTTCTGTTTGTGTCACTTTGATCATGGCCTAATTGGTTAAATATGCACTGCTGAGAACATCCAGCTTCTCATGGGCAAAGCTCTGCTGGTTTCAGGTGTTGGTGAGAAGGGATTATGGTCAAGCAAGTTATAAAACTTCATGTCTGCTGAACTTTTACATAAAAGCTACCTTTTTTTTTTTCATCTTATCCTAGTAAAAAGCTTGTCCTCCTTCAAAAGGGGTACAAAACATTAATCAGCTTCCTGAGTTATAACAGACTCTACACAATTCCCTCTCCTCAAAGTGCTATCACTTCAATTTTCATGGAGAATATAATACGAATTTCTCTTAGATGTAGCTATGAACATGGATATTAAACTGTCCTGTCAAAGCCATTCCTCCATGTGCAGGGAAATCTTTTCAAATCAGCAAATGAGCATCAGAAAACCAGCAAATAATTTAGGATTTTGAAATTTTTAAAATTTTAAGATGTACCTCGATATGTTTTACAATACAGATGTTGAGCATTGCTTAGTAACCATTTCCTATACTTTTCTGACCTCCCATACACAACATTTTTTAGATGAAAATGTGTCCACAGTCCATTAAAATCCCACTGAACTCTTAAATATCTTTGTGCAAAATTATTAACAGAGAATGTTGTGAAAGGCTGCTGTGATACTTGTGTTTTCATTGGACAGGGAGGTTATTGGCAAGAACACAGCTGTATCAACAGAGAAAATGGGAATTCTCTCTGAAGTCTCAGGGCTTGATCACAATTTTAGATGGAGCTTAGACTGGGCACTTAATATATGTTATTGGATCTTGACTTCAAGTCTGAGGCTATGACCTAAACTTCTAAAAAAATCAACTTCTTTTTTACATCTATGCTCATCAAAACCCAAATAATATGAACAAACCATCAAAAGAGTAAGAGAGGTATTTGATTCTAAATTTTGGGAAAACTCAGGTAAAAAAGTACAGCCTCAGAAAAACTAGCCTTGAAACTCTCTACATCTTTATAGGACCATCACTGTATAAATCAAAGGATGTCAACAACACAAAGATTTGTGTTGTTGAATTATCAAAAGCTGCCAAAATAAACAAACCAAAATACAATCTTCAAAAGTGACTCCAAAATTATATAGCACAAGTCAAGGAAATTTGCAGTGATTTAATTAAAGAATGTGCATGAGTTAGTCAGCTTACTAAAACAGAATAAGCCTATAGAATAAAAGACTATTTCAGACAAATATAGAAAACACATGCAAAGGCCACAATGATTCTGAAGCACAATGCAAGCTTAAAATAAATAACATCAAAAATTAAATTACTAGATCAAAGTCAACTGGTCCATCTTGAAGATGAAAAGTTCCTACTGAACCTCATAATTGGGATGACAAACTCCTGCACAGTAGGTTATGTGCCCAGTAAAGTGATAAAAGAGGGGATGATGACAAGGAAAATAGAAGTACCAAGAGTTAAAGCAAAAAGATCCTAGATAAAAAGGTTTATAAAGTGCAGTCTTCAACCTAAAGGTGCAATGAGACCTTCAGGCCCATCAGTCTTGCTGAAGAGACTCCTAAGCTAAAATGTCTCCCAAAATACAGTTCAAATAGGTTAAGCCTCTTTATTGAGTAACTGCAGAACTTGTAAAGCTATCAAGTATTTGGGAAATTAAATTTCCTGTTCATAACAGGTATTTTATATAGGTGTTCTTAAAATAGTCTCAAAACTTTTCAAAGCTATTATCATATTTTTCATATTTTTCCAGCTTTTAAAACAGCTGCTGCCCTGTCAATTGCAGATAATTAAATTAGGCCAACTCCATTTTAATTAGCTAAAAAATTAGGCCAGAGCTAACACAACAATGTAATTGCACCTCAGCCATCATTCTGGGAAAAAAAATTATGGCAACCATGAACATTTGCTTAATCCTCTAATTTAAAGATACACTGAAGTATTTATTGCAATTGTGCCTTCTTACATACCTAACCTCCTGTTAAATTGTGTAGGTCCACAATTAGGATCATCCTGCACACATGAAGAACAGCAGCCTGGTGGTGCTCAAGCAGCTCTTCTTTGCAATCTGAGGAGTTAAAACACTACCTGACCTCAAAAGAGGCTACTTTAACTGCTCTAAACTGACTTAGATACGAGTTATTTACACATAAGTAGCAATCTATCCTTTCAATGCAGTGGAAAACCCTGCAGGCCTTAGCTGGGTCATATTCTGACTGTAAATCCAGCTCCTATGATTATTACGCTCTGCCTTCCCATTTTTTAGATATTCCTGAAGCATAGAGACCCAAAGACCAAGCCCAAGAAATTAAGATGAATTGTAATCTCCGAAAGCAAGGAATAAACATTCCTCTGAAAGGATCATGCCTCATGAGAGAGAGACAATGGAAAACACCTCTCCTTGAGGAGACACCAAAAGCTGAATGCTGCTACCCAAAGTGCAAAGCAAAGCAGGATTGGCATAGTGAAGCATCCCGGAAAAAAAAATCCTAATAAAAGTGCCAGTCTCAACTGAACTGTGCCAAAATGGAATGACATGGTTTCTGCTTGTGCAGACAGTGACAGTAGCAGCAGCATCAAAGCAGCCAACTCGAAATATCACAGCCAAATGTTTCTAAGTTATGTGCATGTAATCTATAATATATAACTCAATCTATAAAATGGTCTGTGATGGTTTTCTCTGTACCACATGATTCAGCCTTGATCTTGTTCTTTTAGAACAAAAACATGCACACACACACACACACACACACACAAATAGCTTTGCTTTCTTTAAAATAAATGTTTATGCTCCTTTGGGAACAATGACAAGATCAACCTCACTGAGCATGACAAAAAGGGAAGTTCCTAAAGCCTGCAGTTAGCTTACAAAATTCCAATTACAATTTCAAACACAGAATATATTAATGAGCCAAATTCTCTCCCTTAAGACTTTAGCTCATTCAGCAAAATTGACTAAGAGGCAACACTTTGTCTCTCTGGTGTCAGCTTATTTGGAAACAGCAACTGCATTAAATACCCCTTTTTTCTAAAAAATAAAGGAACTTTCTGAGTAATGAAAAAAGCAGAAGTACTACTAAGTATTGAAAGCAAACATTGCATCTTCTGTTTGTTCAAGGCTTTCTGAAATTTGGACACTTTGAGGGTAGATTTGTGGGCAGATTTTGTCTCAAAAAACAAACTAAACAAAAACTGCAACAAACCCAAGAAAAACACTAAGCAAAATGCACTTTTACATGACTTTGAAAGTAAGAGGGAGTCCCTGAAAAGCATCTGTGGTAAGGGAAATGCTGTTAAAATGACCTTGACATAGCACAGTACTACACATACTAGTTTGGTTTAGGTATTGAAAATTTAGATGCTACAGTACCAGAAAGAAGAAACTTAAAAACAGTAAAATCCCCATCTTTTAAACAGTATTTAATCTGTAATAATTCGTGATGCTCATTTTTATGTTTAGCAGCAGACATTGACCAGAAATATGTTTTCACTAAAGAGAGCAAATATTCAAAAACTCATATGAGTGCTATATGTAAGAAATAGTTTGCAAAGTTTTTTTTCAGTAAAATACATTTGTAACTTTACCTTAATAGTAGCAATTGCATTTTCTAAACTCCATCCATGCAAGCCTATGGCTTTTATCTCATTTCTCTACTGATAAAAGTAGCAACATCTATGGATTTTTCCACTACTTTCAATTAACTACTTTTATTCTGTGCAACATGCAGTGTTAATGCAGACCAAGATGGGGGAGAAAATTTTTTAAAAAAGCAACAAAACAGGCAGGATTTATGATCTCATTTAAGAAAAGGTAAATGCAATCATATATTTCATGTCCTATGAGCCAATGCACATATGCTACCCACTGTAATTGATATTTTCACAGTACCTCTTGGACACACAAGAAAAAATGGCAATAAAGGCAGCAGAAATGCACAGAAGAAATTCAGACAGGAATGATGTTATGATTCACTTTTTAGTATTTATAAGAGGATCAATTTCCACATAAATAGAAATTATCTTTCTCATGCCACAAGTCATTTTTGTTTTTCTATTACTGTTCACCTAATCACTTCAAAACACTTCCAGACTGTAAGAGGAAATATCCTTTTATAGCAGACCTTTGGAGACACTGGACAAGTACCTTGCTGTTTACGTGGATCATAAATCTGGAGCCCAAACAAAGGTGGTCTCTCACTTCTCAACAGTGTCACATTCCTTGTAACCAGATCCAACTGGAAAATTGACCCATTCATATAATCTGTCCAGTATATATAATTTCCATGATGTGATAGTCCAAAAGGATGATTCAAATCTTTTCCACTGTAGACTACCTGCAATTAATTAGTGGTAGGTGAGCATCAGCAAGGTTAAAAGAATTATTAATTTTTCAGAGACTGTAAAATGGAAAATAGGAAAACTGAGATAAGTTCAGTGCCCAAACATAACAACCTAATGCAATAAAATTAAATAAAGAGTGCAAATCCCTTCAGTGCACCAGCATCAATACCTAACTTCAAAATATTCATATAAATTCACTTTAAGTGGCCTCCATCAGGTAGCACAGGAACAGGCTGCCCAGGGCAGTGGTGGAGTCACTACCCCTGGATGGATTTAAATGAGGTGTAGGTGTGGTGTTTAGGGTC
Organism: Climacteris rufus; assembly: GCA_013398175.1. Lineage (NCBI taxonomy): Eukaryota > Metazoa > Chordata > Aves > Passeriformes > Climacteridae > Climacteris > Climacteris rufus. The sequence continues at coordinate 301,414 of VZRZ01004655.1, forward strand.
ATGGTTAGTGCTGAGTTTGGCAGTGCTGGATTAAGGGTTGGATTTATAGATTTTAAGGCCTTTCCCAACATAAACAATTCTTTGATCCTGTGATGCTATCACAGCAGCTGCAGCTTGGAATGATTGGTCTTTTTCTGGCTGGGATCCTTGCCCAAACTATGCCCAAGAGCCTTTTTCTGTCTCACCTCTAGAGAGAAGAAAGCAATCCAGCAGATGCCCTCCCTTCTTTATTTATAGACACAAACCCAAGAGAACAGGGAGATAAAGCCAACTAAAATACTTCTTTGAGGTGATAAACATGAACTCTTTTTGCCCTTCAGATTTTCTCTTTGGATTTGGAATTCTTTTAGTCAAAGCTCCTCATCTCAGTGAACTGCTTTTGATCCAAATTAATCAATCAATCAATAATCTGACAGCTATTGGTGGAATTAAGGACCTCCCTATCCCCTAAAAGCTTCACTGGACTGATAAAAAATTAAAGATATTATTAATCCAGTTAAATTTTGACCAAGATGTCCTATAATTGAAACCAAATGATTAAGCATCAAAAAGCAAGTATCTAGTTATTTTTGACTAGAAAATAAACAGAAAAAGGAAAGGAAAAAAACAGAACTATTCTATCACACACTTCAAAATAAAACCTGTAATGACAGGTGCTTCTTATTATGCACCAGTCACTAATTTCATGAAGCAGATGGTAAAACTTCCCCAAATTATCAGACTCCAGTCTAAGCTTTAACCATTTTCAAAGTGTCTTGTTCTGTGCCTGTTGCTTCTACAAACCAATACAGAATGTCTACACAGACTTGTATCTAGCTAGTACAGCCATTAGTAACAACTACAGAAATCTCTCTCCATCTCTGTTGAACTTGACAGCATTTGTTGAGTGCTGCTGCATATTACCACAAATGCCCAAAAGGGGCACTCTGGCAAAGCCAAAATAACTCCTCTTTTACTGAAAAACTCTCTGTAGCTTCATGGCTCAATCAAAATGTAACTCATTGTCACATGAGAAAAATAGATTAAAAGAAATAAAATAAAAATCCAGTTTAGTGTCACTTACTGCACATTAACACCCTAAGCTGTGTTTCAGTCTCTCACTGGAGAGACTCTATTTCAACAGAGATGATGCTGGACACGCCGCAGGGTTATGCAGACTTTAAAAACCTTGAGAAGTATTTTTAACCTAACACAATAAAATCCTGAGAAAGAACATGCCTGTGGCAAAACAGCAGCGTTTTTCTTTTACCTTTCTGTCAGTTCCATTCAAATATATCCTTTCAATGTGATCATAATAGGCATCACACCAGTAGAGCACATTGGCACGAGAGTCCAGAGTCAAACCATTTGGCCAGAGCATCTTTGATGTAACGAAAACCTGCCGGCTGGAGCCATCCATCCAGGCCTTCTCAATCCTCCCCACGCTGTCATCTATTTCATCTTCTTCCCAGTCTGTCCAATACATCCATCTAGGAAATGACAAAAATGAACATTCAGATAGCATTTTAATCAGGTCAATTACATCATAGGCTTTGAGCAACAGCTCAGTCACAAGCCAGAGCAATTTTGACTTTTGCAAGTTTCTTTCCATTGCTGTTTCTACAAGTGTATGCACTGTCCCTGACTACTGGATGTTGCTGAACTGACACATGCTATTTTGCTCATATTGTAATGAATTACATGAATATCAAATAGGCCAACAGACAAAAAAGAGAAAGAATTGGTTAAGACCTTATCTAATCCCACCCAAATTCTGGGTGGTTTTTGTTTATTTTTTTTCGTTTCTAAACCAACATTTGTATTGACTTTGTCAGAAAATTCAAGTTTTTACAGTGAACTGGTTTGAGCCAGGTCTAATTTGCCTTTATGGTGCAGATCTCCTTTTTATTATGCTTAATACAATCAAACAAGTTGCAACACAGTAATTATTTGCACTCTGGTTTTAGACCTAAAGGGTAACCTTGACATTCTGTGAACTTCAGGTCCTACCTGAAAGCAGATAAATTACTCAGAAAACTATTATGAGTACCCTGTCCATCACAAAAAAATGTTTAGAAATATATGCTGTAAAAATTAGTTGAAAAATAGCTAGTAGGAAAATTTAGCATAGTTTTATGGCTTAGTAATATAAATTAAAAAAAAATATCAGAAAGAAAGACATCTATCCTACTTTGGAAAAATTAAGCAAGATTGTGTTAAGTCTTATAAAAGTATTGACTCAGAGGACTTCTAGGAGCCATTCTCTACTGGACATGGCAGAATAAACCCTGTTTTTCCTTACTGAATTAATCTGATGATCATATTTTATTACAGAATTTGCCAATGAAAACTGTGATTTCAGCCATTCAAAATACACAACTTGAATTTGTACAAAAGCAGAGGGCAGCAAATAGGCTAAGAAACACCATTTTTCCTTTACCTTTTTTTTCCCTGAGGAAAAAAAGAGTTCCTGGGAAGAAATACATAGAAACCTGTATGTAATGTGTGAAGCATCTCGGGTCATAGAACACACAGTGACATCATTTCATAAATTAAAATATTTACTAGATAGCAGACGTTTACTTTTAAAGTAAAAAACTAGGATTTAAATTATTAAGCATTAAAGAGAAGAAAAACATCAAGCCAATCTTAAAAGGATCCAATTTGTTAAAGTTATCATGATTTAATTGCTATTAATGTGGCTCACATTTTATTTCACCAGATTTACGTTTCTAAAAGAACTTCTGTGATCTTAACCTGTTTAGTTGGCCTGTACTTTGAAGAATAAAGTCCTGGAATTCAAATACTGAATTTACAAAGGAATGACACACTGAAGTGAAAAATTATTTTATTATCACACCTGTGTAAATGATGTCAAATCGACTGGTCAAAAATTATTCATATATATATATATTTATGTATAAGCATTAAAAAAGAAAAGTTGTCCATCATTACACAGGTTTGCAGATATGCAAATGTAGCTTTTTTGTTTCTGTTTCATTCCTTTCCAATCACCCACTAGAAGGCTGTTTTGGGTTATTTAATGTTTTCGTAAACATGCGCAAAGAACATCAGTCAATTTTTGATCCATGAGCCTTACAAACCTCATTGCATGTTTGACTCAAACAACACAAGGTTTAATCACAGAATTATAAAACCTGAATATGCCCTGAGGCTCAGGCAGACGCAGGTCAATATGGCACTTACTTTATTGGGAGACAAAATATGTTTTACAAATATTTACATGACTGCTCAACAGCAATTACTGAGCTTTTCCCCATTAAGTTTTTATCTGTACTTATTCTAGTTATCCTGTCAGAAGCCAAAATGTGCTTGCAGTGACAGACATTTACATAGATGTGCTTGAATTGTATCTCAAAATGCAGTTAATGCTTCTACACTGGTTAAATCAAGACTAAAGTTTTTGAAACACAATTAAAATGCCATAATAAATGCTATCCCTCAGGAATAGCTTCCATGAGCAGTATAATCATGAAGGACATGCTATTTTATTAGAAAAGTGTTTTATATAATGGCCCTTTTCAGGCAATACATCTTCATAGCCTGTTTCCTGTGCCATGTGTTTACTGAGCTGGAAAATTTAACAAAGTAATTGCAGGTGTGGTTATGGTTTGTGGCCTGATTTTATACCCTCACTGTCTGACCTTAATGAATTGTAGCCTTTCCACAGGCACTTCCACTCCTCAAAGGATGTTCTCAAAGGGGAACACCTGATAATGTAAATATTTTCTAGTAATAGGAAAATAGCAATCAATCCAGCCACACTAAAAGTACCCACCTACATCATTCTCCAGTGACAATTCCCTGAATAAAACTATGAGTGAATTTTTAAGTAAACCACCATTATACCACAGCAGTACAATGGGGTTTTTTTATTATGCAGCCTATCAAAATTAATTAAGGCTAATAAGTAAGGAAAAGTACTTGTCTCAGTTTTGTAAACCAGTATATACAAGAGCATGGTTATAACTGTCTCCAGAAATTGAGACTTACAGAGAGAGAAATAAAGGACAGCATCATAAAATTCACTTAATATTAAAAATTCATACAGGTCTTACACACTCAATTGGTTTTAGGAAATGGTGAATCACATTCAGATTAACAGGATAGACATTCAAAGGTGACTGGGCATACAAATTCTTCTGAAGGCTTCAGGCAAGAATTCTGGACAGGAATTACAGATATTATAGACTCCTGAAGAATTACAGTCTGCTATGTGACTCTACAAACCTCACCCTGAGCAAATTCAATCCTGTGTTCATATATAAAGACAACCATTAAAGAAAAAACAGTTTGCTTCATACCCATTGACAGGATCAACAACAATTCCTCTAGGGTGGGACATGTCTCCCTCCAACAAAGTTTTCCTGCTCTGAGCAGCTTTTTCCAGTCTGGCGACAGCAATTGTTTTCCTGTGGCCATCGTTTGTCCAATAAAGATTATTTCCAATCCAGTCCACTGCTATGCCTTCGACATTATCAAGATCTATTGAGAGAGAGAAGACAGTAGTAAGAGATTAATACTAATTATGTTCTATATTTACTTATGTCCACTATTTATTATGTGATATCCATGTCATATTTTTAAAATTGTTTTTTTTCCCCTTATCCTCTGAAGGTCTAAAGCATTTTACAGATATTTGGTACCCACCAAAGTATCAACTACACCTTGTTCACTTAAGAAACTACACACAAATTTTGTAAATCAGTCATGGGTGTAGAGACAACAATACATCCTGTGAGACACAACATAAGAACGATATTTGAAGAAAAAAAAAGTGGCAAATGCTGAGGGGTCTTGCAAAAATGTGTTTTACATTGTTATCCGTATTTCTGATACACCTGGACATCACTGTACATTAGGGAAACTAGTTCTCCTTGTGATCTAAGAAGCTTGAAGGAAGGAATGGTGTCAGAATGAGCTCTCCAGGACATGAAAGAACAGAGTGATGGCATTTCTAACCCAGCAACAACCTGTTCTGACAAGAATCACTCAAAGTACAAAACAACTGTGCTGAGAGCAGTGCCAGCAGCTCAGCCAGGTCTCCCAGGCTGATGGACACTGCCTGTTTTATTTTTAATCTCTCAGTACCTTTGCTACATTCTCTTGAAGAGAGAGTGTCAGAGGCAGCTGGAACTTTCTGAAGGTGGAGAGTGGCCTTTGTTCTTGCAGTGGTCAAGTGTGCTGGGAAAAGTGCTAAACATGGAAGGGAAAAGAAGAGAGTATTTCACCAAGGACCTGGAGCCCAAGGCTCAGGGAAAGAAACTGCTGAGCAGAACAGGCAACACAGACAAACTTGAGCTGTGAAAGAAATATCCTGTAGAGCTCTGAAGGGCCTCGGCAGACTTTGCTCAACTCAAGAAAACACTGACATGAGTAAAATCAAGCTTGAGGACAAGAAGTGATTTGCTCAAAACTAATTTTATTTGTATCCTGTCTGACCTGGGTAATTTGGGCTAAACACAGTTTTTAAACTAATAAATGAGCTTTTTAATGAAAATATTTTGCTTTTTCTTTTCCTCTTTGGGAGACAAAATAGTCCAAATATGGACTTTATTGGTATCAACAGCAAAATTAAGTGTTAGATTAGAATGCTAGATACCTTCTAAAATTTACAAGCCTATTGCTCCAAGTCTATTCAGCTTCATATAATAGCTACTGTCTTTGAGTTAGCTTGCATTCTGCAGGAATTTTGGGGCATATGTGTTTATAAACTAAGTATAATATAAGAAAAAAAAAACTCGTGGTAACCAGATACTAAATGTATCAGGACATTTTAAAAATAAAGGAGAATTCTACAGCACAACCCTATAGGGATAATTTTCAATATATTTGTGGAGTTATAATTTAAAGTTAACTTTTATTTCACTATCTAAAAGCTTTAAATACATTCCTCACTTTTTAAATGGGTTTCACACCAAGTAGTAAACAGGAACAAAACAATGGTCGTTCTGCCATTCTGGTTAAACAAAATTGATTTGACTACTGTGAGCCAGGCTTTCTGTACAAAAGCCGTTCCAGCATAAAAAATAAATGAGATAAAAAAAATACTCTTCTGAGTATTCTTCACCTGATCGTTGAAATGTTAATATTTGTAATTCTGGAATTACTACCAGAATTTTACTATCAGCAGTAATATGAGGGCTCCAAATACACTGAAAGTAGATACAAGATTTTTAAAAACTCAGTTCTAGAGGCATCAGCCATATTGGTTTTAAATGTTAAACAGATTACAAGCACAACACCTAATTTGGTACAGAATGGCCAAGCTCATCAATGTCAGTTAGGTCATGTATAATAATAGTGTCTAAAGTATTAGATTAACATAAAAACTGGTGAAAAATAAATCTTCTGAATACAATCAGCTAAAGAGTTTCCAAAGATCTTTACAGACTCACTTTGATCTTGTTTAAGCAACAAGCAGGCTTTGACCATCTTTACTAATATTTACAAGTAAATAATATAACACTTATAGGCTCACAGCAACCCCCAAAATACATTAGGGGTACAAAGACAAGTAAAAAACTCTGAGCTTGTGTTTATTTACATCCAATGAACAATATTCAGATCCATTAAAAAAAGTCTGCTTTTTTTCCATTTTTTTAATATTAAAAAAAAAATTTGCATGCAAGTTTGAAAGGTTAATTGCAACAATTTCTGTTTCTGGTGGAAGCACACTACTCTTGCAGTTGTGCCACGAGCTCTAAGCTAGGCTGTGCTGGAGGCTGTCAAATAGTTATCAACACTACACAGCAGTTTGCTTCCCAAAGTGAAGAATAAGAAATCACAGCTGAAACTATATGGGAAATCAAACTCCAGCAGTGTGAGGAGCTCAGTGATCTCAATTCCCAGTCAACAGCCTGGAGGGCCAGGCTCTCGTGTAGGCAAACTGGAATTATCTGAGTTGCAGTGTTGTTTCAATGAGTGTATACATTCTTGAAAAACCTGACAGTCACAAAAAAAGGCAACTTCTAATCTGAGAAGTGGCACCTACCACAGCTAGAAGCCCTTAGCAGCATGCTGTTCAGAGCAAATATTAAACCACCTCCTGACACACCTGATTTTCTGTAGTAGCCTTCCACCAAGGAACAATTTAATCTGTCCCTGCTGAGTTCTTGAGAGCTGACAAGAATAAAAGCTGAGGTGTTATGGCTGGAGGCCATATTAATTTTTTAAATCATTAAAAATACATTAACAAATGTACTTTAAATATACTTAAAAGTTATGAAAGTACACCAAGTTCAAACCAACAATGTAAGCTCCTCGGGAAGAAGCAGGGGGAGAATGACAGTGACATCTATTTGGTCTTTGTAAATAGTAGTATCCCCAATAAAAAAAATCAGGTAATCCATGACTCTTTTGGTATTGCATTGGCATTTTTGCTATGTTGTACTTATAGAGTGGACATTGCATTTAAACATTATTTAGAGGAGTATCACCAATTTTCTGGTTTGGCATACAAAGTTTATTCATGTTTGCATGTTTGAGTAGACTAACCCCAACCTGTCTGACACCTTTCAACAAGGATGCTCCTTGCTGCTGCCTTATAATGTGTAAATTTACATGTTTGCTGCTCCTTCCTCTATTCCACATTTGAATTAATTTGTTGTAAAATGAAATGCATAGTTAGTAAAAGAAAATCAGCAATGGAAGATCTGTGATGTACATTATCCATTTCTGTGCCTGCAGTGAAATGAAGAATTACCAGACTGACAGCTGAATATTTGCTATTTTCTGAGCCAAATGCCCTTTATTAACCATTCACCAAAACTGGGTAAAGAGCCTGGCACTATTCCTGGCAAGTACTGCTGAAGGGATCTTTGTGCAGACTCTGAGGAGAGACCTGACACTAAAAGAGCATCTTATCACTGCACAGTGGAGACAACTCCTCAGAGGGTGGATTAAAACATGAATTATGAATGACAGGCAATGAAACCCCCCTGCTAAAACAACAGTGTTTTAGTTACTTTCACTGTCCTGAGCTTCCATTTACAAGTAAAGATATTAAGCTCTCCAAAGGCTAAGATGAATATTTATGCTGCTTCTTATAGTGAAGCCTAGAAAATAATTACTGTAGAATGAATTTCAGCCGAGGCAGTCACTGCCTCCTGCTGAAGCAGTATTTCAGGAAAGGGTCCATAAAGGAAAAAGAAATATTGATTGACAAACTGGAAGCTTTGTACACTGCTACAACATTTGCTTTGAGATATGATTCTAGACCAGGGAGATTCTGTGTAGTGGGAGATGTGGAAACTAGAGAACTGCTGGTATTTTCTCTCATTGCTATAATAAGTGTTACAAGCATCTTAATTAAAGTTCTAATAGATGTTTAGGTCTTCCTGTTGCTTTCACATATACAATGGAAAATGCATCAGGAAAGACAATGCTTTTTTCCTAATGAGTTTTCAAGCACTAAAGGCAATCTCACTCTGTCAAACCACTTGAATAAGCTCCAGAAACCACATTGTGATACAGGTTGGAGTGAAGTCATCCTATAAAGTCCACAAGGATGGCTCAATAACACTCAACTACTGGAAGGATACAGTGGAGACATAGGAGTTACTCACCAGGGGTATAAGCTTAGATAGACAAAGCAAGAATTCACAACAGAGTATCCTAACCAAACTTTACATTTCTGCCTTCCGGAAAAATAAACAGGAAGTTGTAAAAAAGGTATCTCCAACTCTGTTCAAGGTCTAATTTGGGGCTGTTTTCCATGGGAGATTTAAGTAAAAATTGAAATGATCTGTAAATGTCAGTACAACTTCTCCTTAGTGAGCATCCCTGAACGTCACCATCACTCAGCATTGCCTACCATCTTTGAGGATTGTTTCTCGCTCTGTGCCATCAATTTTCTGTCGTCCAATTAGGAAACTGGTAGTATCAGCAAAGTAAATGTAATTGCTTTCAGCGTGGAAGTCCAGAGCACGAGGATTGACCAGGTTCTCTATAGGGATCATGTATTCATCAGACACTTTGGTATTCAGGTCCATTCCCCGGATTATTCCTGGGCGTCCCTTCCCATAAAAAAGAAACAATTCATTCTTTGGTCCTGCAAAAGAAAGATTACAAACATAAACAACTGATGCTGCCTAATCTTCTTCACAGTGCATAATGTCCCTGTTTAATTAACTGGCATAATTAGTGGGGAGCAGGAGCATTATTCAATACCAAAAATTAAACTTTCATATATTCTGAAGGTATCTAGATTAAAAAAAAAACAAAAAAAAACCCTAGCTAATTACATTACCTTATTTAAAATACAAATTACTTCACTGAGCTGCTTACATGTAATTATTTATTTTGTGTAAAAGTTCACACCGAAAAGGCAGTGATAGATCACAGAATAACTTTGCATCTGCTGTGAAGTGGACATATATAGCTCTGTAGACATTTAATTTTATAATTTATTGGGATCTATCAAGGTATTATAGACCACGATTAAAATAATCATAAAATCTAATAATACATGAACTCCAGGATATATAAAATACTCTTTTTTCCACCAGAAGCTTCTCAGAAACAAACAACACAAAAAGTTACAGTAAATTCCTTTTAAATTGAAATGAATACAACAAATCAATACACACTGTTCTTCCATATTGAGATATAAAATATGGATATTTCATATTTCTCAGATTTTTTACAATTTAATTAATTAAGTTGATTACAAATAACTGAAGCTTAGTAAAGTGATTTTCTTCCCTTAAAAATACTAATAAATATCCTCAGATATTTAGATATCCTCAGATATTTATTTTATTTTATCCTCAGGCTTAATGCTATCAATACACCTCTTAAAATTCTCTACATACTTTTTCTGCTGCTTCTCAGGGTTTTTGATGGAATAGTCAGTGAAAACTGCATCAGGTTTGACTGAGGTCAAATATATCCATCTACCAGTATCCATCAGAGTATCTAATTGCACGTCTTTCATCTTAAATAAATCAATGCCATTTGACTGAAAAACCAGCCAAAAAACAGGCATTCCCCAAAACTTTCAGTGCCCTTCTGTAGGTGACCAAGAGATTGTCTACATGTAATGTTAGGTATAACCACAGTAGCACAAATCACATTCGTTTTCCCAAAGTATTATGAGAAAAACCTTGGCTCTTTCACATGAATGTTCTGATTTTGTGTTGTAAGGATGGAAATTGGATGTGACAAACTATTAAGCAGCTTCTCAGTACCTGTGTGCTGTGAAAATGCAGGGTATATAAATAAAGAGCAAGGCTGATTAATGTAAAACTTGTGATAATTTTTAGTATTCTTTGAACAGCATCCCAGGTTTAATCTGTCACCTCTATCAAACAATTTTAAGGGAACGAAAGGAGCGTGCGAACAAAACCTCAGGTACAAGTTACAAACCAATTTTACCCCCAAGCAGCCCATGCGATTTGCTAAAGAACACAACTGTACCCTGGAATATTCATGGCTGACAGACCCTTTGATTTAAATAACATACTTTTGCATGACCTGCCATCACTCCCCAGGATGAAGCCAGTCCTGCAGCGACACGTCCGTGCTTTGTAGCTGCTGCTGAGCAGACAGATGTGGGAGCATCCCCCTGGCATTCCATAGGGGTCCTCTTCACACGCGTGGCTTCTGACTATGGCAAGGGAAAAACAGCACGGCTCAGGTCCACTTAAAGCAAGACAATTACATGCATCAGCATGTAGAACGTTCAAACAGGGATAAAATGGGAATTTGTGTCACAATAAATCTTTTCCCAGAATGTAACCACAAAGGAAGTTTGCAAGAGGATACCCGAGCCAGACAAACAATGCTCAGGGCTGTCTCGTGGCTCTCAGGCCATGCCCATCGTTGTGTGTGATCACCCCTTTGTAATAAGCTCCCAGCATTTGCTGGGCAGTGCTTCCCTGGGGGAGCTGACACTTCTCCCCTTTTTTATTTGTTGCTTTGGTTCATTTGGTTGGTTGGGGTTTTCTAAGGACAGAATGCATCTCATGCCAGCACAAGTTGGTGTTCATTCAACTCCATTAGAGAGCACCTTTCTGGGCAGGTACCTGTGCTGAAGCTAAAGAACAGAACAAGCCTTGTAGCATTTTTCCATATTTAGAGAATCACTGAATTGTTTGAGCTGCAAGGCACCTTAAAAATCTTATTCCAATCCCCTGCCATGGGAAGGGACACCTTCCACTAGACCAGGTTGCTCAGAGCCCCATCCAGCCTGGCCTTGAACACTTCCAGGGATGGGGTGCAGATTTGTACAGCTGGGATACAAATACAGCTGAAGAAGCCAAACAATTCCTTTCCCTCGATTTCACATTTTAAATGCACAGTTCCATATTAGCAGTCTATTTTTTTTTTAACTGAGACAATATGCTGAGAAAACAAAATCTACCATGCTATCTTGCATTTACTAAGCTGCTTTAAAACAGAAAAGAGTATTTTAGCTCAGAAAATGTTTTTCTGTTCTTTCTCCAGTACCTCAAGCTTTCTAGTTGGATTTTTTGTTTTGTTTTTATAAAAAAGCAATCAAGTGGAATAGGGTCGATATGGTTAAAGGTAATACAGAAACTCCACCAAGACAGACTTCACAGAGAATCTTGACAAGCAACAAACATGTCCATTCAAAACAAAAGAAGTAGTAATCACAGGATGTAATGAAAGATTACACTGTGCTCATGTCTCTCCTCTACTCAACCTCTCCGACTCTCTCAGGAGTACAGGAGGGTTGCCTATAGCAAGGGAAGAGTCTTTGCAGCCTCCTTCAGACATTGACATCTGCAAATCAATGCCCTCAGCTCCAGGGTGAAAATTAGTTCACCCACTCTACATCAATTTAGAGTTTGTTCCCACTTCAGAAACTTCTCTAAAAGCAGTCATTCTGTTTAGTAACATCGACATTGAGAATTGATGTGTTGGCTTTTCTGTCTAAGCAGTCATGGCAACGATTTATTGTTATCAAGCACATCCAAAATTCTCATAAAGCATCACTGTAAACATTTTGGATCTTGCTACCTCTGCACAAGGTTCCCACAAATCCCACTGCTCTTCTGCATGCAGAAAGTATGTGAACAGATTACAGCAATACAGGACTATGGAACACAGAAATTCCTATTTTACCAAAAAAAAAAAAAAAATCTGAGATTATAAAAAGCTTTTCATTCTAGACAAAAATGAAGATTTCTTTCACAGATGGCAAAGCTGATATTCACACAAAGCAAGGAAACCTTGTCAGCAGTTTCCTCTCTCACCAGCGCTGTGCTGGCAGCTCAGCAGATTGGCTGCCCACATTTCCCTGCTTTTTTGGCAGCCCCAGAGACAGGAGCTCACCTGAGGCTTGGGGTCTGTCTGAAAAGCAGGCCCAGAGATACCAAGAATCTCTGAGGTCTGACAGCCAAGCGTGTGGACAACACTGGACACCAAACAATTCTGAAGGTGGGACGTTCTCAGAGTGCTGGCTGTGTGGAGACACACAACGTGCAGAGCAGGGCTCTTTGTCAATTCTCCAAACTGAATTCTCAGGAAAGAGTTGAGTTGGGAGCTTAGAGACACAGGAAAAGTGGCAACAATCCCACAGAAAGCTGAGCAGATGAAGTAACCAGGAGCTGTGCCGCAATGACAAATTTTCATGCCATCTTCTTTTTCTGGTAGTACCTTTTCAACCATACAATAATTTAATAGTCTACAGAGAGGAATTTTGATCTTACCTGCTGTTTGAGTTCTTTTCTGGTACACACGGATCTCTTTAGCATTGTCCAGCCTAGCAAGAGCCTGGACATCACTACCATTGTATCTGTTTATTCGTAAAATGCTGAGGTTGTCTGAATTAACTGTATATAAATAGTTTTCAAATACTGCCAAACCACAAAGATGCCTGATCTGGAAAAGAAAAGAAATTGTATCATTATTTTAGATCAATATTTTAGGCATATCTATGAGATGTAAACACAAAACACTACTGTGGATTGTACAAAATAAACTGTACAAAGGGTTTTCTGAGTATATCAGGAAATATTTGTAAACAATAAACACAAAATACACTACAAGTATAATTCACATCCTTGCAGTCTGTAGTTTTTAATTTGAAAAGCTTAGTACAAGAAAGGTAGAAAATTAAAATTATTTAGCAATTCAAATTGATTTACTCTCCAAATTTCCCAGTTTCTCTGTTTTTTTAAATTAAAAACTCCTGCATACTTAAAGTCCAACAGCTTATTTTAGCATTAAAGCTCATTAACAAATGGTAACTAAGATAAATTAAATATTATTAACTAGCATTAACTAATTAATAAACTTAGAAATTTAAAACACAGTTCATAGGTGTAATTGATCCACTTTTTCAATTATTTTATAACAGAATCAAGACAAATCATGAAAGATATACCTGCTGAATATTTTCTTGAGTACACAAGAAAGAAATTCTGTCAGCTATGCTTCTGTTCCTTTTGTGTTGGTGTCTTTGAATATGGTGGTGGCCACATGGTACTGTTTATTTCTCAAAAAGTGAATGCTAAAATTGTATGAATCTGTGATTTTTCTGGGCACATCGATTAAAAATTACCTAGTAGCAGCTAGTGAGACAATCACAGCTCAAAAACAAACTGTTCAATAATTTAGAGGCTGCACTTGATTTATAGACTTAGAAAATGTAAAATATCTCACTGGCAAGTTTGAAAGCTGGACAAATTAAAGAGAATTTGTTGGCAGATGTTCAGATATTCACAGGCTGAATATCTTATTACTTTAATCATTAAATTGCTCACCACAAAGTATTTACTTATTCACTCACAAATTCAGACATAAGTCACCAAAAACCAACCCAAACAAAAAAAAAAAAAAAACACCTGTTGTGCATCAAGTATTTCAGTCCATTCTGGAAATTACACCACAGCTGGCCAAATATTGCCATTGTATTCTGTCCTGACCCAGGAAAAGAAATAATAATTGAGATCAATGGAAGTGTTTGATTAAGACCCAATAAAAATCAGTCCAATTATAGGAAGATGGAAAAGAAAACAGCCTTGAAAATAAAGATGCATTTGTAACAAATTGTTGAATTCTCCCCTGAATTTTAATCCTTTCTTTCCTATTTCCTTTTGCACTCAATTTAAATCTTGATAATTTAACTCCCATGAGAGCTTTTTTTAAAAAAACTATTAAAACTGTGTGGCTCTTTTTACAATGCTTTTTATACTGATCTAATTATTTGTATTTAGTTTTTGAATTTTTTGGGTTTTTACATCTCATGACGTTTTCCAGCAATCTTTTGCATGAGCTAAAACATGGCTTGCTTGTCTCTTGGAAACCACTCAGGCTATCAATCACAGATGCCAGTACTATTTGGAAAGCACATCTCTGATATGCTTGTATGAAAGAAACTTTAGTCCCTAAAGTTTCTTGTGAATAGTTTTCTGGTCTGCTGTTTCCTTGGGCTAATGAGGAGTAACTGGGAGAAACAGTCATTCTAGATCATGGCACATGCAGCTAAAACCTACTGAAATTACCAATTATTCATTTGTGTGGAAAGACAACCAGTACTTTTTGTGACAGCAGTGACCAACTGAGAGGCCAAACTATTTCATACCCTTCACCCATATTAAAAGACACAGATCTCCTCCTCTTTTTATCTAGTTTTGAGAAGAAAAACCCCTCTGAACTTGATAAAGAATCCTCTTTTGCATCTAAATTTCAGCGAGAAGAGAAAGAACAAGCATGTCTTCTATGACACCACCACAAGTCAATTACAAGCCTGTAAAGGTATTTGTTAATTGCTTCTGGAAATGATTTTTGCTTTTTAAGTATCTATTCCAAAATGCTACTTAAAAAAACCAAGCAAATAAAAAAACAACCGAAAGTTTAAAAGACCTGTTCCAGAACTGGTTAAAGAATGTGACTAGACTGGTGAAAAATAGGAGTGTTTGCCAAACCACCACTTAGACTGCTTTTTGTCACATTTTCTGCCTATTTCTAGAGAACAATTAGGCTAACCAGTTGTCTCTTGGTAAACACTGATTAGTTGGAAGCAAAGAATGACAGCAGAACAGGTGAAATATTTATCCTGCTTGCAGATTTTTTACATTCCCTGTTTAACCTCAGGCAGAAACAGATGTAAACATGGTGCCCACATCACATTTGGGAGTCCAAGTAGTGACCAGAAGCATTTGGTCTTTGCTGATTTTCCCTATATTTACATAAGACTCTCAACTGCCAGGGAGCTTTTCCTTCACATGCTGCATACTACCCCACTCTGCAAGCTGCAGCAACACTAATGGATTGAAGCACTCCTGCTCAAAGACACATGTAGTCTCAGCATTTGTATTTATGACTCTGAACATCAGGATCAACTGTGAAAAGCATCATTGCCATCAACAAAATAAGATTTAAGGGCATCCAGATTAGCCTGAATGGGTGAATGGCTTTTGCTATTCTGTTTCTTTCACATTATTGTGCCTTCCTGAAGAGGTAAGGACATCTTGCCATGAATGATTTATATCCCAGCACCTTTCCACCCCATCTTTTCCCTCCTGAAATCTTTTGCAGTGGGGACTGTGGCTTACATGGTGCATTGTTAGTGAGACACTGCATGAGAGCTCATGCATAGGCTGCAAAATGGGCTAAATTGCAGAGAAACCAAAAATGTGCACATGGATTTTTAATGTCTAATACATTTGAACTGAAAAGGGGAAAAAATCTGAAATTGCTGTAGCTGTTAGCATTACATACACTCATTTATTGATAGAATTACTTTTTACTAATTTGCAAATAAATACCTACTTGTCTGCCTTTAGTTACTGTTTGCCTCTTTCTCCCTTGATAGTCAACAACTTCCACAGTTTCCAGATATATGTCAAGCCAGTACACATATTTATTGATGAGGTCTAGTGCAAGAGCAGTTGGCTGTTCAATTTTCGAGTCTACTATCCACGTCCTGTTCATTCCATCCATGTCACATCTCTCCACCTTGGCAGCGTTCCCATAGTCTGTAAAGAAAAGCTTTCTGTTGAAAGAAAATAAGATGTTGTAAGTTTTAAAGGGTGTGAGCAGAGTGCAAAGCTCCTGCTGGCTCTGGGAAAAAGAAGGTTTTGTCCTTTGTCATTTCAATTCCCCATATATCCCATATTGATAATCATATAATTATTTTTTAAAAATCACCATATCTTCTAAGAAAATCACAATTACATGGAATTATCTTTCAAATTTAATGTACAGAAGTTCTAAATGCATTTTCTTGCATAACAGATACACCATGTAATACACTAAATTACAATCTTAAATATATTTTTAATCATTATTTGTAAAAAATTGCAAGACAGTTATAGCTAACAGTAGCAAAACCACAAAGCCCTCACATGGTCTGGAGGACACTTCATTGCACATAAGGTAAAGCAAATACAGTGATCCCCACTGTCAGGTTTTTAAAATCTATTTTTAAAGGAGATGCTTTCGCCTGTAGTACATTTGTATCCAGCCTTGGAAGGGTGTTCAGGCTTCAAAATGCTTCCACAAATCCAGAGAGTCATTCCATCCAAGAATAATGGGAAATGATCAAAGACTTTGGATTGCTACTAAAGCTTCCCAACCCAATACTTGATTAGCATTCGCTGGGTTTAGTACACACAAATCAATTTTGATTAACCTGACAATATTTTAACAAGATTACCTATTTGTGAGAACAAATTACACTTGCAAGCTGAAGACCACCTTGCCATGACTTTAACATGCTGTAAAGAATAATCTGATTCCAGGCAGAATGTTACTAAAACTACTTTGAGAACCAGGATTTCATTATCCAAATGAAGTGAATTATCTCCTAGTTATTACCACTAATGGGAATAACTTTGCATCAACAGCATATAAACCTTGAGGTATCTTTATGTTAAAGAGATGTAATTTAGAGCCTTGTAACCTCTCATAGAAATCCAGTTTTAGACTAGAAAGAATACATGTTTGTTGAACAGCCAAATGAAACCCATATCCTTTATTTTTGCAGTCTTCAAATAAATAAGAACACATTTTAGATGCCGTTACAGTGTTTCATGTGCAAAAATTGTAAATTAAAATAAAAGGTTTTTTTAAAAAAGTAAAGACTTTAGAATCACCTACATTCTATGTCGAGCAGCTGTCAAATGCCAAAATGAATTGATCTCAGAATCATAAAATAGGGCTGGAGGAGAATTTGAAAGGTCATGTAGTCCATCACCAGGCCATAAGGCAGAATAAACTTTACCTATAACATTCCTGAGGGATAACTCCATTCCTGACAGGGATTTCTATTTATCAAAAGAATTCTAAATTCCTGTCCTGTACTTCATTGTCATTCTGCATCCCGGCTGTACTTTTAGAATATATTTAAAAACACACACTTAACATTCAGGTCTCTGTAAATCAAAATGTTCATAGTACAGAATATGTGCAAAGTAAAAGCTATGTCTGAAAAGCAAAAGTAATTTGGAATGAAAACAGCCAAAAAAAAAGTGTGTATAGAGAAGTACATACACTTATTTATGTATGTATTCATATCATCAGAAATAACCAGGCCAACACCTATATATATTTAAAATAAGTTGTTAAAAACCTTACATGTACTCTAGTCTACAATCTGTACTTCTGGGGGTTTGATTTAGGTTATTTAATGGAACTTTGTACCTCAAGATTCAATAATTCAAATAAAGCTCATTTTGCTATCATAGAACCAAATGGGTTTGCTGTGATCAGGCACACACACACACACACATAAATATTTATATATTTATAATATAAATAATATATTATTTATATTATAAATATATAAGTGCACACACATTTATATATAAATGCACATCCATACACACTGCAACTACAAAGACCTGCAGTTTGACTTCAGACTGACTCTTTATTGCTTAATGCTCAGTGTTTCTTATTTAAGATTTAACATTTCTACAGACTAATATACAAGTTAGAAATAGTAATTATTTGCCTTTTACAAAGAAATTACCTTTTCAGATCAGACAATAAATAAAATGTTTGTATGTCAATAACAAACAGATACAGTAAAGAATATCTAACTTAGGAAGCTGCTCCAGCTTTCTGGAATGGAGGGTGTCATTTATTTGTTTTCTCAATATCTATCTCACACTAACATCATTTGTGCTTAGGAAGCATGCATGACTTCATGTGTGAATGGCATTCTTTTCACCCTAAAAATCATTCTTCTTCTCCTGGAGACTGACGACAATAAAACTTTGTAATTAATTGAAGAGGTGAAAGACAACAAGAAAGCAGTTTCCTAACTGCTGCTGTACAATCAAAGCATTCTGAAAATTAAATTAAGAAAATTAAACACTTTACTGTGTAATCTTGAAAGGCAATTCTGTATTTAAATACTAATGCAGATTTTTAGAGGGAGGTTTAAACCAGAATTGCATTTCTAACACATGAAGTTGACCCATGATTGCACTGTATTTCCTTTGCCTTGGGAGCTCTCAAGGATGCACTGTACCAGTATTTATTTCAGCTCAAGGCTAATTTTTCTGCTCACAAATGGTGCTGGATTTGCCTCTCCATTTTCAGCAGAAAGCAATGAAATATTTTATGCAATCACAGAACAATTTCAGGAGGAAAACTGACCGTGTGCATGTCCCCCAAGCCCCACACAGTAGCACTGACCTTGAGGGCCAGGCTCTGACAGGGACAGGCAGAGCTGTGTTCATTACAGCCCTTATTTCCTCAGACTACCAATGAGGATGCTAATTGAGGCTGCTATAACAGTAAAAATTTTGGCACTAAATTGAATTTTATTAAGGCATGTTATCTTTTGAAAGCTATAGACTTCTTCATGCCTGGAAATCCTGAATATTCTCCAACCCCTTTGACACTGTATGGAGCCCACATTCTGCCTGTAGTTAATCAAGAACAGAAGGGGCCATCTTCTGCATCAAGTCCTGGTGCTCTGCAGGCATAAAAGCAGGCATAAAAACTAAACTCATAAAAATATTTAGTTGTTTTGGCTCTTCCAGAATGGTTTCACTGTTGTTCCAGCATGTAGGGATCTACATCTTATAACAAATAGTGATATCTTCCAGCCTAAATTACACCGACTGATTTCTGCAGCACCCTTATTTGGCTTAAACAGCTCTTTTCACCTGTCTTCCCCTGCAGAGATATTTCTAGATGGCAATCAAATTCTTTCACTCCCTACCTAGCAGCTAGAGATAAGCAAGGAAAGGCAGTCTTTCTCATCTCATAGACAGGCTCTTTCTGTTGCCCTCACGTGCAGTTATTCCAGTTTTAGGTCAGTTATTGTACAAGCGTGGCCAGCTCCGGGTGTGCTGTTCCAGAGCAGAGTTCAGCAGTGTCTGTACAATGGCACAGCAGCCTCCCTGCAGCAGCTGCAGATTCAGCCATCCCTGGATGACATTTGCTATTTTCACAGCTCTGTTACATTGCTGATTTACACTCATCCTCTCACCAGCTATCACATACATCCTCCTTAGTCCAACTGTTTGACTGACAACTTAGTCTTAAAAAGTTATGGTTGGAGTTTTTCCAAAGAGTTTGGTTCCACCTAGGAATATAACAGGGACTATTTCCTCCACATCTGAGCAACAACAACTCTAACACCTTAAGATATCCCCACTGACTAAAAATGACGGTAAAGTCATGTTACCAAATAAAACTAATTCCAGAGGAAATTAATGCTGTCATGAGACAAAAGTGACAGTGAACTTCCCCATCCCTGCTCTCATACCAGTGGTCACAGATTCACCTTTCCTTCATTATCAAGCTTCAAAAGCATGTAAGGACAGCCTCAAAGACCTGTTGTTGTTCCTTCCTGACAGTGACATCTGCCTTCAATAGAAATTCAGATAGTTACAGTCTTAGTTCAGCTGCCAACCCCCTTATCATCACTGGTTTTGTCCAGCCTCTTCTCTCTTATCACTTCCTTTAGTTTTCCAAGCTTTCAGTCACCACATTCATAATCCACCTATCTAATTGGTTGAGAAAGAAATGTTTTCCTTGTAAAGCTGCATTTGGGCAATTGCATGAGTGAAAACTGCTAATTTCTTATGCACCTAAGACACCAAGCACTGTGCAGCAAAATCAGAGTTTGGGGGGCAGAAGTTCACAATTCTGCAGCTCTTTGACAAAAAAAACCCACCAGCCTTGTATGGAACAATGCAGCATCACGAAATAGTTTTCCATTCATTCCTCACACACAATTGTATTTCACAGTTGAGTGTATTCATGTGTCACTGTTATTTTTCATTCTTTATTTCTCTCCTCAGTCTCTCATTCCCCTTTACAACAGACTTGGCATGTTCACAAACTCATCTCTTCAGTGCCAGGCCTCAGACTCTAAACTGCTCCCTGCATAACTCACAAGCCAGCAGCCTATTCTCACTTCTGATTGCTCCTTTCATTCTCAGGTTGGCTTTTAAAGCTCAAGAGCTCCTTCAGTGGACCCATGGAAGAGGAATGTGTTCATACACTGGAACCTCTATCCTTTTTGAGGAGAAGCAGAACACGGTTTCAGGCACGGCCAGACAGGACAGAGGTGCAGACAATAAAAACCATCACACATCTGACAGTAGGGTGTAGTTCAGGAGCAAATGAAATTGTGGAGGATAAAGGGCTTGGATACCAAAGCACTTTAACAATGGATGTATCCAAATCATACACCCCATCCTATCTGTGAAAGAAAGATGTGATATCCCATTTATTTACCCTGGTACAGCTGTCAATGTGACCCACCCTGTGCCAGCTGCCAAATGCCAGCAAAAATAGGACTTTTTTCCTCTTGGTCTGCTTGTCTCTTCCTCTGATCCTACCAGAGGTAAAGATGTGTTAGTGTAAGCACTAATTGGTAGGAGAAATATAATACACACCTATTTAAAGGATAGCACCTTCTACTTCAGGGGAGGAACCAGAAGAAAGGTTCTCCTGAAGTAATTACAGGTCCACCAGATTAATCTAACAGGGAATTGCTGGGGCAGATTTTGAAGGGAAGAATGGTAGAGAGCTTGGGAATTCACAGGGCAAAGTGAACCAGTGCAGTATTATAGGAGCTAAATTGTAAAATATATATAGGAAATATATATATAGGTAAAAGGAGGTTTTCTTAGGCAAAGTCACTGCTGTGGACAAGAGCTAGCTAGAATAAAGTAAAATAATTTCTACAATACCTCAACAGGAGCTATGAGTGGAAAGGACAGGGTTTAATTTTCAGAAATTACACTGAGAGGATCATTTTCAAGACAGAAGGCTACTAGAGATATTCAGCTGATCTTGGGAAAATGAACTAAAGACAAGAAGTTAGAGGCTCTTTGCTAATTTTGGAGAGGGATTATGGTGTGGGGAAAAAAGTCTGAGTTGGAATTAACGGAAATGGTGTGCAATTTAATTGGTTTAAAACATAATGAGAACAGCATTGGCATTTGAGTAGGACAAATAGGATAACTAAAATTATGGGGACTGTGGTGAACAAGGAACCTTCTTTAGAGGGGGTGATCAAAACACCTAATTAAAAGGACTGTGTGAAAACACCCCATGGGGTTCTCTTACAGCTTGTGGTATGAGGTGATTGCCTTACTGGATTCTCAGAAGGGGACTGCCATGCAGTTCTGGATCTGATTTCTGCATTTAATCACAATGAATGTGATTGGATTTAAGTTACATAGCATTTAATTAGAATATGCTGTATAGCATGGTCCAGGACCATTTTCCCCTCTGTTGATGTTTAGGTTGATTTCTGGGTTCAGTAGTTTCCTTCTTCATCCACATCCACATCCACCCACACTGAAAGCTCAGATCTGGCCCATTTTTGGTGGTAAATGAGTCCCTCATCGTCCCAGACAGATCTTAGGTACTTGAAGAGCACTACTTACTAAAACACACACATTGGAAGTAATTCTCAGGTCTGGGGATGTTTTTCCCCAGGGGAGGAACTGAAACACCATTGGATTTGGGCATTTGGGTTCCTCCATCCCCCTGCTTCCTTCCAGCACAACTTCCATCCATCACCTGGAGGATAATTTTCCCCTGCAAACCCACACTATTTTAGGGGGGTAGGACACTAGTTGGCTCTCCAGCAATGTTTTATTTTTTTGTAACTGCTATTGGAAGGAAATACTGAGTGGATGTTTCTGTGCTACACAGGAGTGAAATTCTATTAAAGTTCCTCTGTGATTTCTTCAGCATAAAGGAGGACATATGTTCCAAATGTTCCTGGCATTTTGGAAATCTAGCAATGAGTGCCTGTGAGTAAAATAATAATGGTTTCTTCTCCCAGAGAGTTGCAGATTTAGTGCCATGCAGGAAGGAGCACGGGGTCGAGCTGCAGATAAAAGTAAAACCCAGTCAGACAACTCCTCACCAGCAGAGCCCAGCTCCACTCACTGCTTGTTGCACAACAGGCAAAATCAGCAAAAGCTCAACCCTTAGGGGGGACATTTGTAGTGAAATACTCTTCTCTTTACAGGGAAATCACCAATTCAAACAAAAGTTTTCTTATTTGTAGCAACAGGGGTGGCAGTGTGAGCAGCAAACAGGGAAAGTAGCTGTGAATTTGGCGATGGATTAAAAACAGAGCCAAGCTGGTTCACTGTTAAAGTAGCTACAAGTTGTCAATTTTTTTGTTGTTGTTGTTTCTATTTAAACTGTCCATCATCCATCTATAAAAATATGCCTGTTAGAAATGCCATCAACAGGGCTCTCCCAATGCAATTTCCTTACAGACACAGAAACATGAATTTTCAGAGGTGTTATAAAGTGAATATAATTTGATGACTCAGGACTGCTGTTTATTACATTATTATGCCTGTACTCTTAATAATATTGTTTTAGTGTTTCAAAACAAAATCCTGCTTATTATTTTTCAAGTTTGATCCTTTCCACTACTGAGGGTATAAAAGCCTTCACTATTTTTTTTGTTTTAGGAATGTCAATCAAATATACATAAGGTATTTTTAAAGTTCATAATAATCTTCCAAAGCATTTGCCCCCTCCTTTTTCCACCCAAAAATGCTTGTTCTGCAGGGTGAGACTGCAGGTCCCTCTCCAGTGCACCCATCCACCATTTCTAGGTGCCACAGGGATAATTTAGCATAGTCAGATGTACAGCTGACTTTCTGTCTTGGGATGTCTTGTCACTGTTGCAATTTTCTCACACAAGCTCTTCTTCTTCCCATGCAGAATAAATATGTAATAAACCCAAACCATCCCTACCATATTCTCTTTCTTGCTCCATTTATGAATAGCTGTGACTGTGTATACATGTCAGAAAAATGCACATCTGGAAAAAAAAAGGCAATAAATCAAACACACAGAGTAATGAAAATTCAATTCATAGGTTTTGCTTGTGGATAAAATTGTAAAGAAAGTTTGTCTTACACTCATTCTATCACAACAGTTGTCTGTTTTTTTTTTCTCCCATCAAGACTAAAGCAATAAGATGTACTCTTCAAAAACTGCATATCTTAGCATATATCAAATTTATACTTGCTTAACCTGCCTTCTGTCTAAATACAGTTCAATATCTTTTCATTAAAATCATGTAATTACCTTGACTAATTCTGTGCACAAATTAATTTTCTGAACAAAAGGGATGTTGTCTGAATTTTGCGAATTTATTCCAAATATAAAATTTTAGTAAGTAAATCAAATACTACTTTTTCAGTCACTTTTTTTTCATAATTATGCAAAGTTTTAATAACTGTCAGTTTGAAATGAAAGACACATTGCAGATGTATTCCTGGATTCATGAAGGGCCCTGAACATTACTATTTATTTGTCAGATTATTGCCCTTCATCTGAAAATGTAAGGATTCAGATTTAAATCAGATGCAGAAATCTGGAATTAGAGTCCTTTCAGACTAAATGTATTTCCCCATGTGTTGCTACAGCCTCATCAATTAGAATAAGAATGAAGGAACATTGATTATTCCCATTTTATCACAAACCAGCTGTGCCAAATTGATGTGCTGAATCACTGAAAAAAATCACTTTTACAAACAAAGTATCACGTACCATGGCTTTATATCACCACTCAAGTAGACTTTTAATATGGCATCCAAACAATACTATGGAGTCTTTAAAATATTTATAAAATAGTGATATAAAACCAAAACCCCCTATTTAACAGACTATTATACAGTTATAAAATGTGTGTTTACATCCAAACCATGCCCACATTGATGTCAGATATACTGAAACCTGTAACATGATGATGAATATAGCTCTTGGATTACCCTGAGTAATTATTTTTGAGGATTAGATGGTTAATTTCCACTGCTTTATCAGACCTACAGGATGCAGGGAAATAATTTTGCCATAGAAAATGAAAATTCTCTTTCTTCATTGGCAACTCAGGGTCTGATATATCTATTATCCTTCTACCTCAACTAGAAATGTGTATTTTAATGTGATATATTTGGTTAATCTGCTTTGAATGATTTCTGGAGCAAGAAAATGGTGCCACTTTTTGTACTTTTTGTACCTTTTATACTCTTTACATGCACTCCTTTATGTACATAGCAGAATACACATATTCATACACTTATTTTCAAAGATTTTCTTGCTATTGTATTGAAGCTCTTTCACAGAAAAAATAAATGCAGCACTTTTCCTGAAGGTATTGAATTTCCACAAGATATTATTATGTGCAGTCAGACCCCATTGCTTCTCCCACTTAATAAATAACCTTTTCCTTCAGTTGAAAAGCGACAATATTAAAAATCACTTTTTAAAATAGGACTTTTTTTGGGGGGGGAAGGGGGAAGTTTTCATTAATTGTTCAGTGATTGTAGGGGAATAAAGGGAGAAATAAAGAAGCTCCCTGAAAATGTGTTTGACTTACAGCCTGAGGAACTTCAGGCTACAGCACTGTGGGCTTGGTGGGTTTAACTTTGGTCCTAGAGCTGAGCCCAGCCTTAGAGCAAATCAGGGCAGCACCAGCAGTAAATCCTGGTTTAAAAATGACTCTGTACACACAGGAGGCCATCATTTCCCAAACAACCTCACTTCTCCAGTGGCTTTTCTTTCCCAGAATGTGAGACATGGCTTTTTCAACCCAGTGTGAGAAATGATGGTTGTATGGACCGTTTGGCACTGTGAAATGTGGAAAATGTGCCCACTACGTTTGTCAGGGATTTAAAATCATGTTTTCTACACCACCAGCCTTCATCACAAAAACAGAATGCTTTGTCTTCAAATAAGTGATTTCTGTCAACAAATTTTTTCGCTCTAGTGACTAGGAATTAAAAAAGAAAACATTTTTGCAATATTAATTTCTTTTAAATTTATTATTAATGAGAAAAAATAAATTAAAACAGTTCTTCCACCTTGGTATTTGATGACCTATAGCAGATTAAATGTCAGTAATAGCTGGCATTTGAGAACCTGTCTCATCCATCTACTACAGAAAATGCTACAATAATCATCATTATATAGGATTACATTAAATTACTCAAAAATCCACAGTTTGCATGCTTTAGGAATCTCAGGGCTCCTTCCCAGGCAGACCTGCAGAAAGACTGGGATTACATTTAGACTCTTTAGATCCCAAAGGCTTAAAACCCTGAAAAGTGATGATTTAAAGCCATGATGAGTTAGCAGTCAACAGAAAGGATTTTTTTTTTTCTTTCCAGCAAATTCATGGAAGAATATATCAGTGGCTATTAAATGCAATGATGTTTCAAACTCTGGAAAGCACAGCATTGTGCACTGCTGGAAGCTGCCAGGTTTGCTGTGGGAACTACTGCCATATGCTGGGTTATTCTGATTTTCTCATCTAAGCTTTTCTTTTTGCTGCAGTTGGGGAAATTCTCACTGGGACTGCTATGGGAAGGAGCTGTGCTGGTACATTCCTCAGTGCCCCTGCTCTCAAAGCTCTGGGGTTAGATTTAAAGCATTAAATATAAGCAGTGACTTCAAAGCTGATGATGATCTTGGATGAAGAAATTGGTGAGGCTGTAGAACAACTATTTTGACAAAAAATACACTTGAAATTTATATTTAAAATATATATATAAAATTCTAATTTATAAAAAAATATACTTCGATTGAAATTTATACATTCTGATAATCTCACCTTGTGCCAAAGGGAAGGAAAACCATTTAATATTTTATCTACACAAGCAAACAGTACTAACACAATAAATCCTTAAGCTGGTTTAAACTATGCAAATGGCTGTTTATCACAGTGTAGAACAGAAAATAGACAGCCTGAACTTGGCAGCAAGGGAAAGAACTGATCTGTATCCAGGCTTTCCTTTGGGATGAAGCAGTAAACTTTGCAGATTAGGGAATTATTCCAATCTAATTGATTATTCCAGTTGTGAACAGCAACAAGAAGGTACTCAGGGCTCACCAGGAAAAAAAAATGTATCTACCCAAACTATAACAACTGCACAAAATGAAATAAAAATAAGATTCTCATCCAGCACTAACTTAAAAAGTAATTTTTTCTCCAAAATTGTACTTGCAAATTAAATTTATAAAATACCCAAAACCTAAACCAAAGCCTTGTCTGAAACAAAGATCATAGAAAACAAATTATCGAGTTAGTACAAAGAAAAAACAAAGCAGGATTTATAGAGAATTGTAATATTTAAAATTAGGTTGGAAGTATTGTATTTGCATTATTTTATCTCTTCTGAGATCAAAGACTCTTTAAATCTTCATGATATTTTTTCTTAAGGCACTACAAAACAGAACTCAATTTCACTTAAGTGACAACAAAATTGGTTTTATTCCACCACGAAGGCTCTGGAGTTTTTGCTGTCGTTACTCTATTCTTGATCTCTTAACCTTTAATTTACAGCAGCTAGGCCTAGTGGGAAGGCAGAATTATTTATAATATCACTAGCAATTAGTGCCTAATTACTAGAACTAATATGAAGCTGCTAGGAAACTGTGCATATATGCAAGATTTAAAGCCAATGAATGCTGATTTGTAACACAAATTTATAAACAACAGAAGTATTTCCATTTTGACTTCCAAAGGTTCCCCAGCTGAGAGCCCATTGATGATCTGCCACATTACTCAAAAAATTTTACTGTGGCAGAGCAGTTATACAAATAATTGCCAAAAAAGGTCCTGCTTTCAGCTCTACTTAGCAAATATTTTCATGGGCTTTTCCTCAAAGATTTACTGAGTGCCATGAAGAAAACAAAGACAAAACCTTTTCAGTATGTGGTGGTATGTAATAATAAGCAGGAGTGTAACAGTAAATTGTTGCAGGTTGGTTATTTTGATGCTTAAAAGTGATAAATATGCATATATTTATTTATTTTATTGCTTTGAAATTTCCCATTTCATTTGAGTGGATCATTCTAACAATCCTTATTTGCTGAATTATCTGCTGCTATTTTCCACATGAAGTTTGTGTTATTTCACAAACAGAGAAAGCCTGTGCTGCCATGACAAAGTACTTTACAGAAAATATATATAAAATTTAATATATATATAAGTCATATCTGTAATACACTTACTGTACTTGTTACAGAATTGTGAACATAAGCAATGAATTGAATAAGAGGCTGCAGGAAGCAACCTGGGAATTGTGGGATTAAAGAGGCTGTCAGCTGATCCAGAGACACAGCATCCCCTTCTGCTCCAAACACACACCATTTATATAATTTTTTTAAAGCAGTTGGCAAAATGTATTAGGGCAAAACTATGCTTTGTTTACAGAGAGGATGAAGGGATAAGCTGAAATCAAACAAATGAAAAAAAATACAAAACAAAAATCCAACCTCCCTGTCTCTCCCCAAAGAACCCACAAAACAGGCAGCCACAGGAAAATTCCACCCAGTTAAGCAACAACAACACAAATATTATTTCAGGGGTTTACTGGGTTATCTATCTATCTATCTATCTATCTATCTATCTATTCATATCAGTCAGACACTCTCAGCTCTGAGGTGACTCCTGCTTGTTCTCTGGGGTTAAGAGCATGCTGCAACAGCACGCTCAGCATGGACAGAATTCCAGAGAGTCACAAACAGCAATAAACCAGAAAAATAAATAAATAAATAAATGAAATACTTCCCTTCTCCTCCTGCCCTGTTCCACTCAGGGCCTGCACTGGGCTGTGCCTGTTACTGAGGAATGGGACACCTGGTACCCTCACCCCACATTTTCCTCTGGAACGTGCAATGAGCCCTTTCCTGGATGACCAAGTCAAGGAAGGAATTTCACAAGTAATGTTGAAGCCAGCACACAAATCTCCTTCCTGATTCTTCTTCTGAAACACCAGAAATGTAGAGCTGTATGAGCAGCACCGACTCCAAGCAGAATGAGGAGAAAAAGGGGGGATTTGTACAGCCCAGTGATGGTTGCATACACCATCTCTGTAATCATGCTTCAAATACCAACCCACCCCACACAGAATTACGTAAGAAGACAATTTCTGAAAATTACTAAAATGGAAAAAATGAAGAAAGAATTGCAGGAGAAAGAAAATAAAAATACCTTTCTGGCCAAGGATAGGATTATATTAATGCGCAAAGCTGTTAGGTTATGCCAGCATGAACTGATACCTGACCCATCCACACTATCTCACCAATTTTATTATCAATTCTAAGACAATTTGAGAACTCAAAGAAGGGAGTTTTGGCTCATGTCATTAAAATTATACGAAAAATGGGATTCTAACATATTTATGATGCATGCTGCTCAGTCTCAATGGCTTTTGGTCATGTAAGTGGTCACAAACTCATTTTTTCCTTGCTCAGAGTAACACTGCTCCCTCAGTCTCCAGGCCACCAGGCACACAGCAGTCAGTACAGTTGCACTTTATAGCTGAATAACTTATTTGCTTTATTAATTGACTAACTATTTCATTTCAGGGAAAGAAGAAACAACATAAACCCCACTATAAATGCTGAGTACTTTATATCTCATGTGCTGAGTGACAGCAAGAAGGGAGGTGAACCTCCACCAGGAAGGGAGCTGCCTGTGCCTGCCCAAGAGGTATTGATAAAGATGGCTTTTATTAAAGCAGCTGATACAGTTTGAGGAGAAGATTCCCTTTCCAGCAGACAGCCCTTCAGGTCTGAAAGTATATCATGGTGTGCCTACCTGTCAGGAAGACTTAACTTCTTTATTTTAGAACAAAATTGGTACACACTGACATAAGCAGAGAGTGGATCAGCAAACAGCCTTGTAGGATTTGAAGGGGAATAGGGGACTGGCTGATTGCTTGTTTGCTTGCTTTACAGAATTAAAAGCACTAGTTACAGGTATAATGAAGAAAATATATTTTATACATTATTTTTTCTGATGTCAGAAATATAATGAATATCTGCTTTGCATATTACCTGCAATAGCAGTTAATTTACTCTAATCAGCCTGAGGTGAAGGGAGCATAGATTAACTTGGGGCTTTCTTCCCCTCATTTTGTTTCAACATAATTGTCCTCCTTTGACATGTCCCCAGTGAATAATCTTACAACCTCCAGCACTATTTATAATCACATTCCTTGCTGCTCTCTGTGAGGAGGTAGAAGATAGCCTGGGTTGGGATGCACAAGGCACCACCTGCTGCAGAACACTTATTTCCTTTTTACCTCATTAAAAGATCTGTTCCTGCTCTTTTCACTTTTTATTCCAAAAGGGGAAAATTTGAAGAGTGGTAAAGATACTACTTTATATTCCTTAAAGCTGTTCCTGTGTTCAGCAACCAGTAATTGCTTGACTCAACCTATTTCTTGATGGTACCTGGCAAGGGAGGTGCTTACTTGTCAAAGCATAATGGGGAGACAGCAGCAGTGACAATCAGCTCAGCAGATCAGATGGTGCCCAGGTCCCTGTGAAACCTACAGCAATATAAAGAATAAACCCCTGGGATTTAGCTGCTCACATGCTTTTGGAAATCCTGATTGCTTGCTTCCCAAGTCTTGAAATCACTGAGATCCAATCCTCATCCCTGAGAAGACTCAGACAAGGTCTCACCACACAAGTGATGAGCCCCCAGCACTCTGAACTAGGATCCACAGAAGCACCACTCAATTATAACACAAAACTCCATCCTTTCTGCTATTATTTGGTTTCTTTTTTTTTCCCTTTCTTTTTAATTAAACTAGTAATTGAGGCTGTGCTATGAGCTGAACTCAATTAAATAAGTCAGGGTATGTTCAACACATGCTCCCAAAACTCTGCCACTCAAAGCCCAGGCTGGAACATCTAATCTGCAAGCATCAGACAGCTGTAAACAGGAAATAAATTGCCATCTGAGGATCGTGCTATTGAACATGTCCAGGAAAAGGCAGAACTCACCTCAGTATCTAAATAACAGTTGAACATCTAAGGACAGTTCCAAAAGTGAGGAAAAATTCAATCAAAAAGGAGTATTTAATGGGGAGAGCAGGACTTCTTTTTTGTTTATTAGTTCAATTGCTCTATATTAGGATTTTGATTGAATGTTTTAACAAGCAGTGATTTCAGCCTCACAGGAAATTTTCTGGTAAGAGGGCAGCAGAGTGTACCAGATACCCCACTGGCTGGGATAAATGTGGTGCTGACTAAAGGAGTTCTTCAGATCTCCATGTACCTACTTCAGCATCAGACAATCTGGCCCAACATTTCCTTTTGAAACTTTTCTGCTTTCTATTACTAATTCAACAGAAGAGAGAACAAAAACAATAAAACCAGGCATGAGAGAGGCAAAAAAAAAATCTCTTCTCTAATGAAAATTATTAATTTATGCTCCAATAAAAAGCTTCAATAAGATAATATTTGGTGGCAAAACACGTGTCTGGTGTGGGAGGAGTGGATATACTTGAACTTGGAATGAGGATCTTGAACTTGGAACATTATATGAGGATCTCCTGTGGCCATGGCTTTCCCAAGATGTTTCCTCTTTCATGGTAACTGTGGAAGTTCCCAAGTTCACCTCAGCATAGAACAGAAAATCTTTTGCAGGACAGAAAAGGTTTTCCCTATCAACTCTAATTTTGAAACACTAAGCCCTAACAATGATTAAACTTCATTTGCAAACAAACAAAAAAAGCCCAACCCATTTTGATGCTAGAAATCCCAGACATCAGGTTATTCCTTATGGAAAATACTCTCCTCACACTTAGGAATAGCCTAAACTGAAGGAAGCAGCTCAGAAGGGCAGTAGCCGCAGTGTTTATTTTGTGTTTTCCTACTTTATCAAGGATATCCAGCTATCCTCATATTCAGAAACAGATAAGCTGTTTCAAATCAATGCTCCCTATTTTTTAAACTTCACTCTGCCATCACATATTTATGACAACACCAGCTATTTATAGAAATAAATAATTGGACATAAAGTTGTTCCATGCTCATAACAGATCACTGGTCATCAGTGAGATGTTCATTAATCTTTGTTTCAGTCTGAATGGGAACGCATTCTGTTTCAAGTACAGAAATTGAAGCAATAAGAGCAGAATACACATGTGCTTTATTAGCAGTTGCTTTTCAAATGCATTCTCTAATGTCACATAACAAAGTCAGTGATCCAAGAAAGCTACGAAAATCACTGGGTAGAAGGACTAAAAAGAATTATATTTATTAAGCCTCTTTTCAGGTTTTCCCAATAAAAATCCCTTCACTAATCAGTCATTCGTAACAAATACTCATTAATTGTCATCCTTCCCAAAGCACTCAGCAACAGTACAGTATTTTTAGAGGTGGGCAGGTTGAAGTGTGGAGCAATGAGCTCACAAAACTGACAAGTATAAAAACAGGAAGAAAAATCAGGAGTTTTTTAGCTCTTACACCTGTGCTTTATCCATCTCTTTATAGCTGGGCCTGTACTATACACTGAGCAGGCAGTGTGCCTAGAGCTTAAACACATCATCAGGGGACAGAGATGTATTGGCATTACCCTGTTTGCCAGCTACAGCAAATATTTGCTTTCATTTCCCCAGCCCTGCATTGACATAAAATAATTTATAGCTCTATTGAGTATAAAACCTCAAAATAGCATCATTTGGCTTGTTCAAAATTAATCTCACATGCTACAGAAGAAGAGGAGGATTCTGCATGGCCATGACACACCCCAAGAATTTACAAACACAACGTAAGTGCTCAGTTCTGCCTTCTGCTGAACACACATACAGAAAACTTGATTACAGCTCAGTTTTGACAAGATTTCATGAAACCCTCCCCTACATTTCTGGTAAAGGTTTTAGGCCTCTGCCACAGGCAATAGCACAGACCCACAATGGCAGGTACTGTAATTAAGGCAAGATGATTCATTTTATCAAGACAGTGATGTAGGGTCTTTTGTTTCACCAAATTCTGAGAAATTTCCCAGACATATTTCTGTACAAAGGATTCTCTTCAAGGGACTTAGATTTTAATTAAACAGCCTTGTACTCATAGGTCTTTATTTTCATTTTGCTGAGATCTCATTGTTTTTTGCATGCAGGATCCACAGTTCAGTTTTCAGTGCACTTGTTAAGAGAGAAAGATGCATGAATTCTCCATAGGTTCTCCCACCAAACCACTTTCACATTGCTGGCTCCAATATCCCAATCTAAATACTGAGGTGTACCACAGTTCCCCATGAGTGCTGAACACTTGTAGGATTAAATTAAAGGCTGAAATTATTCCATCTAGACAAGATTTCTTTTTGAAACATCAAAATTTCTTTATATTCTTTCTTTATATCTATGACCAGGGTAAAACAAGACTCACTCTAATTTTTCCTTGGCCTAAATTCCTGCCTTTTTTCAAGTCTTTTTATCCATCTATTTTTTTCCCCACTACCATTTAGTTCCTTAACCAAATGTTTATCCTGTTTTAAAGCACTGCCCCTTGACTGGAAGCCACCAAGGTTGAGCACTCTGAGCTGTCTCCATTTGGGAAATAAAAGGCTTAAATCATTGAGCTTGTTTTTGAGATCTTGAGTTTGGCATTCAATATAGAGTAATTGCATATTCTTGAAAAGACCTCATGTTGCACATAGATAAATTCACTGTATTTTAAACACACAGTGAATTTTAAAATGCATATAATGACTTGAAATATTTTTTCATTGCTGTCACAAAACTGTTTAACTTTTTTTCCCCCTTAATCTATCATGACTGTAGCTATAAATCCAGTGATGGAAAATAAGCATTTTCATTTGATTAAGCATTTTGAAGCAGCACTGAGTTTGAGGAACAAGAGCTTGAAGCACAAAATGAGAAATAAAATGACATAATGAAAGGTAAATGTCACCAGTCTTTTGATTAAAAATACAATTAGAGAAGACTTAAATCTTATAAATAATTCTGAGTATGACTTTTTTTTCTTTAAACTGTACCACATGTAAAACTCTGCAAGATAGATGACTTCACCTGCAGAGGCCAGGGCAAGGTCACACAGTGACCTCTCACAAGTGCCCTGCAAAACACTCCTGGTGCCAACAGAGGTGTAGTAGGACCCTTGCTTTATTTACTATTTGGGTGAATGGTGTTAGAAACCGAAAATAGAAGTTAAAAATCACATAAACCAAAACTGGAACTACCTTCTAAGTCATGTCTAAACCCAGCAACAACACAGAGAGAGTTCTCCACTGGGAATTTTCCAGGGTTTTTAAACTTTTTTTTTCTTTTGCTATCAAATGAATGAAGTAATTTACAGATGACCAAATTTTCATGAGACTTTCTAGTTAGGAAAATAATTCATAGCCACAGACAAGATGAAAGATGAACTATATATCTGTGGGAAATCAGAATGCTTAGTAAGATTCAGCTCCCAGATAAAACTTCAGCATCTTTGCTTTTTCCCCCTGCTTTTATAGCATAATTCCTGTCAAAGTACCTTCCATGAACACCTACTTCTTCAGAGAACCTGAAATTTGAAGTACAGTTTGCCTGACAGTTCGATTAGAGAGATGGAGAAAGCAGAAAATACAGGCTTTCAATATCCCTCAAAGCTTGAGGGTTAGCTCAGCATCCCCAGTGTGAGCCTGTTCAGCACTTCAATGGATTTGACTCGATGGCAGTGGGTATAAAATTATTCTATTTACTTTCACAGAGAGCTAAACAGAATGTGGAACCCGTCAGGCCGAGCTCAGCGCTGCACACAAAACACCATTAGGCCTCGACTAAGTGCCAGCACTACCCTGGCTAAAGGGGCTGCTGAGCACCCTAAGAGCCAATTTACTTTTCCTTCTCTTCCATAATTCATAGTGCCTGGCACTTCCCTGTGTGCAGCTTCCCCGAAAATATCTGGTCCATGATGGGACTGGTTTCAGGAGTCAGGTATATTGATGGAAAAAGGGCTGGAGCAGCTCTCGTTTTACTCATTCTGGTTGCAAACAAGGAGTGACTGAGAAGTGTTAAGTACAATTTCTTTTCTCCCCAATCTTTCCCAGCCCAAATCGAAACATCTTTCCCCAGAGATTTGGCACTGACAGTGACAGTCATTACTCCTAATACTGAAAAACAGTACCATCTCCAAAACCTGTAAGATCTCTGCTTAGGAAAGAAAGATTCTGCAATCTTCATCTCAGGGTTTTCTTGCCATTTGTAGAAATCCATACGCTGCAGTGGCAAAAGCTTCCTATCAACACCTGTGGATTTCAAATTGCAAATTAGGAGCTCTATTTCTCTGCAGTATCACAACAGCAAAATAAAGTACCAGCAGGACACCAGATGTGAAAAAGCAGGATTTGTCTCGTCAAGAAAAAATTGGGTCCCATCCAAGAGTAAGGGAAAATCAAAGCTTCTACAATTTGTTTAATTCTGCTTTATGTGAATTGGCTCATTCATTGCTTCTATTTTCTCTTTACCTAAATAAAAGTAGGTTACTTAAATTGAAATGTAATTCAACCATAGGCAGTTAACAAATGGAGATTTGTGTCACAAACTAGAGCAGTTATTTTCCCACCACAGAAATATATTCCTTTCATTTTCCTTTGGGTGTACAGATAGGTGCACATTTAGGAACATATAATCTGTCTGTGTGACTACACCTAGAAGACATTGAGTAAAAATGTCATTTAAGTAGGATCAGAGTTGCTTTCGAGCTGCTTGGAAGACTGAAAATGTTACCAAGGTTTATTTAATACACACACATTTTGTAACTGCACATAATTACTTACATGACAGTAAGACAGAACCTAAAACTTCATAAACATAGGAAAGCTACTGTCATAGCTCTTCTAGCTATTCTATTTCTCCTTTAGCAGATAGAAAATGGCTAAATTATCTTTCTCATCCATGGCAAACCTAATATGAGCTCTCAAACCCACCACATGCTGAGGAGAAAATACAGCCCAGGTGCCCCTGGTTATTATTAGCTGTCATATTTTTTATTCTAAGAGTTCTGTAAGACTTCATTATCTGATTTTACAGTGGTACTTTACTGGTAACGAGTAAAATCCAGGTGAAAAAGCACAAAGAAATGGAATTGTGCACTCGGGGAGGTGCTGACTGGCTGTCCCAGGAGAGGATTCTCCAGAACAGCCAGCCTGGGTTCAAACTGCGGCCAACTCACCTCAACAGCTGTAAATCAAAACTAAACCTGGGCCCTGGGAACAATTGAGAGATTGCAGGAATTTAAATGAATGTACAGAATCACATCTTTTGTTTTTCCTAATACCTCCCCATGTCTGCAAACACCTAGCATTGGTCTTCATGCTGAAGCTTTCTTCTCTTTGTACCATCTGTCCTTTTCCTCTTTTCATTTTTCCCCAAATAAGTTTGTCCACTCTTCATATACTTTTGTCCCATCTCATCCAATTTGCTCATTTTGCACTTTAAATCGTATCTGCTTGTCTGACCTCAGATTGTTTTTACTGCCCATTCTACAACCTGGCATTTCATATTGTTTTTTCCACATCTGTCCATATTCATTTTAGGCACTAAATTGTTCTTTTTTTCCACAGCTTTCCAATGTGATTCAAAATTGAAGAAAGAAGCAATGGCCTCAAGACATGAAAACCCATCCATTTAAACTTGATCACAGAGAAGACTCTGTAACAGTGAAGTTCACATCTTTTTTTATAGTCTCTTTTCCCCTAGAACATCTATGCAAAGGAATATCATGGTAGAATAAAATACCCATCATTAAGCCCTAGTATGTGTGAATATGGAGGCAAGCCAAAACATGAATACATATTTGGCTTTTGGCAAATAGTATTTGGCATTTAATACATCAAGCAGTAATCTGCATTGTATTTATTCAGCTGAGCATTTAAGGTGCATTTGAATGTGAGAATGATAAATACAAAGGAGTTACACAAACTGCAATCAAACTGTGTGCTATTCTAGGCCTAGGAGTTATTAAAATGAAAATACAAAGAGAATAGTGTAGGGGGTGTTTCTATAAAGGACACTATTAACAATACCTCTAGGGCTTTATTTGTAGGTGCCATTCTTTCTCTCCCAGTGCAAAACTGCACCTCTAAGTCAGGTCTCTCAAAATCTCATCTATGTGTGGTACAATAATCTATGCATGAGATTACTTTTCTCATTCACCTTTTCCAAACCCTCAAATGCAATCCAAAAATTTCTGCAGCTGGCTCGTAGCAAGCCAGTTCAACAAACACAAAAGCCATGGATCAGGCACTGACTCAGGAAAAATTATTGTGATTGTACCTCATTTAAATTTTTGAGTATTTTTGGGGTATTATACTGTCATTTATATGCAATCCAGCTCCAGTAACTTGATTTCAGCTTTGTGTGTCCCTCCCCATGATTCCAGGTGTATTAATTGCCAGATATTTACATGTTGTTTGTTATGTGTTTATGTCATTACCTTCAGGGGACAGATGTTGAACATCTGCAAAGGTGTACTATCTTTCGCATGTGTAAGCAAGTAGGTTTGTATTTCTGCCTGGGATTTCAATCCTTATCTTTTTGCAATATAACATTTGTCATTTAATATATTAGAGGATAATTCATGTTGTATTTGTTTGGTTGTGCTACTCAGAACACTAAAATCCAGGAACATATTTTTATGCAACATTCTAAATCAGTTGCAGGGGCTGATAGCAGAAGTTTCTGGAGATTTTTGGCAGTGGCTCTTCTTCTGGTTTGCTTTCAGTAATTTATTATGCATTGCAGCCAGTGCTACAGCCCCTTTATCTATAAGTTTACTTGAATGAAAATGCCCAAACTTGTTTGTGTGCAATTTTTAACTAGTGGATGTTGGAGCTCACTGAGGCAAAAGGAAAAGAAGTGTCAGTACACGCATCAGTATTGCATTTCTCTAACGAGAAAGAAAGGAAACTGTCAGCTGGCTGAAGTCCCAGTTTGTCCTTGCTGGTGCTAAGGGTATCTGGATTTCTGGAATTCAAAGCTCTGCTTTGCAGGAGCCTAAAGGTCAGACCTGTTGCTGCAGAAATGGAGCAGACTGTTAAGTGCTCATTGAGGTGTGAGATGTATAAATTCAGGCAGCCAAGCCACAACCCTGTCCACAAGACATATTCCTGGTCTCCATGACAATGTTTGCCCCACAGGATGACTGCCCTGACACATCAGTAACTTGAATACAGCTGTGGCACTTTAGGCTCTGACATCTTACACCCTCCTCCAACCCTGGGAACTGATGAGTTTGTCAGGGCTAAATAATATGTCTTAAACCAAACACCACAAGGTTCATCCACGCCATATTTAAAGTGATGTTGACAACTGAGCACAGTTTTACAATGAAATGTAGAAAAGCATAATTAAGAGCAGTACATTGTGAGGGATGACATTACATGACAATATTAGCATTTTATTTGCAGTTATCACCTGCTGCCTTCATCTGTTGAAGCTGATGCCTTGAAGGTGATGTAGCTCATTGGTCTTTGGGCAATAAAATCCCAAAAACATTTAGCAATAACGAGCTCACAGAAAGCAAAAGCAGCATCTGACAGAGCCCAGAAAGAGCCGTGGGGCACAGGAGGCACTGAGGACCCCATCTGGTGAGAGCTGCACTGTCAGCAAGCACAGAGCACTCGCTGGTGGATGTGTGACTGCTCACACCTTGTAACTGGTCAATGGTGTTAATTACAATTACATGTTCACTGCAGAACTTTATGGCTTGTATAGACAGATGAACAGAGGCTTGATTAACAAGCTACTCACTAAATGGAAATATTTCTGAGGCTAATGTTTCTGAAAATTATTAATGGAGTTTAGTCAAGTAATATTTCCTGTTACAAACTGGCAAGAGGGAAGCAGATCATACACAGTCACATCTCTCAGGAGTACAAGAGATGAAAGAAATGAATATCCTTATTCAGTCCTGTGGTCTGTGTGGATATTTACAGTAATAAATGTCTTGTCAGAAAGCTTTTGCATTTGATCTCTTAGCATCTGTACTCCTACTAGAACAGTCTTATCCTGCATGTGGTTTGGTTTTCTTTTTTTTTTTTCCTTTTTACAGATGGGTCAGAAGCCATCTCACACATTATTGTGCTGATAGGCAACTCCTGCCAACCTCATCCTCCTGTAAGTTGTGTAACATTGAGATGATGACAGGCAGGAGTTCCCACTGCCCACTCTGGCAGCTGTGTCTCTCTGTACCTTCCAGTGTCACTTTAAAAAAAGGAAGTGGAAACATGCTAGAAATAACTTTCTGAAGGTCTGCTGGGCATCAGAAAACTATCCTATAGAATAATGAACAATGTGCAACAGAGTATGGGACACATCTTGCTTTGAGAAACAGCACCAAAAAGGGATGATGAGCAATGTGGAGAAGGGAATTCGACACTCTCCATTGTTCCAGCTGCAATAGGATGCAGTTGAGTAAGGACATACAGGAAAAGCTGTCTGTACAGTGTGATTTCAACAGAAGCTGAACACACCCAGCGCACCCCTGTGCAAAATCTCCCTGACCCTCTTTGCAATGATTCATGAATTATCTACACAGATACAAGAGAGCACCTGGATCCACAGGAATACTTCTGGAAGGGATCTAAAAGGAGAGGGAGTGACAGCTGGAAGGGCATGGAAAGAACAGGAGCAGAAAAAATGTAACAGGAACAGGGAATCCCAGAACCCCAGAATCTAGACCCAAGTCAGTTATAACACAGTGCTAAGAAAAAACTACAGAAAAATAGCAAGTATTGTACTGAAGTGTTTGCAACAGGAAGAAAACAAACTTTCCTACTTCCCTGAGCTTTCCAGGAAAATGGAGACCAAACAGAGACTGTTCAAAGTGCAGTAACTAAATAATCCGAAGTTTGGATGAAGGAGTTGGTGGTGATGGGGTATATATGAAAAAGAAAAGTTGCAAGAAGTGAGATTTCTTAGTCTAGATTAAAATAAAATAAATATCTCTTAGTTGTCCTGAAGTAACTGAAAAGTCACTGCAAGAAGAGGGAAATAAACTGTTCTTCATATCAGCTCTCAACATAATTAAAGACAATAATCTTAAATTGTCAGCAGCAAAGAACATTTAGCTCACGGAATCTCCTCTCTGAATATTATGAATTATGAAACTTAGACAAAATCTTGTGGAATGTCACAGGCTCATTTGTTCTGCCTTCAAACATGGTTATAAAATAGGCGACCCCTCAACCTCTAACCCTAATCTCTACTCTTTTCCCATATAAAGTGGAAAAGGTAGAGCAGGTGTAGATCTGTGTAACTTATCTCCAAACTGCGAGATAAATAAGAACAAAATAATAATAAAAACCTACATAAAAAATATTACAAGTGCAAATCTAAACATTCAAATGTTGGCAAGTACTATGATTCCTGTGTTGTTTTAAATTACCTCATGATATGAGCAATCAAAATTCTATGATTACATCCACGCTTAATATTTTTCAAAACACTGTGCCTCATGCTCTGAAGAGTGCCTGTTGCTTTCTTATATAATGTGATGCCTCATACCCTTCAACAGAGATGCATTTTGTCCAAATCCTGCTCTGAGTGCAAAGCTGCTCATTTCCAAACAGGCACTTACCAGTGTTCACACCTCTGTCTCCTACTGCTTCCCAGATATTAATGAATTCATCTTCACAAAATCCTCCCAAGCTTAAATGAAGTGAATCTCCCACAGAATTTAAACCAGAATTTCAAGCCTACCCACTAATTATGACTGCTTAGCTTAAGCCTGATATTGC
This sequence comes from Climacteris rufus, assembly GCA_013398175.1. Lineage (NCBI taxonomy): Eukaryota > Metazoa > Chordata > Aves > Passeriformes > Climacteridae > Climacteris > Climacteris rufus. The sequence goes on from VZRZ01004655.1 coordinate 341,387, forward strand.
AAAGCCTGATTCTACCTTTGACACTGAGACATTAGAGTTTTGAAACCTCATTCCAAATCACAGACAGTTGAACACAGCCAAAACTTTTGCCTGAGGACTCAGGAAGCTCATGCTGACTACTCATATATATATATATATATAAAAAATTTTATAAAACACATAAGCAGTAGTGCTTGTAGAACATTAGGCTAAAATAATTCACCAGCAAAATACAGAAATCCTCTCCTAAAATCTTGGACAAGATACACACATATATAAGTAGCCTCACTTCAACAACTGAACAGTCTTGGCTGTTCCCTGAATTGGGTGTGATCTGTGGGTGCTCAAATTTTTTGAAAAAAAGCTGTCAGTATACTGAATGTTGCAGTTAAATTCCAGTTAGGACTTCACTTTTGAAAATGTTACAATATATATCAATTTTTTGAAATGAGAGCTGATACACCAAAGTATTGTGATCTACTGAAATATTACTGCATTCAGAAAACTACATGACAAAGAACAGAGCAGTAATTTAACAAGGAGATTCATACATAAAAACAAACAAACAAATAAATCCTTGAACTTTCAGAAGATGTAACATTTTCACATCAGTAAACCATGTCAAACACTCAGGAATCCAAACAAGAGCTTGGCTTGGTGTAGTCAACCGATTTCTGTTCCAATTTAAATATTTTGGTTAGAGGTCTGATTTGCTGTTGAAGGCAGTGTAATCCCTGTTGGGAATGCAGTTTGCTTATTCTCCTCTCTTTAGGCTCAGCCAGAGGATCTGTGCCAGCAGAAAGTACAATTTCCATTCTGGGGGATGACATCAGCCAAGAGGTGGTGCTGGGCAATTCCCGTTGTCTGGAGAAGTTTGTGAGCAAAACTGTGTGTTTGTAAAAGTTACAAAGCTCCAAGACTGCCAGTGGTGGTTTCTCAGTGGGTAAAAAGGCAGTGAGTTGCAAATATCCTGCTATTAATACAGTGCTCTCATTTAAAATCTGTTAAATACAGATCCCTGAGTACTTTGATTTTGGTTTGTAGGTTTGCTGTCAGATCCTAATGAACAAAAATTATCTAAACCAAACTGAAGCAGAGTCAAGGACATTATTTTTTGCCTTGACGGCTTTTTTTTCTAGACTTCTCTATGCTAAAAGTTTGCCTCTTCAGTGAACTAATTACCCTTTGATTCAAGGTAAACATGTTTTCAAGTGCCAGTTTGGACACTGTCCAAACTCCTAAATTCTTTTCCTTAGAAACACTGAGGCCAACCTCAAATTTGGCCCAAATTTTTTGTGTGTATGTCCATGTATTTGTGTGTGAAAATGAACCAACCTAGCTCAAGCTTACTGGTAATGAACAAACTTAAAAAGATTTAAAAGTTTGTAGCATGGAGAATATTAATTTAAAAAACTAAAGAAAGCCAGTGCTTCCACACTTTGAGGAGTTTTCAATATGGTAAAGCAGAAATTGATTCTCCTTCCACTGTGGATTGACACAGTTGTGTATTTCCATAATCACAGAGACTCCAACTTTTACTTGAGTTGTATGCTGAGGTCACCTCAGACTTGAAAACTTTTCCTCTATTTACCAGTGTCTGCTAATTAAAATTATTTTTCCTGTCCTTTCTTTAACAAGAATTGTAATCCACCTTGCTATTTTACCAGTTTTTTATAGGAAATAATACAGATTTTCTCAACATTCTCTCTTCTAGCATAGATTACCACAGTTCCTGCAAGTTTTACACAGGCCATGGGGTTTTTACATCTTTTATTTCTGATTAATATCTCCAGACTTCCTCCAGCTTTTCCCTATCTTCCACCAAAAGGGGCCACATTGCAGCTGAGCTTCAGCGAGGCTTGTTCACACTACTGAGCTTAGCAAGGAGGACACTGGTATGCAAGAAACCTCAGGAAAAAAAGCAAAATTGAAAAATCAATATTAAAAAATAACTGTGCATGTAATCAACCTTGAGTGAACCGCAGTTCCACCAGGATGATATCATCATACTGCTGATGAATTAACTGAGTTGACTGAATTAATCATTTTCGTTGGTCTGGGTGGTTCTGGTTAATCCAGAACAAGAGTAATGGACTCGATCTTTTTGGGTCCCTTCCAACTCAGAATATTCTATGATTTAGTGTTTTTATATTTCAAATATGGCATGGACACAGGCAGTTATTTATCTTGTGGGAAGAAGGAAAGGAATGGCATGACAAGAGGTTATTAGAAAATTCATGGTTTGCACAATTTTGCACTACTGCAATACTAAGATAAAAAACCACAAGAAAGATGTGGGCATCAGTAGGAAAACAGATTTGGAAAACTTTGTAACATCATAATAGACTGTGTTAATCATGAACTTTTTGTTCCTATTTTCATTTTGTCCATTTTAGAGAAAAAAATTAAAAATCTCTCTCAATATTTGTATATACATACACATATTTTTAAGTCCAGAATAATACATGTTAAAATAGATGGGTCCTAAAAAGCTGTATTTTCAGTTCTGCTCTTCCACTCATGCAGTGCTCTAGTTCATATCAGAACCTGTCTCCAACATAAATGACCTTACAGGAGCTGGTTAGATAATAAGACAATCGGGTAATAAAAGAAAAAAAATAAAAAGAGACTTCAAATGGACATGAACATAATGTCTGGGCATTATGGAGCCTTAAACTCCCATTTATATTCTCATTCAGAAACAAAGTGGCCTCAATTCTCTCTAGCTTAATTGCTTTCAACTTGAAGAAAATCACTGATAGGGTGACTTAAATCATGCAGCTTTTGCCTGGACATCTCAGTTACTAAAGAAAAAAAAAAAAAAGTACTTCAAGACTTCCATTCCAGGGAGAATAACATGTTCATTACCTTCTTACCAGATCCCCAGTAAAAAAAGATGAGCACTTTGAGCAGAAGCTTAACTATGTAAGGACTGAAGGAGAGGAATCTGAGGACAGGCAGAATTTTAACTACACCAATGCCACAGGGAGAGTGCCCAGCTCAAGTGGGAGGATGAGTTGGGTTAGCAGGAATTGCCCTGGGCAGTGCAGCCCATGGAGTTCCACCAGTGCTGGTGCTGTCCATGTGTTCAGCCTGCTCTGGTGAAACACTTCTGATGTTTAGGGACCAAAAGCAGCAGGGAAAGCTGGTTTGAGTGGTGAAGATGCTGGGGTTTGACAGCTTAGTTCTTCCTGTGGTTCAGCAGAACCGGAGCCATCTGAGAGAGGCACAACACTGCCTCTTTGTGCTCCTCTGCACCAAACTTTTGATAAGTGAAGAAAAGCTCTACTGACCTACAGCTAATTTTTTTGTTAAACATTTTTTTACAAACCACAGCTATCTTGTGATTTCATCAACGTTTTTGTATTCCCACTGATTTTTCTCCCATATTTATTGACACTACTCAAATATGGTTCCTACTAGTTGCAATATATGAAATCCATTCCTGGGCACCTGCTGCAGAAGAAAAAAGGCTTAGCTAAGTTCCTGCTTCATCAGTACTACTCTAGTTAGCTTTTTATTCTCCAGGCAATATTGGTATAATACCACGTTTCAGAACATCAGTTCTGCACTGTTCCAATAACACTGCCAGTGTTCATTTTGCCAGCTCTTTCACAAAGGATTATTATCACTGGAAAAGAAATCTTTTACCATGGCTATTAGTACCTGTTTTATCTGTGAATGCAACCTGTGTAGGGCACCAAATACAGTGCATCTGCAAGTACATAAAGAAGGCTGGATATTAATTAGAGTCTTCCATTTTTAATTTAAGTAATATTTGATTAAAGGAAATGGATGCATGGTAGCAAACACACAATTACTTGAGAACATGCATGAACCAAACTTGTTCAAGCTTATTCTATTTTTATTATTTACTGTTATGATTATAGGTGTCACTTTGATCCAAACCAATAACCTGATGTTGTTAATGAGCTCCTTTTTAATGCAGTTATCTCACATGATTGATATTTTAATTCCTTCAGTTTTGTCAGTGATTCTGAATGCTTTTCAACTGAATTAGTTGACTTTTTCATACAAGCACATATCTTTCCATGTTCATAAATCAAATTTTATTTATTTATTTACTAATTTATTGGAGGCAAGAACCATCATTTCCTCAATTTTTTGTTTGCACATGAATGCAAAATTGTATCATCTTAGTTTGAGGAATAGGGGACATGTGACAATGCTGCTTGTTCTTTTTTCTTATCAAGAGCAGCAGCCAGAAGGTTTCCCAGTGAGCAGACCTGTGCTGCTGCTGCTGCACCAGAATTGAAGATTCAAGGGAGTTAAGATCCAGGGGGAAATGTAAAGATGAGAGAGTTTTATGATTCAGTTTAGTTACAACAATTAAAATTAAAAGATGGAATAGCACAGAACTGGAAGCAGTTTTCTAAAAGCTGAGATCAGACAAAAAATAATTTTTAATAATTTTTTAGCAAGCATTTGAGCCAAAGGGATAATAACAAAGTGAAACATAATTTCAAAAGTTTCTTTTTTTTTTTTGTCTGATTGAGTATCTTTGCTTTTCTCATCTTATTTTAGCTCCACTATTATACCATCTCCGACTGTTCACAGTCTGAAAGGGGTTGTGGAGGGGGAGGACGCGCAACAAAATCTGAATTCTTAGAAAACTTTCATATTATGATTAGTTACTACAAAGTTTTTGGTGTTTTTTTTGGTTTGGTGGGTTTTTATTTTTTAATGAAAAGATTCCTTTTCAGGTCATCTTTAAAACTTTCTTGAAGTGAGTGGGTCTTATATGTATCTTACAGCTCTTTGAAAATCTTTCTGTCAAGAAAAAGAACTGAGCTCTTTTAATAATGGCATGTTATTAAACTACTAATGATTTTGCTGTTTAAAAGTGAGCTTTAGTGATTATAACTCTCTTCTTTGATCAGCAGAAAATGGTGACTAATCTGAGAGGGGAAAAAAAAAATAGTTTTAAGACTCAGAGGTCTTTCCTAAGCCTGGTGGTTGCCATAAAACCTCAGAGACAAGAGAGTAAAAAGGGAATAAAACAGGCAGCAGGCAATAAGTGCAGATGTTTTATTTTTATCCTGAAATACTCCCCTGTCTAAATAACAATGAAGCCAATAAGGGAAAAAAAAAATGGTCTGACCTCCCCTGCTTTTTGAATTTTCACTCTTCCTCTGCTGTAAGAAACTTCATCTCCTCATTGATACCAAATTCTTTGACTTTTTCTCCCTTTTACTTTTTCAAGAAATCACTGAAAATCCAACTGGCAGTTATCACACTGTCAAGGCATTCTGCCAGATCAGGTTGAAGACTTTTTTTTTTCTCTCTGCTTACCAGAGCAAACCCCCAGGTACCACAAGTCATCTCCAGCCGCTGCCCCAGAGCAAAAGGCCTCATCCTCCACTAGTCAGGCTGAATGGGAGACAAGATTAAAATCAACTCATTTGCAATACAAAAAGAAAAAGGAAGGAAGGAAGGAAGGAAAGAAAGGAAAAGAAGGAAGGAAGGAAAGAAAGGAAAAGAAGGAAGGGAAGGAAGGAAGGGAAGGAAGGGAAGGCAGGGAGGGAAGGGAGGGAGGGAGGGAGGGAGGAAGGAAGGAAGGAAGGAAGGAAGGA